>OY992892.1:61425048-61830212 GCA_963921405.1 Cepaea hortensis | reverse complement strand
GCATTGTGATTGAATGTTGGCCACATTCCAACTCACATACTTTGGTCTGTCAAGACGGCAAGGTGCCACATTACATGTGGCAGGCAAATCCTCCGATATATTTCCCTACTATCTCCATCTTTGACACACTAAATTAATGGTTACAGTTGTAAACCTTCACTAAACACACGTAGACCTGCATCAGTGCGGCGACTGCACTAGCCAGGAGGCCTTAATTCCTCAGGCTCAAAGACCCCCTGCTCTGGAGAAACTCAGCTCAATGCACGTACTCCGTAGCATCAGCGATGATCCTGAAGTACTTTGGGTAGATTTTTTAACTCGAAATTTTAGCTTGGTCAACGCCGTTAGGCTACTTTTTTTTTTTCGATTTCCAATGCCAAGGGATTTTTTACGTGCGCAACAATACACACGGGCGTCCGATCTCACTACCCAAAGACCAGGGGAAATTTTATTACTGGAAGTCCACGTAAAAAAATCCCGGTCATCACCGGGGCTTGAACCCGGGACCTCCAGCACTCGAGGCGGACACCATACCTGGAGACCACGCAGCCCCCTTATCAAAAGAGCACAACAGATCAGGAAAAAACAACACCAATGGTACTACACCATGTAACAAGTTATGTTATGATGATGATGAACATTACCAGACAATTTTACAGTCCGTAGTTTGCCACTGTTTTATGAACGAGAAGTCAACATTTAAACCAAATTGACTGGCGTTTGGATCTAACCCACGATGCCATCTTCTAAAGGAAACGTTTAAAGGTGTTAGACCTCTCAGCCACGCCTACGGGTATACTGACCTATACTACTAGTATATTACGTCATTACGATGCAGTTTGTAAAGCGCCTTGATGCTATTTATTTTACAACTACGCCTAACATCTTACCATATACAGACTGTCGGAGGCTCTTTTCCAATCTCTCTCTCTCTCCCTCTCTCTTTCTCTCTCTCTCTCTCTCTCTCTCTCTCTCTCTCTCTCTCTCTCTCTCTCTCTCTCTCTCTCTCTCTCTCTCTCTCTCTCTCTCTCTCTCTCTCTCTCTCTCTCTCTTTTCCATCGTGCTTCTCGGTGCCTACCTATTCCAACTATATTGCTGATGTTACACAGCCCCAATAACACAACGACTGGGGGGTTGATCCTCATATACGTTGTATAAAAATCAACCTTACTGGCTCTATCTCATAGGGTACGGTATGAGTGAAGCCTCGTATATGTAGACCGATCGACCCCATATACATCAGGTGGCGTGTCGTAGGCACTTCTCCAATCTCTCTCTCTCTTCTCTCTCTCTCTCTCTCTCTCTCTCTCTCTCTCTCTCTCTCTCTCTCTCTCTCTCTCTCTTCCATCTCACTACTCTGTGCCTGCATACATCAGGGGCGTGTCGCAGGCACTTTTCCAATCTCTCTCTCTCTCTCTCTCTCTCTCTCTCTCTCTCTCTCTCTCTCCCTCTCTCTCTCTCTCTCTCTCTCTCTCCCCCCCCCCCCATCTTGCTTCTCTGTGCCTACATATTCCAACTATATTGCCGGTGGTCTGATTTTAACACAACCTCTGGGTGATTTGATCCTCAAATTCGTTGTATAGCAATCAACCTTACTGCATCTATTCCATAGAGAACAGTATGAGTGAAGCCTCGCATGTGTAGACCTACCCACTCCGCATTCCTCATGCTGTAGGTCGCATGTAGTTTTCCAACCTCTCTCTCTCTCTCTCTCTCTCTCTCTCTCTCTCTCTCCTTACATCTTGCTTCTCTGTGCCTACCTACTTCACGTGTATTACCAGTGATTGGATCTCACACAGCCCCAACTACTCGAACACTGGGCGAGTGGCTCCTGAAGTGTGCTGTGTAACAATCAACCATACTGACTATTTCATAGGGTACAGTACGAGGGAAACGTCGTACGCGCAGACTGACGCGCCCCACATGCCTCATGTGGTGTATCACAGGCACTTTTCTCTCTCTCTCTCTCTCTCTCTCTCTCTCTCGCTCTCTCCCTCTCTCTCGCTCTCTCTCGTCCTCTCTCTCTCTTTCACTATCTCCCTCTCTCTCTCACTCTCTCTCGCTCTCTCCCTCTCTCTCTCTCGCTCTCCCCTCTTTCGCTCTCTATGTATGGACGCGTGTTCATGCACATCAGTCCACCCAGACCTTTAGACTCGCCCCAACAATAACACAATGGGGTCTTAGTTAATACCACCTTCAATTTTACACGCCCCCTACCCCGCCCCCTTCTTTCTATGTGCTCACTGAACCGTAACACCCAGCACCGGATATAACTACACCCGAGATTTTCTTAGTTATTTACAGATCCGTACGTGAGGTGAGTATGCAGGTTTTTTTCTCTATTAATATTTTTACTATTAAACATTTTCTTAAACTAACATTCTTTTAAATTCTCATTTTCTATTCATTGCTTCTATTTTTCCATGCATTTGTTCCTCTCGTCCTGTCATCACCTTCTAATGTAGTCACAGGAGTTCTCCTTGACTGTATGTTGTGTTTGTGAATGTGTTTGTTTGCTGATGAAGGCTAATCGCCGCAACGTTCTGTATGTGTCTTAACTCTGTTATGTAAAGCTGCACTACTTTGTGTCATTTTATATTGTTTACAATATACAGACAACACCTAGTATATGCGAAACAATTACTATTCACAGATGAAGTGCTGTAATAATCCATCCATCATGTGCCATGCCGGTAAGCGTGGGCGGTCATGTTCTGCCATCTCACCCGATCACCAGAGTCGTGGATCAGCTCCGTGTTTCTGTCTCGACTATGCCACAAGGCCAAGCCATCCAGGTACTTGCTTCTAGGTCTTCCCCTTGGTCTGTTCCCCTCGATCTTACCAGTTGTCACCAAATTCTCCAATCCATTTCTTCTCATAACATGTCCAAAAAATTTTGACTGTCTACGTCTAATTTCTCTAATCAATTTACGATCTTCATTTGTTTCTTGAAGGACTTGTTCATTGGTCTTTCTGGCTGTCCATGGTATTCTTTGCATTTTCCTCAGAAACCACATCTCTACAGCCATCAGATGTTTTTCAGCCTGACTGCTCATTGTCCACGCTTCACATCCATACAAAAGTACAGGCTCAATGTAGCATCTCAACACTCTCTTTCTCGTTTCAATTGACATCTTTTTATTGGTCAATATGTTTTTCATCTTGCTAAAGGCTACTTTGGCCATGGCGATTCTTGTTCTAATCTCTTCAAGGCATCTCCCATCAGATGTTATTACTGTTCCGAGATAATTGTACCTGCTCACTTGTTGAAGAATATTCCCATTTACTTGTATATTACATTGTGGTATTTCGTCCTTCCTAGTGACGACCATAATCTGTGTCTTTTTACAATTTAATTCTAACCCTAGTTGTTCACTGTGTGTCACAATCGCATCTACTAAATTTTGCAGGTCCTGTTCATTGTCTGCAATCAAGACTGTATCATCTGCATATCTAATGTTATTGATGCATCGTCCCCCAATGTTGATTCCTTCCATATCTTCAATATTTCTGAAAATACTTTCACTGTACAGGGAAAACAGATCTGGAGACATTACACATCCCTGTCTCACACCCCTTTTAATGGGCTGATATTGGCTTACTTCATTATCAACTCTTATGGCAGCTTGTTGTTTCCAATATATGTTTTTTACAAGTCTAAGATCTTTTCCATCAATTTGTAGATCTTCAAGCATCCTTATCATGTTGACATGTCTCACTTTATCAAAAGCCTTTGTGTAGTCAATAAAGCAAAGGTGTAGATCTTTGTTTACTTCTATAGAACGTTCGATTATGTTTCTCAGTATATACACAGCATTTACTGTACCCTTGCCTTCCACAAACCCACATTGTTCTTCTCCTATTTCAGGTTGTATTTTCCTCCTAACTCTTTGCATGATAATTCTTAGCAAAATCTTCGTGATGTGACTCATTATACTAATTGTTCGATGTTGATCACATTCCAAGGCTCCTGATTTCTTTGGGATTGCAATAAATACAGAATTACATAACTCCTGAGGTATATTTCCAGTATCATATATTGTATTAAGCAGACTGGTAACTTGATCTATTCCATATTCTTCTAAAGCATTAATCATTTCTGTTGTGACGCTGTCTGAACCGGGGGTCTTGCCAGATTTCATATGGTTAAGAGCATTCTGAACCTCCATCTTCAAAATTGCTGGTCCTTCATTATTATTTTGAACATCATACTGTTCGTCTCTGTTGTCGTCATACAGGTTTTTCACGTAATCTGACCATTCATGTAATATCTGATCTTTTTCTATTATGACTCTTCAATCTTTTGTCTTTAGGCAGCCTGCTGATGTACGTGTTCTTTGATTAGTAAGCTCCTGAATTCTTTTGTGCATTAGGTTCGCATTGTTACTGTTGTGTTGTTTTTCAATTTCTCTGCAATTTTTCTCAAGCCATGTTTCTTTTGCCTCCTTACATAAGGTTCTCACTTTTCTGTGAATTTCTTCATATTTGGCAGGATTATTTTTGTTCTGTCTTCTTGTTTCCATTAGTTGTAAAATTTCTTCAGTCATCCATGTCTTACGGCCCACTTTCTTTACTTTTGGAATAGTTTTTTCTGCTGCGCAACTGATTGAATTCTTCATCGTTTCCCATTGATCATCTACATCTTGAAACAGGATCTCTAGATCAGACAATATATCAAATTTGTTCTTTACTTCTATGTTAAAATTATCTTGTATTTCTTTGTCAGTTTTCAATTTGCACCAGTCATATTTAGGGTTTCCTGCTGTATACTTGACTTTCTTTAACTTTACCCTCAATGTGCCTGTAATTAATCTGTGATCACTGTAACAGTCTGCATTTGGAACTGTTTTTACGACTGTTAACGCATTTCGAAACCTTTTGCTAATCAGGATGTAATCTATCTGGTTTTTAATCCTGCTGTCTGGACTCCTCCATGTCCATAATCTTCTAGGATGCTGTTTAAACCAGGTGTTTCCTACAACCATTTCTTGTTCTTTTGCCCATTCTACAAGTCTGTATCCTCTTTCATTTCTCTCTCCCAAACCATGGTTGCCTACACTGCATCCATCGCCTTGCTGTCCTATTTTTGCGTTGAAATCACCCATTATGATATTTATTTCTGATTTTTTGCAGTTCTTCAAAGCAGACTCCGCGTCATTATAAAATTCCTCTATGCTTTCTTCACTGCTTTCACTTGTTGGGGCATATACTTGAATGACATTTATTTTAAAAGGTCTTCCGTTTAATTTTACTAATAGGACTCTGTCTGACACAGCATGATATCCTTTGACAGAATTTGATGTTTGCTTATCTAATATAATGGCTACACCTCTTTGCTGTTCTTCTCCCCCAGAGTAAATAATCTTACAATCCTCTCCTGTCCTTATCCCTGCTATAATAGCCCTGTGCATTTTTATTTTATTTTTCATGTCCGAAATTACAGGACATTGTAGTCAACACCAGCATTTTTCAGCTGCTGTTGATGTCTTGGCAAATTTTCAATAGTTTGCCATTGCTTTCTGAACGACCGGCTCAATACCTTTCCGTAAGAAACCAACGCGACGCGATCCGCTTCCGAATCTCGCGCAGCTGTATTTCGTACGTGGGTATACGGGATTACGAGCCGTGCTTAACGCGTTCGCCAGGGAGTCCGGCCTGTGAAATACCGTTCTCTTATGGCAAGCGAAACGGCACGAAACGACGAAATTGAATAAAATACAGCACGGCGCTGACGTCAGCTAAATGATTACAGTCTTGTGAGGAATTTGTAATCAACAGCGAATTGAAACGGCGAATACAAAAAGGGGCGGGGATCGCTGACTAAACTGAGATTTCGACAGGAATACATCGCAGACCACGTGTACCGGAAACTAATGGCAGCAAGGCGCGGAAACGTTAAGATTTCTTTTCGCCTTCTTTGATGTCGATTTACAAATACCGGAAGTAGCACATGTAGCGAAACAAATATCCCAGCTTCCTCCTCGCCCCCATTTTTTTTAAAGGGAGACACCAGCTTGCCAGCTCAGTGTTCTCTCACCTACGGAAAGTTTCATTGCCCTAATGCCAGCATGAACATCGTGAAAGCTCGCATTTAATTTAGCTTCCTTTTCTTCTTACGCTCTTTATCACCCATTAGAATAGGATCTCGATCAACTCACTCCAAGCCTTAGCTCTCCACAGCAGCTCCATGTATTCCCTGCCCATAGTTTTGATTTCAGTCTCTAAGTTTGATAATAGTTTGCTAATGGTTGTCTAATTAGGAAGCCAGTAACCGCGCTAACATACTGGTTAGCTTACTTTCTGTCGGCCCGGGAGTCATACTTGAATTCCCTTTGAGGCGGAGATAGTTTTTGCCCATTGACCTAGTCGATCTAGCTTAAAATAGGTACCAAGTCGCCATTGATCGCTTTGCATGGAGGGAAAAGGAATGGAATAATAAAAGCAAATGAGAAAATTATTGCAGATGTGGCACACACCGAGCGTGTGAGACGTCAGATGGTGAGTGATGGTAATTAATGACCATAATATGTTCACATGCATCCATTGTGGACAAACATTTATAGAGGATTGGTCTGATCAGTTACATTCGCTACTGCCAAGGGTTGTAATTGTGTGCCTTTCCTGAAGCACAATGTAAGAAACTATCGTATATCAAGACAGCGAGGTGCCAGTCAAGATTAATGACCACAAACTTTAGAAGTAAAACCTATGGGAAAAAAAATATCAGAACAGACATCAAGAGACTCATAGTGGATAGTAACAGTAGCTAAAGGGATAAAGATTACATTTACACAAAAGGCGCAAATATCGCAGCTCAGCTGTAAACTGACAAAGCGAAATTACGTCCAAAATAAAAATTTAAAAAAAAAAAAAAATCGAACGAACGACGAAGGGGAAGAAGACACTCTGAACGCTGACAAAGTGTACGTGTTTGTGTAAAGTCTATGACGTTACCCTGACAAAGTGTACGTGTTTGTGTAAAGTCTATGACATTAACCTGACAAAGTGTACGTGTTTGTTTAAAGTCGGTGACGTTGCCCTGACAAAGTGTACGTGTTTGTGTAAAGTCGGTGACGTTGCCCTGACAAAGTGTACGTGTTTGTGTAAAGTCTATGACGCTACCCTGACAAAGGTATGAACGCGGTCGAACGAGGTTTCGGTGCATGCACTCGCTGTTCGCTACGCGAGCGAAAGACTGGCCTTTCCACCCGCGATACATCTATCCCCCGTGCACTCAGGCCTAATAAATATGGCAGTCTTGGTTAATTCACGCACCATAGGATGTTTGTTGTTATTTTCATGCTAAGGTTACATATGGTTTATTCAAAGACTCGATTTCACGTCTGACAGTAGAGGCCAAGTCAATATCTTTCCTTTGTTATCTATTTGCAGATGCCGTATCCACGCAAGAGATAGACATCCTTGCAGCAGTTGGAGTCCCCAATATAAAACACCCCAAAGGAGTCTCCTACGTCACAGATGTCAGCAGATACCCGGCATTTCAACTCAGCAAAGAAGCAGAAATACGAGATGACGCAGGCATCTACTTCCGCCAACCGCTGTACTCAGAGTTCGCATTGATTATGAGCATTAAAACCTACCAAAAGACACCAGGGTATATTTTTGCTGTGGTCAATCCCTTTTCCACGATAATTCAGCTGGGTGTTCTCATCGAAGCTGCAGATGAAGGCAATCAGAGGTTTGTGTTGTACTACACACCCAATTCTAGATTAGCGATTCAGTCGGAAGTTATAGCCAACTTCACGGTCCCGTCCATCGTAGGCCGATGGACAAAGTTGGGCCTGAAAGTAGAAGATTCAGAAATCACCTTGTACGTCAACTGCCAGTTTGTTGATACTGTTTTGTGGTCAAGAAGGGTGCGGAATCTGGCCGTTGAGCCTGGTTCAAGTCTTTTCATTGGACAAGCCGGTCGCACATTCCCTGATGTCCCGCGGTTTGAGGTAAGTAACTAAGTTTTTACATGTGTAAACTACAAATGTCCTCACATACAATTGCGAAATAGGAAAGCCGCCATGTCTAGATCCGAAATAGGAAAGTCGACATAGACAATTACAAAATAGGAAAATCGATATGCATAATTATGGAATAGAAAATTCGACATATATAATTACAAAATAGGACATTCAATATATTCAATTATAAAATAGGAAGGACGATATGCATAATTACGAAATAGAAAAATCGACATAGAATTACAAAATAGTAAAACTCCCATATATTTGTAGAACGGGAAAGCAGCATTATTTTTAACGAAATAGGAAAGTAGCCTTATATTTACGAAGTGGGAAAGAAGCCGTATATTAACTAAATTGAAAAGAATTATGTGAGAAGAATTATGTTGCCACGAGTCGTCGACGTGGTAGAAAGGATAAGAGCGCTCGTTCTTAAACTTCCGGTGCGCTAATGGCGAGGTAAACGATTCAAATTATACACCGGCATTAAGCTGGGCTTAAACTCCGACTTCTCGTCCAGAAAGCAATGGCAAACTACCGAACATAAATTGACTTGAAAATAAACCTAAGGTTGATTGCAACGTCATGTGTGTATAGAAAGGACAAGAAGCCTTATATTTACGAAATAGGAAAGTAACCTTATATTTGAGAAATAGGAATGCCTCCCTTTATTTACGAAATGAAAATGCTGGATAACCCACTATATTTACAAAATAGGAAAGCAGCCATGTATTGAAGAAATGGGAAAACCGCCTTATATTTATGAAATAAGAATGCCTCCCTATATTTACGAAATGAGAATGCTGGATAACCTTTTTCATTTGCTTCTTGAATGACCGCAAAAAAATCTTTGGTTTATTGCGACGTCCTGTTATCGACATGCCACTGACATTAACTTGTATTCCAGTGTAGCTAAGTGGCAGTGTTTCAGCTTAATTTGTATTTCAGTGTGGCTACATGGAAGTATTTCCCTTTAACTTGTATTCCAGTGTCGCTAAGTGGCAGTATTTCCCTTGAACTTGTATTTCAGCGTGGCTACATGGCAGTATTTTCTTTTAACTTGTATTCAAGTGTGGCTACATAACAGTATTTCCCTTTAACTTGTATTCCAGTGTAGCTAAGTGGCAGTTTTTCCCTTTAACCTGTATTCTAATGTGGCATGGCAGTACTTCCCTGTAACTTGTATCCCAGTATGGCTACATGTCAGTATTTCACTTTAACTTGTATTCCGGTGTGGCTACATGGCAGTATTTCCCTCTAACTTGTATTACAGTGTGGCTACTTGTGGCTATATTGTAGTATTTCCCTTTAACTTGTATTCCAGTGTGGCTACATGGCAGTATTTCCCTTTAACTTGTATCCCAGTGTGGCTACATGGCAGTATTTCCCTTTAACTTGTATCCCAGTGTAGCTAAGTGACAGTATTTCCCTTTAACTTGTATTCCAGTGTGGCTTCATGTCAGTATTTCCTTTTAACCTGTAATCCAGTGTGGCATGGCAGTATTTCCCTTTAACTTGTATTCCAGTGTGGCTACATGGCAGTATTTCCCTTTAACCTGTATTCCAATGTGGCTACACGGCAGTATTTCCTTTTAACCTGTATTCCAGTGTGGCTACATGGCAGTATTTCCCTTTAACCTGTATTCCAGTGTGGCTACATGGCAGTATTTCCCTTCAACTTGCATTCTAGTGTAGCTACATGGCAGTATTTCCCTTTAACTTGTATTCCAATGTGGCTACACGGCAGTATTTCCTTTTAACCTGTATTCCAGTGTGGCTACATGACAGTATTTCCCTTCAACTTGCATTCTAGTGTAGCTACATGGCAGTATTTCCCTTTAACTTGTATTCCAATGTGGCTACACGGCAGTATTTCCTTTTAACCTGTATTCCAGTGTGGCTACATGGCAGTATTTCCCTTTAACTTGCATTCTAGTGTAGCTACATGGCAGTATTTCCCTGTAACATTTATTCCAGTGTGGCTACTTGTGGCTGCATGGCAGTTTTTCCCTGTAACTTGTTTTCCAGTGTGGCTACCTGTGGCTACACGGCAGTATTTCACCTAGTGGTTGCAACACGGGTATTTGGTAAAACGATAAGGACCCGCATTCACAATCCACAGTGACATATAGACAACAACTATATGTAAAGCTTAGTATAGGCAAATAGTAGCCACATCATCATGAAGTGAGGTTAGCCTGGCCGAATGGATAAGAGCCCTTGCTCTTAAACTTCCGGTGTGCTGATGTCGAGGTAGTGGGTTCAACCATTCCAACCGGTCCAAGTTTTGCATTCAGCCTCTGTAAAGTTCATGCAACATAATAGGTAAATACAAAACTTGGACCGGCAATATTTTCAAACACTGCACAGTCATTAAAAATACACCCTGTATTATTGTAATTATTTACAATCGTTAGAAAACGCTGATATACATTATGTTTGGCTGTTACTGGTCTTTAGTCACGCGTATTACATACAGCAAACATTTCACAACCACTTGTGTTATCTAAATGTACACAAAACACTCCATAGTTTATCTCCACATCAGGAGGTCAGCATGGCCGAATGGATGAGAGACGCTGGTTATAGGTACAGCAAATGCACACGCAGAAAGCAGTCGAGTGCACTAGTAGAAGTAGCCCGTGTACGGACTACACTTGAGTTGAAAGTGAGCAAACGGAAAAAAGCGACAATTGTTAACTCTCAGTCAGGAAGGGGTGTATAGGGTCATGACCTGATAGTGGTGCCCACTTTAAACTATTGCGTCGGAGAAATGCAAGTAAATTATAACCATTTGCAAGTACACGGGAACTATATGCATTTAATGACAGAAAAAGAGGCAAGTGAAATATTTCGGCCACGTTAAAAGACATAAAACTCTTATTAAAACCATACTGGAGGGCAAGGTTCGAGGCAAGAGGTTGAAAACGATACAGGTGGGAAGATAACATCAAGAGAAGGACGAACATCAGCCTGACAGAATGTACAGTCAGGGCGAGAGACAGACAGTGTTGGAGATCCACTGCAGTCAACCTTCATTGTGGAGACGGCACCTGATTGATTGATTGAATGACATAATTGCAAACCTTATTAAATCACTGTCAGTAGTTAAAATTCGGGCCCGTTAGCGTGGTTGATAGGTAGTTACGCTGATAAAATCAAGAGTGCGCCCGGCGAGAGTTCAATGCCAGCGTTCGTTGTCTCACTAAGTGAGAGAAAGACTGGCCATCCATTCCTCCGCTCATCCAGGCCTAGAAAATGTGACTGACCCCATCCCATAATCCCTTGCTTGTGGTAATGCTGGACTGACAATCTCCTATCCTCGTGTACACAGACCTAGAAAATGTGACTGACTCTATCCCATAATCCCTTAATTGTGGTAATGCCTATCCAGAGCTAGAAAATGTGACTGACCCTATCCCATAATCCCTTGCTTGTGATAATGCTGGACTGACAATCTCCTATCCTCGTGTATCCAGACCTAGAAAATGTGACTGACCCTATCCCATAATCCCTTGCTTGTGGTAATGCTGGACTGACAATCTCCTATCCTCGTGTATCCAGACATAGAAAATGTGACTGACCCTATCCCATAATCCCTTAATTGTGGTAATGCCTATCCAGAGCTAGAAAATGTGACTGACTCTATCCCATAATCCCTTGCTTGTGGTAATGGTGGACTGACAATCTCCTATCCTCGTGTATCCAGACCTAGAAAATGTGACTGACTCTATCCCATAATCCCTTTATTGTGGTAATGCTGGACTGACAATCTCCTATCCTCGTGAATCCAGAGCTAGAAAATGTGACTGATTCTATAACCCATAATCCCTTGCTTGTGGTAATGCTGGACGCCACCCCCCTACCCGCGCCAGACCCTGTCCACTGCGGGAAGCGGTCTCTATTCACTGATTCAATGCCAAAGGAAAATGTATCGCCAAATGTGACCTCTCATTTGGACAGAAGGATGATATATCGCTGTACTAGGGTCATGGTGTTATTTGTTTCGTTTCGTGGTATCTTCCGCAGTTTCAATGCTCAGTGAATGGAAGGAAATTTACATTATGATAATTGTTTATTTAATTGTACACCATGTTTGGCACTGAGTCAGTTAGGCGCCTTGTTCCATGGCTATTTGCTTCAGCGGTTTGGTTACGATGGTTGCATCCCTCCTCCTTCTCCTCTTCATTCTTCTTCATCAGAGCATAGTTTCTCAGTAATCTCTTGGAAATCCCCCCGCCCCCTTTTTTTCCCTTTATCCACCTTTTGATAGAGGGCCCAGCGAATTAGATAACAGTTAAAAACGGCTGTAGTAGCTTTCCCTGGAGTTTGACAGTACAGGACACACACACAGAGAGAGAGAGAGAGAGAGAGAGAGAGAGAGAGAGAGAGAGAGAGAGAGAAGGGGGGGGGGTTGATGGTTCTATAGGAGTGAGAACAATGTCTGCACTAGGGTTGCAAGCTGGAGGTTGATGTGGTTTAGACGGCAGATTTGCGAGTCTGTATCGCCTGATTCTGAAGATAGAAGCATGGTACAGAAGGCGTATTATGTACATACTACCGAGGACCTTGGACTAGGGAATTAACCATTCGTGCAAGTGCCATCTCCACAATGAAGGATGGTTTCTGTTGTAACAGCGGGGACTAAGTGCAGCAAGGGATTGGCGTTCCTAGGTCAGTATGCCCCATAGTTGCATAAACTGGCAGGCCATTGCTCTCAGGTCAGGTCAGAGCACTAGTAATAAGTGTGCATTTGGGTACTAGAGCACAGGAAGTCAACCAAGTGTATTACGTATGGTCGGTTGCAACAAATAAATGAGAACGCGGGAAACACGACGAAGCATGGCTCTTGACCAACCTCTTGGCAAAACTTCGTCAGAACAATGGCAGGTTCCGGAACCGCAATTATGTATGTATATTATTATGATGTACCTAATTATCAGTCGCTATACTTTTATGGAACTGACGCTCATATTTCAATGTCACAGTTGTCATGATGGCTGTTATTGTTGTGTTAACCGAGTACTACCGTATTTATCATTGCGGTAATATAGATTGAACTAACAGAACTTGTGGCGTCCACATTTTGATTAACGGTGGCCAACCAGAGGCCATTCATAGAGGTAGGGCGTGGCGTGGGTCTACATTGTGGTTGGCTCTCGTACTGTGATGTTCAGATGTGACGTATCTGGACCATAACCATTTTGTAAGCTGAGTGCAAGGAGGAATAGGCGTCCAGTCTTCTCTCTCCCCCCCCCCACATAGCGAATGATGAGAGCTGGCACCGTATCCTTGTCCTACCTCGCTCCTGCAATAGCCAACATAATGTCCTAACCGCCACACCAACGTGTTTCGTCCTCCTACGAACAAGCACAGGCATATTATTATATGTCCTCTAAATCGGGATTTCTTCAGAGGAGCAAATGTGTAAATGAAACTACAAACATGACAACAGAAAAATAGTTAACACCGCATCATATTTTATTCACAATGATTGTTTTTGATGATACTGATCCCAGAGCTGCGGAGTTGTCTACTGTGGATAGTCCAGTACTATTCCTGCGAAAGTGCTGATGTTTCAGGGAACCATATGCAACTGCTGTCGAATCATTTTATGTAGGCATCTGTAAAGAGGGTAGTTTGCCATTGCTTTTCTTCTTGGCAGTGACCATTCTGGTCGGCGACAATAGACATTGATTCTATAAAGAGATCCTCTTCATACCGTCACGAACTTGAGACCACATCCAACTGTCTGTCGGCTGCTGCCAACTTCAAACCAGCAGCTATCGTGATTTGCGGTTCACCTAGTTGGGGGACTCAACCCAGACTCACGGGTGTCCCGGTGACTGGTGGCAGAAGGAAGAAGGTGCCTAACTTCTCTCTCTCTCTCTTTTTTTTTTTTTTTTTTGCTCGCTCGCTTTGAATTGAAGTATAGTCCATATACACACTATTTATAGTAGTGATGGACTGAATTTTGCGTGGGGGTTAACTTTCCCAATTAAGTGTCCCTCGCCATCAGGCGAATCCACTCCGACTTCAGAGGTACTTGTAATTAATGTCTCCAAGTCAAGGGCGACAGGTCAATATTTTAGTCCAGCTGTCCGGTGTAGGGGTAGAACCCACAACCTCGGCATCAGCATACCGGATGTTTCAGAACACGCGTTCTTATCCATTCGGCCGTGCGGACCAGGACTTCTAAGTTGAAAGGGGATATAACTGCCCTACAGATTAGATAACAGTTGAAAACGGCTGTAGTAGCTTTTCCTGGAGTTTGAAAGTACAGGGCACTTACAGAGAGAGTGGTTGATGGTTCTATAGAAGTGAGAACAATGTCTGCACTAGGGTAGCATGCTGGAGGTTGATGTGGTTTAGATTGCAGATTTACGAGGCTGTGTTGCCTCATTCTGAAGATAGAAGCATGGTACAGTAGGCATATTATGTACATACTACCGAGGACCTTGGACTTGGGAATTCATTCATTTCATTGGCACCTTTCCGTCTTGACAGACGATAGTTTGGTACACTGTGCTTCAAAAAGGCATAATAACTACTACAATCCATGGCGGTGGCGAATGTGGCTGATAAGGCCAATTCGCGCTGTAAATGTTCGTTCACAGTGGATGCATGTGAACACATGGTCATTTCCACCATCATGCACAATCTTACGTCTCTCACGCTCTGTGTGCGCTTTGTCTGCGGTCATTTTCTCCTTTGTCTTTATTCCATTTCTGATAGTTACCCTCCATGCAGCACGTTCAGCGGCGACTTGCTCCCAATGTGCATCATCAATACATGTATCAGTCATGTCCCGCTTACACACATCTTTGTATCGTAGTAGAGGCCGACACTGAGATCTCATACCCATCTGTAATTCACCAAACAAGATTTCCTTTGGTATTCTACCATCATCCATCCTCCTAACGTGTCCTATCCATCTAAGTCTACGAAGACTGAGCATGGAACACACCGTCACACAACCTTATCTTTCCAATACTTCAGTATTTGTGATTGTGTCTTGCCACTTAATACCAAGTATTCTTCGCAGACACGGCATATGAAAGCTGTTTAAACGTTTCTCTTGGTGTGAGTAAGATGACCTGGTTTCATTCCCATAAAGAAGAGTACTAAGGACACAGGCTTTGTAGACGAGGACTTTTGTTTTGGCAGTAAGCTTCCTGTTCTCCCAGACTCTTTTTGCTAACATGTTCATTGTTGTTGCTGCCTTACCAATCCTGATGTTGATTTCCTGATCCAGGGATAATTTGCTATTTATCTCTGATCCTTGATATGTAAAATGGTCTGCTATCTCCAATTCGGGATCGTGAATAAAGATTGATGGTACCCCATGTGACATAATCTGTGTCTTCTTTTTGTTAATTGTTAAACCAAATTCAGAACAAGCATTGGAGTATGCAGATAGTAGATGTTGTAATTCTTGTTCAGAGTGGGTCGTAATTGCAGCATCTTCTGCAAAAAGCAACTCTCTGATTAGTACCCGCCTGATTTTGGTCTTGACCTTCAATCTCTGAGCATTATAAAGGCCGCCATCTGAGCATGAGTGAATGTATATACCGGCATCCTGATCTCGAAAGGCATGTTTCAATAGAAGTGAAAAGTATATTCCAAAGAGGGTGGGGGATAGAACACAACCTTGCTTAACTCCACTCTTGACTTCAAACTCTTCTGAAGTTGCACCATCAAACTTGATTATACCCTTCATGCCTGTGTGGAACAAGTCTACAATGGACAGAAGAGTTGGTGGGCAGCCAATCTTCTTTACTGCCTTGAACAGACCCTCACGACTGACCAGATCAGATGCCTTTGTGAGGTCGATGAGGGCAGTAAACAGTAGTTGATTTTGTTCCCGGCATTTTTCTTGCATTTGTCGCAATGAGAATATCATATCAATCGTAAACCGGTTCTGTCGGAAGCCGCTCTGTGATTAGAGGTAGACTTAATCTCCCAGGACTTGAAGTCTGCGCAGGACTATTCTGGCAAATACTTTCCCAACAATACACAGAAGTGAGATATCCCTATCTCTGTTACAGTCGCTTCGATCGCCCTTGTTCTTCTTGTACAGTGTTATGATGCTTTCATCTTTGAAATCCTGTGGGATTTGTCCTTCTCGCCAGCATAGCTCTATTAGCTGGTAGATCTGTAGAGTGAGTGTGTCTTGCCCACTCCTGATAACCTCTATTGGAATTCCATCTTTACCTGGAGCCTTGCCAGATGCAAGTTCATTTATAGCACACTTAATTTCTGTTATGGTGGGGAGTGTGTCTAGGGGGTCAAGAGTTGGCAGGGCCTCTGTGGCGTTGAGGGCATCATCCGCTAATTTGGTCTCACTTGACTAAAGCTCTAAATAGTGCTCTACCCATCTATACATCTGATGTTTCTTATCAGCGATGATTTCTCCAGTCAAGGTTTTCAGTGGTGCACTTCTTTGATCATTGGACCACAGGCTTTCTTTATCCCTTCATACATGCTTCTGATGATTCCCCTATCACTTGCGTTTTGAATGGACTCACATAACTTGATCCAATAGTCATTTGCACACTGCCCGGCAGCCTTTTGCACTTACTTCCTAGCTTGCTTCAGCTCACTAAGAGTGTTCCGCGTTGTTCTTTCCTTGTTTCTTAAGAGAGCTATCTTCTTTATATCAATCAAGGGCTGCAGTGTCTGGCTGTTTGCCGCAGACCAATCCTGTCTCTTATGATCCACAGTGCTTTAAACCCCCACCGCAGTTTTATAAAGGATTTCCTTAAGTTTATCCCACTTTTCACTTACTGTACAATGTTCTGATGTATCAGTGAAAGCGTCTTTAAGTTGCTGTTGAAACTCAAAGCACTTTTCAGGATCTTGAGTATTAATAATATTAATCCTGGGGCTAGATTTATGATTAGCTGTGTAGATTCTCTTTGGTCTGATTCTAACTCTTGCAGCAACCAAAGAATGATTTGAATCACAGTCAGCACTGTGGTAACTTCGAGTTAATGATGTATGGTTCAGATGTTGTCTCCGTGTGATGATGAAGTCCAGCTGATGCTAATGGCCGGATCTTGGATGTTGCCATGTGACCTTATGCAGCTCCTTCGGTTTAAGAAAGAAGTTTGTAATACATAGGTCATTTCTGGTGCAATGCTCCAGCAGCCTTTGCCAATTTTCATTCATGCGACCGATGTTGTATTCTCCAAGGCACACTGGCCATGAACTCGAGTCCTTGCCCACACGAGCATTGAAATCACAGAGCATATAACTGTAATCGGTTTTTGGAACTGCCTTGATCACATAGTCTAACACCTCATAGAACGAATCCTTCACATCATCAGAGAAAGCGAGTGTTGGTGTATATGCAGTAATAATAGTGGCGGTACTACCTGGTCTCTGTTAGCGCCGAACGTTGGGCGGCGCTTACCAAACCCGACACCCCACATTGTGCCAACGGCTTCGGGCGGAAGAGCGCAATTGGGAGGGTACAAGCCTTACCCTGGTGCGAGGAAATGCAAGCTAAAGACAAAATTGTCATGGCAGGGCAGACCAGGCCCTAAGCCTTGGTTGGCGACTGGTCTAGGATCGAAGCTCCGACAGGCGGACAGTTAGAGCATTGCTTTGCTGATCCGGCAGCTTCTGCAGCTTGTCTTGTTCCAGATGTAGGGGTGTTACCTTTCCTCTGGAGTGAACTAGGCAGGCCGAGAGAGGGATCATGCTGCATGGGCAACACATGATCTCTATATTTTAGCCCAGGCTTTGTGCTATGGAGAGGCAATAACTCCATCCCTGGTCTTAACTGGTCTCGGAATCAAAGCGAGAGGCAACTGTTACGGGTTATAAGTCCTTGTCAGTTGGCGTAGACATGGGGCGCCACGCGTTGCCTCTGACGGTGGGAGACACCTATAGGTGTCACTGATCAGCTACCGCCCGCCTCAAGCTGGGCAGCCCCCAGCCAATTGGGTGCTGATCCGCCACAGCCTGCCTGCTTCAATGGGTGCTTGGGGCTAGGACAAAATCTGAATCGCAGGCTGTAAAACCAATGCACCAGGTACAAACAAAAATATAAATAGAAACCTCAAGCTACGGCTTGCAACCTGGAACGTGAGAACCATGTGTCCAGGATTTTCCACTGACTTGACCAATATTGACGATGTGAGAAAAACGGCTGTGATTGATGCCGAACTCAATCGTCTTAACATTGATATTGCTGGCCTGCAGGAGACTCGCCTCGCTGAGGAAGGGTCACTCAGGGAAAACAACTACACCTTTTTCTGGAAGGGTAAAGGGCAGGCAGAAAAAAGGCAACACGGTGTGGGCTTTGCAGTGAAGAATTCGCTACTGGGAATGATTGAAATTCCAGCAGGAGGAAATGAAAGACTATTATCCCTGCGCTTGGCAACCTCTTGTGGGTTTGCCACCATTATTACTGCATATGCACCGACACTCGATTCCTCTGATGATGTGAAGGATTTGTTCTATGAGGAGTTAGACTCTGTGATCAAGGCAGTTCCAAAATCTGACTACATTTATATGCTCGGTGATTTCAATGCTCGTGTGGGCAAGGATTCGAGTTCATGGCCAGTGTGCCTTGGAAAATACAACATCGGTCGCATGAATGAAAATGGGCAAAGGCTGCTGGAGCATTGCACCAGTAATGACCTATGTATTACAAACTCTTTTTTTAAAACAAAAGAGATGCATAAGGTCACATGGAAACATCCAAGATCCGGCCATTGGCACCAGCTGGACTTCATCATCACACGGAGACAACATCTGAACCATATATCATTGACTCGTAGTTACCACAGTGCTGACTGTGATACGGATCATTCTTTGGTTGTTGCAAGGGTTAGACTGAGACCAAAGAGAATCTACACAGCTAAACACAAATCTAGCCCCAGGATTAATATTATTAACACTCATGATCCTGAAAAGTGCTTTCAGTTTCAACAGCAACTTGAAGACGCTTTCACTGATACACCAGAAAATTGTACAGTAAATGATAAATGGAATAAACTTAAGGAAACTCTTTGTAAAACTGCCGTAAAGGTTTACGGCACTGTGGATCATAAGAGGCAGGACTGGTTTGCGGCCAACAGCGAGACTCTGCAGCCCTTGATTGATAAGAAGAAGAAAGCTCTCTTAAGAAACAAGGAAAGACCAACGCGTAACACTCTGAGTGAGCTAAGGCAAGCTAGGAAGGATGTGCAAAAGGCTGCCAGACAGTGTGCAAATGATTATTGGATCAAGTTATGTGAGTCCATTCAAATCGCAAGTGATAAGGGAGACATAAGAAGTATGTATGAAGGAATAAAGAAAGCCTGTGGTCCAGTGATCAAAAGAAGTGCACCATTGAAAACCTTGACTGGAGAAGTCATCACTGATAAGAAACAGCAGATGGACAGATGGGTAGAGCACTATTTGGAGCTTTACTCAAGTGAGACCAAACTAGCGGATAATGCCCTCAACGCCATAGAGGCTCTACCAACTCTTGACCACCTGGACACACTTCCCACCATAACAGAAGTTAAGTGTGCTATAAATGAACTTGCATCTGGCAAGGCTCCAGGTAAGGATGGGATTCCAATAGAGGTTATCAGGAGTGGGCAAGACACACTCACTATACAGATCCACCAGCTAATAGAGCTATGCTGGCGTGAAGGACAAGTCCCACAGGATTTCAAAGATTCAAGCATCATAACACTGTACAAGAACAAGGGTGATCGGAGCGACTGCAACAACTATAGGGGTATCTCACTTCTGTGTATTGTTGGAAAAGTATTTGCCAGAATTGTTCTGCGCAGACTTCAAGTCCTAGGAGATCAAGTCTACCCCGAATCACAGTGTGGCTTTCGACAGAACCGGTCTACCACTGATATGATATTCTCATTGCGACAAATGCAAGAAAAATGCCGTGAACAGAATCAACCACTGTTTATTGCCTTCATCGACCTCACAAAGGCATTTGATTTGGTCAGTCGTGAGGGTCTGTTCAAGGCACTAAAGAAGATTGGCTGCCCACCAACTCTTCTGTCCATTGTGGAATCGTTCCACACAGGCATGAAGGGTATAATCAAGTTTGATGGTGCAACTTCTGAAGAATTTGAAATCAAGAGTGGAGTTAAGCAAGGTTGTGTACTAGCTCCCACCCTCTTTGGAATATACTTTTCACTTCTACTGAAATATGCATTTCGTGATCAGGATGGTGGTATATACATTCACTCACGCTCAGATGGCGGCCTCTACAATGCTCAGAGATTGAAGGCTAAGACCAAAATTAGGAGGGTACTGATCAGAGAGTTGCTTTTTGCAGATGATGCTGCAGTTACGACCCACTCTGAGGAAGAATTGCAATGTCTACTATCTGCATTCTCCAATGCTTGTTCTGAATTTGGTTTAACAATTAGCAAAAAGAAGACACAGATTATGTCACAAGGTGCACATGGGGTACCATCAATCTTTATTGACGACGCCGAACTAGAGATAGTAGACCATTTTACATATCTGGGATCGGTGGTAAATAGCAAATTATCCCTAGATCAGGAAATCAACATCCGGATTGGAAAGGCAGCAACAACAATGAACAGGTTAAGAAAAAGAGTCTGGGAGAACAGGAAGCTTACTGCCAAAACAAAAGTCCTTGTCTATCAAGCCTGTGTCCTTAGTACTCTTCTCTATGGCAGTGAAACCTGGACAACTTACTCACACCAAGAGAACAATTTAAACAGCTTTCATATGCGGTGTCTGCGAAGAATTCTTGGTATTAAGTGGCAAGACAAAATCACAAATACTGAAGTATTGGAAAGATCAGGTTGTGTGACAGTTTATTCCATGCTCAGTCTTCGTAGACTTAGATGGATAGGACATCTTAGGCGGATGGATGATGGTAGAATACCAAAGGATATCTTTTTTGGTGAATTACAGATGGGTAAGAGATCTCAGGGTCGGCCTCTACTACGATACAAAGATGTGTGTAAGCGGGACATGATTGATACAGGCATTGATAATGCACATTGGGAGCAAGTCGCCGCTGAACGTGTTGCATGGAGGGCAAATATCAGAAATGGAATAAAGTCAAAGGAGAAAATTATTGCAGAAAAGTCACACACCAAGCGTTTGAGACGTAAGATGGTGCATGATGATGGAAATGACCACGTGTTCACATGCACCCACTGTGAACGGACATTTACAGCGCAAATTGGCCTTATCAGTCACACTCGCTACCGCCATAGTTAAAAGTTATTATGCCTTTTTAAAGCACAAACTATCGTCTGTCAAGACGGCAAGGTGCCAATGTGTATGTGTATGTACTCAAGTGAGACCAAACTAGCGGATGATGCCCTCAACGCCATAGAGGCTCTACCAACTCTTGACCACCTGGACACACTTCCCACCATAACAGAAGTTAAGTGTGCTATAAATGAACTTGCATCTGGCAAGGCTCCAGGTAAGGATGGGATTCCAATAGAGGTTATCAGGAGTGGGCAAGACACACTCACTCTACAGATCCACCAGCTAATAGAGCTATGCTGGCGTGAAGGACAAGTCCCACAGGATTTCAAAGATTCAAGCATCATAACACTGTACAAGAACAAGGGCGATCGGAGCGACTGCAACAACTATAGGGGTATCTCACTTCTGTGTATTGTTGGAAAAGTATTTGCCAGAATTGTTCTGCGCAGACTTCAAGTCCTGGGAGATCAAGTCTACCCCGAATCACAGTGTGGCTTTCGACAGAACCGGTCTACCACTGATATGATATTCTCATTGCGACAAATGCAAGAAAAATGCCGTGAACAGAATCAACCACTGTTTATTGCCTTCATCGACCTCTCAAAGGCATTTGATGTGGTCAGTCGTGAGGGTCTGTTCAAGTCACTAAAGAAGATTGGCTGCCCACCAACTCTTCTGTCCATTGTGGAATCGTTCCACACATGCATGAAGGGTATAATCAAGTTTGATGGTGCAACTTCTGAAGAATTTGAAATCAAGAGTGGAGTTAAGCAAGGTTGTGTACTAGCTCCCACCCTCTTTGGAATATACTTTTCACTTCTACTGAAATATGCATTTCGTGATCAGGATGGTGGTATATACATTCACTCACGCTCAGATGGCGGCCTCTACAATGCTCAGAGATTGAAGGCTAAGACCAAAATTAGGAGGGTACTGATCAGAGAGTTGCTTTTTGCAGATGATGCTGCAGTTACGACCCACTCTGAGGAAGAATTGCAATGTCTACTATCTGCATTCTCCAATGCTTGTTCTGAATTTGGTTTAACAATTAGCAAAAAGAAGACACAGATTATGTCACAAGGTGCACATGAGGTACCATCAATCTTTATTGACGGCGCCGAACTAGAGATAGTAGACCATTTTACATATCTAGGATCAGTGGTAAATAGCAAATTATCCCTAGATCAGGAAATCAACATCCGGATTGGTAAGGCAGCAACAACAATGAACAGGTTAAGAAAAAGAGTCTGGGAGAACAGGAAGCTTACTGCCAAAACAAAAGTCCTTGTCTATCAAGCCTGTGTCCTTAGTACTCTTCTTTATGGCAGTGAAACCTGGACAACTTACTCACACCAAGAGAACAATTTAAACAGCTTTCATATGCGGTGTCTGCGAAGAATTCTTGGTATTAAGTGGCAAGACAAAATCACAAATACTGAAGTATTGGAAAGATCAGGTTGTGTGACAGTTTATTCCATGCTCAGTCTTCGTAGACTTAGATGGATAGGACATCTTAGGAGGATGGATGATGGTAGAATACCAAAGGATATCTTTTTTGGTGAATTACAGATGGGTAAGAGATCTCAGGGTCGGCCTCTACTACGATACAAAAATGTGTGTAAGCGGGACATGATTGATACAGGCATTGATAATGCACATTGGGAGCAAGTCGCCGCTGAACGTGTTGCATGGAGGGCAAATATCAGAAATGGAATAAAGTCAAAGGAGAAAATTATTGCAGAAAAGTCACACACCAAGCGTTTGAGACGTAAGATGGTGCATGATGGTGGAAATGACCACGTGTTCACATGCACCCACTGTGAACGGACATTTACAGCGCAAATTGGCCTTATCAGTCACACTCGCTACCGCCATAGTTAAAAGTTATTATGCCTTTTTAAAGCACAAACTATCGTCTGTCAAGACGGCAAGGTGCCAATGATGAATAGTGGCAAACCCACAAGAGGTTGCCAAGCGCAGGGATAATAGTCTTTTATTGCCTCCCGTTGGAATTTCAATCATTCCCAGTAGCGAATTCTTTACTGCAAAGCCCACACCATGTTACCTTTTTCTGCCTGCCCTCTACCCTCACCCCCCCCCCCCCCCCCCCAAAAAAAAAAAGACGTAATTATTTTCCCTGAATGACCCTTCCTCAGCGAGGCGAGGCTCCTGCAGGCCAGCAATATCAACGTTAAGACGATTGAGTTCGGCATCAATCACAGCCGTTTTTCTCACATCGTCAATATTTGTCAAGTCAGTGGAAAATCCTGGACTCATGATTCTTACGTTCCAGGTTTCAAACCGTAGCTTGAGGTTTCTATTTATCTTTTTATTAGTACTTGGTGCATTGGTATTCACAGCCTGCGATTCAGGTTTTGTCCTAGCCCCCAGCACCCATTGAAGCAGGCAGGCTGTGGCGGTTCAGCACCCAATTGGCCGGGGGCTGCCCAGCTTGAGGCGGGCGGTAGCTATCAGTGACACATGTAGGTGTCTCCCACCGTCAGAGGCAACCCGTGGCGTCCCATGTCTACGCGAGTTGACAAGGACTTATAACCCGTAACAGTTACCTCTTTCTTTGATTCCGAGACCGGTTAAGACCAGGGATGGCGTTAGTGCCTCTCCATAGCACAAAGCCTGGGCTAAATAAATAAAGACCATGTGTTGCCCATGCAGCATAATCCCTCTCTCGGCCTGCCTAGTTCACTCCAGAGGAAAGGTAACACCTATACATCTGGAACAAGACAACCTGCAGAAGCTGCCGGATCAGCAAATCAGTGCTCTAACTGTCCGCCTGTCGAAGCTTCGATCCTAAACCAGCTGCCAACCAAAGCTTAGGGCCTGGTCTTCCCTGCCATGACATTTTGTCTTTGGGTTGCATTTCCTCGCACCAGAATAAGGCTTGTATTCTCCCAATTGCGCTCTTCCGCCCGAAGTCGTTGGCACAATGTGGGGTGTCGGGTTTGGTAAGCGGCGCTATCAGAAAGCAGGTAGTACGGTTTACTGTCATACGGTAGCTCAGCCATATCTGACTAAGACCTGGCTGTCACTTTTCGTGAGAGTGCCATCTCCACAATGAAGGGTGGCTGCTGTTGTAACAGTGATGATGGAGTGCAAGGGATTGGCGTTCCTAGGTCAGTATGCCCCTTAGTTCCACAAACTAGCAGACCAATGCTCTCGGATCAGGTCGAAGCACTAGCAACAATTGAGTAGGAGAGTACAGGAAGGCAACCAAATGTATTACGTTTGGTCGTTTGCAATTAATAAATGAGAACGCGGGAAACACGACGAAGCATGGCTCTTGACCAACCTCTTGCCAAAACTTTGTCAGAAAAATGGCAGGTTCCGGAACCGCATTTCGAATCTGAAGCATTCTAGAAGAGTCGTGCTGCACAAACAATATTCCACCAGGAAATTATAAGTGGACACCTCGGAATTACAAGTGAGACACTTGTTCGGCTGGCACTCGAGCGACGAGGTTAGGCGCCAAAATCAGCTGTCGGACGTACCCAATTATCAGTCGCTATACTTTCACGGAACTGACGCTCATACGAGGGTAAGTTAATAAGTAAGTCACAAATGGCGGTAGAAAAATAACTAAATATGATAACAACCTAAAACCAGTTTATTTGTATACATACATTGTCCCTTTATTTCTCAACATAATTTCCACCAACATTGGTGCACTTATCCCATCGTTTTATAAGTCCTCCCAAACCAGCCGCATAGAACTGCGTGCCGTATTTTCTAAACCACGTCTTCACTTCACATTCAGCTCCGGCGTCACTCGCCAAGGTTTGTTTTCAGTGGACTAAGCCCCTAGCGATTTTCCGTAAAGCGGTGCACAGCTGGGTAGAAAAAGTTACGAGAGTGAGTCAATAAGTAAGTCACACAGTTCTGTGGGATGACAGGTAAATAAAACAAAGTACGCAGTTCTATGCAGCCGGTTTGGGAGCACTGATGGAATAAGTGCATCAATGTTGGTGGACATTATGTTGAGAAATAAAGGGACAATGTATATATAAAAAATAAACTGGTTTCAAGTTGTTATCATAGTTAGTTATTTTTCTACAGCCAATTGTGACTTACTTATTGACTTGCCCTCGTATTTCAATGTGTCACAGATGTCATTATATTGGGTAGGGGGTGGGGGATCTGAGCGCCTACGGGCTTATCCGGAAAGCAAGGATGATACCCCAAAAGATAACGAACTAACTAACACACTCACTAACTAATTAATTAACTAACTAACTAACTAACTAACTAACTAACTAACTAACCAACTAACCAACTAACTAACTAACTAACCAACCAACTAACCAACTAACTAACTAACTAACTAACCAACTAACTAACTAACTAATTAACTAACCAACCAACCAACTAACTAACTAACTAACTAACTAACTAACTAATTAACTAACCAACCAACCAACCAACCAACTAACTAACTAACTAACTAACTAATTAACTAACCAACCAACCAACCAACCAACTAACTAACTAACTAACCAACCAACTAACTAACTAACTAACTAACTAACCAACCAACCAACCAACCAACCAACTAACTAACTAACCAACCAACCAACCAACTAACTAACTAACTAACTAACCAACCAACCAACCAACTAACTAACTAACTAACCAACCAACCAACCAACCAACCAAATAACTAACTAACCAACCAACCAACTAACTAACTAACTAACTAACTAACTAACTAACTAACTAATTAACTAACCAACCAACCAACCAACTAACTAACTAACTAACTAACTAATTAACTAACCAACCAACCAACCAACCAACTAACTAACTAACTAACCAACCAACTAACTAACTAACTAACTAACCAACCAACCAACCAACCAACCAACTAACTAACTAACTAACTAACTAACTAACCAACCAACTAACTAACTAACTAACTAACTAACCAACCAACCAACCAACCAACCAACTAACTAACTAACTAACTAACTAATTAACTAACCAATCAACCAACCAACTAACTAACTAACTAACCAACCAACTAACTAACTAACTAACTAACCAACCAACCAACCAACCAACCAAATAACTAACTAACTAACCAACCAACCAACCAACCAACTAACTAACTAACTAACTAACCAACCAACCAACCAACCAACCAACCAACTAACTAACTAACTAACTAACCAACCAACCAACCAACTAACTAACTAACTAACTAACTAACCAACCAACCAACCAAATAACTAACTAACTAACTAATTAACACCTGGGTGATTATTTTCTATCATCATGATGTGGAGTTGCGGCGACTCTTGTATACTGGAGGTATAATGTAAACGTCATATTTTCGGGGCCCCTGCGAGGTTTGGTTAGTAATAAGCCCCTGTTAAATCAAGCTGTTTAATTATATCGTCAGAATGTCAGCATGGCCGAATGGATGAAACCGCTGGCTCTTAAATTTCCGGTGAGCTTAAGCTGAAGTAGCAGGTTCAACGCCTACACCAGTCAGTTAGACTAAAATATTGACTTCTCGTCCTTGACTTGGGGACTAAATGACAGGTACCTCAGAAGTCGGAGTGAATTCGCCTGATGGCAAGGTACACTGTTAATAAGGAAAGCTAACCCACACCGTGGCACGGAGAAATATCAGCAGCAGAGTTGATCCAGAAAACCAAAGACCGAGATCTGTGGAGAGCCATGAACGCCTACGCCAGCTGGCAGGGCACTTGATGATGATGATGATGATGATGATGATGATGAACCCACACCCAAAAATCAGTCCAGTGCACTAGAAGTAGTAGCCCGTGTATTGTTATGGACGGGAGGTGCACAACAGAGATTAAGAGCAGAATAGAGCAAGCAAAAGGGGCATTTCAGACAATGACGATTGTTTTATGCAATAAATCTCTATCATTGAATGTAAGAACGAGAGTGCTTAAGCGCTATATAGAACCAGATTTGCTGTATGGCAGTGAATCACGGAATGTAAATGAACAAATTAGGAAGATCTTGAAGCAACAGAGATGTAGTTCCTATGATGACTGTTGCGAACTCCTTAGACTGCCAAAGTAACTAACGACGATTGCCTGAAAGAGGCTAATGAAACTAGAACATTATATACAACAATAAGAAAGAGACAAACAGCTTTATTTGGGCATGTGATGAGAAGAGAGGCATTGGAGAACATCGTGACGACTGGAAAGATCGAAAGGAAGAGAGGCAGAGGCCAACCAAGATAAATGATGCTGGATGGATTGAGACGGTGGCATAGAAGAATATCAGCAGCAGAGTTGATCCAGAACACCAGAGACCGAGATCTGTGGAGAGACATGAACGCCTACGCCAGCTGGCATGGCACTTGATGATGATGATGAACGTGTCCAAAATATCTTGACTGATTGTGTCTAATTTATATATTCACTTTACGATATTCATGTTTGTTTGTTTGTTTGTTTGCTTGTTTAAAGAATGTCTCATTCCTTTTTCTGTCTATCGTTGGTAATCTTTGCGCATTCCCCAGAAACCACACAAAGTATCTATTAATTTAATACCTATTAATTTGATTCTCGCTACTTTCATGAACGCCTATATTCCCCCAACACCCGACGTTTCGTTCAGCAGTAACATATGTGTTCCATAGCTGTCTGTTCTAAAGGGCATTTGTGTGGTCTACTGAATGATAATTGTTGTAATGATAATTGTGCACAATTTATCTCCGTCAGTCACTTAGCGAACGTGGCACGGGAAATGTCTGTCCGGTGTCTTACTCTTATTCTCTTTCTTGCAGTAGTGTGTTCCTTCCTTTGAGAACGCAGAGACGATCTTCAGTTCGCGTTTCTTATTTCCGCGTGTTATATATTTCTGATTTTGCCTACCCGTCTGTCACTCTGTCCGTCCGTCCGTCCTTCCGTCCGTCTGTCTCCCCGTCCGTCCGTCCGTCTGTCTGTCTATCCATCCGTCCTCCTGGCCGCGTGCCGGCATGTCTGCGACGTCTGTAGATTAAATGATTCAGTGCCAAAGGATAATATATTGCCTAGTGACCTCCCATTTGTACAGAAAGACGATCGCCATACTAGGGTCGTCCTGTTACTTGTTTTGTTTCGCTGTATCTTCCGCAATTTCAATGCCCCATGAACGGAAATGAACACAATAAAACTTGTTCATTTGATTGCGTACCATGTTTGGTCCAAACTTACTTTTCGTTTAGCATTGAATAAGTTAAGAGATCGTGAAACTCTTATAAAAATTATCTTCACCAGATCTAAATTGATGATTGGCCAAATCAACAGCCCACCAGTCTTAGAGAGAGGAGAGCTGGTGTGCCCGCTGTGGTGAAGACTTCTGCTGCCGCTGCTTCTCCTCTTCTTCTTCTTCCTCCTCTACCTCCACTTCATCCTCCTCTATCTCTTCTTTTTCTTCTCCTTCTCTTCCTCCCCTATCTCATCCTTGCTCCCTCGCCTGTCTATTGTCACTTTGTTTGTATCATCAGTGTATGCTCAGCTCTAATATTTTGGGTGAATAAAATAGTAAATTGTATGTTTTTTATTTCGTTGCAGGGAGCTATTGTGGAATTGAAGATTTTTGGAAATCCAGCAGAAGCCGAGGACACAGACTGCGAATTAGTAAGTTAACATTTCTGGCATTCTTAGATCACCTTATATTTTCCAAATAACAAGATAACCCGACTTCTCTGTCTTTTGGCGAGGGTCGGTCACCTGCAGTCACCATAGAACAGTGGTTCTCAAGCCAGTGGGGAATTCTCTCTCTCTCTCTCTCTCTCTCTCTCTCTCTCTCTCTCTCTCTCTCTCTCTCTCTCTCTCTCTCTCTCTCTCTCCCAGGGGGGAAATTTTAGGGTTTCCAAGGGGGGAGGGGGGAGGAATTAAGATTATTTCAAGATCGCAATAATACAAGAACCAGTTACTTGATATTGTTTTTCCCTCTAAATTTTACGGTTCTGTACTTCTCGCCCTTATGAAATTCGTTTTATAACGTAAGTAGACCAGCAAAATCACGAACGAACGAACGAAAATCTTTATTTTCAAAGGGTTAAGAATTGGGCGCGCAATCCCGTCTGACATTCTGCCCTTCTTCTCTATTTCCTCTCATACATTCTTTCATTCAACATCTCTTATGAAGCGATTCTTTAACAACAAAAGAACAATAAGCATTAAAACGCACGTTTTATGTAGATGTCTAGGCTTGTTCTAGTATGTGTTATTAAATTTAGCTTCCATTTTTATGTATACTATGTAAGGGTGGGGGGATTTATAGGGAGGAAATTCGAAAGGGGCGGGGGAGAATGACGTTCTGAACATATGGTAAAGGGGGGGGGGGCATGGGGCAAAAAAGGTTGAGAACCACTGCCATAGAACCACAAGCAGGGCCTAAAAGGCGCACATGGGACTTATAAAGATCCATAAAATTAAACCTGGATTTCCGGGAAGGTTAACCCGGTCAACAAATGCCCGCAGAAGTCGGATGTGTCGGCCTAACGGCGCAAGAACGCAGCTCTGTTGTAAACAGGCACAACGCAATCACATCCGAAAAAAAACTCCGGATGAACGAAGAAGAAGAAGAAGAAACCCGGATTTGATTCTTAATCCAACTAGTTTCTATTACTTTTTTCATATATGATATTATGTTATTATTGCTGTATTTTCTCTCCATTCAATGGGAAGATTGGCGGTAAAGTGTGATCTTAACCTGAATGAAAAGGATCGCAGATGGAGGCTTTTATTGCGTATATAAACTTTATGTATTGCTATCTTTATATTTCTTTGTATTTATTTATAATCTCTCTTTGTGTATCATTATATTTTAGCATTATATTTAAGACATATATTAAGAGCAGAATAGGTCAAGCTAAAGCTGTATTTCATAAAATGAAAAGACCTTTTGCAACAAGTCGCCATCGTTGAATGTGAGAAAGATGAATAAAGGTACTGAAATGTTATAAATAACTAATGTTAATGTATGGTAGTGAATCATGGAAAATGAATGAACAAATTAGGAAGAACTTAGAAGCAACGAAGATGTGGTTCCTGAGATGAATGTTGCGAATTCATTGGACTTCCAGAGTATCTAACTACTATTGTATGGAAAAAAAAGTTAATGAAAATATATCATTTTATGCAATAATAAGGAGACAAACAACCTTGTTTTGTCATGTAATGAGAAGAGTGGCATTGGAAAACACCATGACGACTGGACAAATATGTGAGAAAAGAGGCAGAGGCAGACCTAGAAAAATGCTCGATAGACTGAGACAATGCCATGGAAGAACATCATAAGTGGAGTTGATCTGAAGAACTAGAGACAAGATCTGTGGATATACATGAAAGTCCAAGTCAGTTGGCAGGGCGTACGATAATGATGATGAATATTTATTTAGGTGCCTTGTAGGTAGACTGGGAACAATCAAACGCTAGGACAAGCAAATCAGAAAGAAATGGCTGTCGAAATCGTGTGTACTGCCCCACACATTTGATGAAACAGTGTAATGGATCTCACTTGATGATAGCCTTATGGCGTCACACAATGTAATACTCAGCATGGACCTTAGTTTAGAGACCTCATATGTTGTTTTTTATATCAGAGTTCCAGTGGATCAGGAGGCGGGGATATTATCATTGAGCCATCTCTGCCAGAGGTCTCCAAACCAGTAAGTATAATTAACAGTTACAACTACACAATCATATTAGCCTGTATATTTAGCTAAAGGTAATGCGAGCAAACCAGTTGGAAAATACTGCACCAGTATACATAGGAAGAAGCGTGGACATGGCTGATACAATGAATGCAGTACAGACTCGGCTGGCGAACACTGAGGAAAGTCAGACGCTAGCCAGATTACATGAAGTGGGGGTGAAGCCTGGTCAGGCACGGGAATGCTGTCTTCGAGGGAAAGATTGGAGATAACTAACTCCTTACGGGAACACTCAGCAGATACATAGTTTGGGAGGCTACTGCGTCGGAGAACTGAGCGCGCATGGGAATGCCCAATGTCCAGTAACATGGTTAGATATAGCATAAGATACCATATATAGCTCCTTGAATACATAATTATGTATGTGCTTGCTCACAAGACAAACATAAAGAATAAAACATCCATTATCTGAAATAACCGGCTCTGTGGTGAAAGGGTTACGAATGCGATTTGTAATCCTGCATGCCGCGTTCAAAACACAGTTACAGGCAATTTGGAAATATACCTCATAACGTGTTTTTTTTTTTTTTTTTTTTTATGAAATGGTATGGGCTTTGGTCATTCAGAAAGCATTGGCAAAATGCTGAACGTAACTTGCCCAGGAATCACGAACAGCCAAAAAATGCTGGGGTTGACTGCTACGTCCTATAAAGGATATGCAACTAAGTTTATTTTATTATAAGCCTAGACACAATTATTTGTCCCTCTGTTTATGAGATTGTTGTTCTATTTTCTCTTTCCTTGATAGTGCCACTCCAGTTCTTGGCATTCAGTTCTTATGAATTCGCTCTGAAGTATCTCTCTGCCAACTGCAGGGTCGTCCTACTGGTCTTTCACCTTCGATTTGCTCGGTCTCTCTCTCTCTCTCTCTCTCTCTCTCTCTCTCTCTCTCTCTCTCTCTCTCTCTCTCTCTCTCTCCAGCCTGCTAACACGTACCATTGTAGTCATTTCTGTGCTTATTCAGATGACTCACGTAAATACATCTCAGTAACTATTTATATATTTGTATGTAGTTATATGGCCGGTCTCTCTGGCTGTGGGGTTACAACACTTTCTCTCTGTAATCCCGTTTATCACGCAAAGTCTCGTAGCGGAGCGAGAGCTGAGGCGGTTCGACCCCCCGCTCGTGACTTGCGGGATACTGAGCCGACCGCTCAGAAAGCAATGGCAAACTACTGAGCGTAATCTTGCCAAGAGATCAACATACAGCTGAAAGATGCTGGTGTTGACAGCTAAGTCCTGTAAAGGATATGCTAAAAAAAAAAAAATTGTAGTTATATCAATGTCTGTTCTCTATGTGCTGCCACGGCTGTCTAGCCAAGCTTCCATTCTGTCACTTATAATCGTGTTCTCGTAAAATTGACCAATTAGTACTAACTTTTTTGTGTTTGTTGATTTAGCCATACCATCTTTATGTGGTAAATTTCATAACATTGGAAATTATTTTTAAAATTTTTTTTGTTTTATGTTGCATATCCCTTACAGGACGTTGCAGTCAACACCAGCATCTTTTCAGCTGCTGTTGATGTACTAGGCAAGTTTTTACGTTCAGTAGTTTGCCATTGCTTTCTGAACGACTGGCTCCCATACCAACACGTTATAATACACATCGACACGGTCTGCTGCACAAATCAGTCGCGGCTGGTAAGCGGCTCACAAACTGCGTAAATAGGATTGGTCAATAATATGGGACAAGCACCATATGTCCAGTATGTGTCGGGGAGTGAAAACGGGTCCCCAACTTTACTGTTTGCTTACTTGATTCATGTTGAGAGCCACGGCAGCATAATGTTTAGTACATGTATTGACTTGAGTTGAGTCAAGAACCGACATCACTGCACTCAGGACATTCCCATACGTGCTCAGTCCACTCGTTCAACAGCCAGCGAAGAGTCATACTACTAATCTTTCCCACCGCTATCTGATGAAATGTTCTTCTTGTCTTCCCTCTCATTTTTGAGATTCTTCCAGAACCCCTGCCGATCCCCCGCAATCTCATTCTTTCCACATATGGGTTCTCAATCTGTTCCTCTGCCTTCTCAACCTGGTCCCACAAGCGCACGACCACCTCCCCCTTGTCCATAGGAAAGATACCACCAAGAGGTGCATTCCCTGCTAGCCTATCAGCCTGTTCATTCCCCCGTACACCCGCATGGCCAGGACAAAATATCCATACAATTCTCACAATATGTGACCTCTGAAGCGACGAGAGCCATTCCACACGAAACATTCCTTTCTCCACCTTGCTAAGCACATTCTTTGAAGCCGTAATGAACACAACGTGTGTTGCAGTAGTCTCCTCTGACCACCGGAATGCCGCTGTTACTGCCTCCACCTTCATTCTCATGCTGGAGGTCGTAGTCTCAAATGCCAGGCACTCCTTTTTCAAGACTCGCCCATTAGCCTTTGCAATAAAGCCCCAGCATTTGCTGACAAAGACAATCATCCATGTTCAACCCAGAAACAGTAGAAGAATTCGTTTTTCCACGCAGAACGTCTCTGGGGTGAACTGAGCCTCATAACATGGGTCTCTGGGGTGAACTGAGCCTCATGATATGGGTCTCATCTGGTTCCTCTTGTACCTTGCGGTGTTGATGTGAAGCATAAACAGAGGGGGAGTACCCGTTTAAGAGCTTCATGTATCGAGATACCCATGGACTCTGCTATTCCCTTTGTCCACCGTTTGGATAACTTTCAGAAATTTCTAGGAATTTTTACCAAAAAAAAAAAAAGAGGAAAAATAATGAGAAACAGAAGTGACACTCATGGCTCATTTCGACATGACCTAGAATTTATACGCTTCATTGGCAGTATCTGACATGGGAATACTATCTAACCCTAAGCAGCGATTTCTCAACACTCATAAACTACGATCATAAAGTTAACAAAGAAAAAGCGTTTCATATACTTTATTAGACGAACAACAAACAATTGCTCAGATATACTGAGGACTTAGTAATTAGGTGATTCCAGCCAGTTTTGTGCAAACAGATATATTTAGTTTTAAATTTTAGATTATCGTGGGGATAACAAAAAGTTGCACATCAGAACAATACCTGTGATGTTTGTTTTAGGTATTACAGCCAGAGTATTTTTTTCATTTATTCACTTCATATGATATATAACTCTGCAGTATGCACCTAACAAGATGCAACGTAATATGCCAGGCAATAAATCGTGCAACATTTTGTTTGAGGCTTCTGTGTTTAAACATCTTACTCACGTTAAAGATGTAGTAATACAGGTGTAGTGGGTTCATTGCACATGCCCTTCAGGTAGGCTTAATGTTGACTTCTCGCCCCAGACTTGGGGACGTGATCTAAATACCTCAGAAGTCTGAGAGGGTTCACCTGATGGAGAGGGACACTGGTAATGGGGAAACGCAACATCAGTCCATCGCATTCGTTAGTAGAAAACAAAACAACAACTGTACTAGTGGCATGTGTGTGGACTACACTTGAGTTCTAGGCAACGAACGCAAAATTTAAAAAATATATATATAATGTTTAAAACGGTGAAAACAATTGTACAAGTTAATACTGTATCACCTTTGTAAATAATTACAGGTACAGGGAAATCTTACCGCTCTTAAGGGAGACAAAGGCGACCAAGGTATTCCAGGTGTCAAAGGTGACAGAGGTGATCAAGGGCCACGGGGACTACCTGGTTTGGAACATCCGCCACTCATTACTCCACCACCACCAGATCTTGAAGGACTTAGAGGGCCCAAAGGTATGCTTTTTACTGTTACCACAATATAAATGAATATTAAATATATAGATACGTTATAACGATAAATGAAGTTTCCCTTAAAAATAAATAAATAAATTGAATGGATAATCGACGATGACATCGGGCTGTTTTGCACATCTAAATAGTTATTATAAGTATGTTATAAACTATGTGCATTAAGAAAGGAGAGATAGAAGAAGAAGAAGAAGAAGAAGAAGAAGAAGAAGAAGAAGAAGAAGAAGAAGAAGAAGAAGAAGAAGAAGAAGAAGAAGAAGAAGAAGAAGAAGAAGAAGAAGAAGAATAAAGGTGGGGGGAGGAAGATAGAAGAAGAAGGAGGGGGAGGGAGGAGGAAGAGAAGAATGAAGTAAAAATTAGAGGACATACTAAAAACAGATTAATTGACAGTTAGGACATACCAAGATTCGAACCGGACATCTCCAAATAACATTTACATCTCGCTGAAGAAACAAGCAAACGTTGATGCCTGGTCAGGTGCCAGGTCCATGTTGAGGTGCCCCTGCTGTCTCATGCGTGCACTGATTTCTACTTCTTCCCCATTTCTTCTGTTAGTGCCACTTAATCAGCGTAAATGTATTTCTCATGGTAATTTACCTGCGCCCAGGCATTGCTATTGCTGCGTATTTCATGTAGTATATTCGGGGAGGGTGATCATTGGATGTGACACTGGTCTGAAACATACTGGGGTCCGGGTTCAAATCATTTGTAAGGCCAGGAATTTTTATCTATCAGGGCTAAAATTAAGGCCAGGAATTTTTATCTATCAGGGTTATAATTAAGGCCTGGAATTTTTATCTATCAGGTTAAAATTAAACCATTGTGCCCGAACACCATGTCCCGAGGAAGGGGGGGGGGTATCCCGGTCAACAGACGCCCGAAGAAGTGGGACGTGTCGGCCGAAAGGCGAAAATATCGCAGCTCTGATGTAAACAGGCACAACGCATTCACGTCCAAAACAAACATTTCGGAATAGCGAAGAAGAAAAAGAACAATGTGTGGCATTGTTTGGCCAAGCCGCCTTTATCCGCAATCCTTTAGGAACCATTTTGGTAATCGCCGGTAATGGTACCATGTTTTGCAACAATAGTTTTGTTGTTTCTATAGAATATCTAATATGTCTTTACAAAATTATGATGACCAGGGCTGCGCTAGGCTGGTGTACTTCAAGACTCACGGACGTAAACAAACACCAGTGAACTGAAATATGAGAACAAGAAGCTGGTACTTCTCGGTATTTTAGCTAAGATGCAAGCGCAATAATGTGTGGAGACCTGGCCATTTAAACCAAGAATACTAACAGAAACAGAACACCGGAGCACTAAACACAAGAAACAGGGGCTCTGTTAGAAAACATGGGGCTGAATTGCCTCCATGTGGGACTAAGAGGTTCATCCAGGCAAACTGGTGTCTATGGGTAATACACGCATGCACACGCTCTAACGTGAAACTTATGGTATGCTCTTTTCTTCCTTCCCTCGCTTGAAACGCTCCAACCTATCCCCTTCCGAATGGCGTGCCCTGTCTCAACTACAGCGCAGACAGGACATAGTCATCAAACCGGCGGATAAAGGGGGTGCGGTAGTTGTTTGGCAAAAAGATCTATATGTCGAGGAAGTCATGTCTCAACTTAATAAACCTGACAATTATTCACCCTGCACCGAAGACCCCACTCTCTCCTACAACCGGAAGATTCAAAACACCATCAAACAGCTCATACGTGAGGATGCCTTACCACCCAGTGCCACTTCACTTCACATCCATGACTCCGACTTGGGCAAACCCACCCTCTACATGCTGCCCAAAATACATAAACTTAAGAATCCTGGACGTCCGATAGTTTCTGCCTGCTCGTGCCCGACTGAACTGATCTCAGCGTTTCTTGACAGGATTTTCCAACCTCTAGTTGCGAATCTCCCGTCATACATCAAGGATACAACGCATGCGTTACTTTCATTCAACTCTCTCCAACTGACTCCTGGGAACACATACAGACTATTCCTAATAGATGTATGTTCCCTCTATACCTCCATTCCTCACGCTGATGGCCTCAGGGCGCTACAGTTCTTTCTGGATCAACGCACAGATCAAGCCATCCCTACACGCACACTTGTGAGACTCGCTGAATTGGTCCTCACCAACAATTCCTTTGAGTTCAATGGCCACTACTTTGAACAAATCAGCGGTGTCGCCATGGGCACTAAAATGGGACCCAGCTACGCATGTGTATTTATGGGACATCTGGAACACCAGATTGAACTCAGCTATGATGGTCTTCTCCCTTCTTTTTACCGACGCTACATCGATGACGGCATAGGTCTCACTGACATGCCAGAGGCGGAACTGAACCGGTTCATTAATTATGTCAAGAACTTCCATCCATCGATCAAATTCACCTCAGAAATTTCCACCACCTCTGTCAATTTCCTTGACACCACCATCAAGTTAAACCCTACAGGCCTCACGACCTCCGTGTACTATAAACCTACTGATGCTCACGGTTTCCTCCTGTAAAGCTCATCCCACCCCAAAAGCTGCAAAGATTCCATCCCATATTCCCAGCTACTCCGCCTCCGTCGCATCTGTCAGGATGATAATGACTTCCTCGAGAGAGCCCACGAAATGCTGGACTTTTTCCGCAGACGGTCCTACCCAGAGGACGTCTTGTCGACATCTCTCTGTCGCATAACCCAGGTCTCGCGGGAAATGTCCCTCGCCAAGCATACGCGACCTCAGAACAATGAACCCAAGCTTATCCTCACCTTCCATCCACATGCCTATGCCATCAAGCACATTTTCCTGAGACACTGGTCCATCTTGGAATCGGATCCTACCACTCGTGAGGTATTCTCAAATGGCCCCAGGGTAATTTTCCGCCGTAACCAGAGCCTCAAAGACCACCTTGTGCACAGTCGCCTCCCCACGGTTACCTCATCCGTGGGCACCTTTGAATGCCATCGTAGGAACTGTCTGACATGCCCATACGTTGTTCAGACACCAGAAATTGCATTTCCCCGAGGCACCTTCACCTTGAAAGATTGTTTCACCTGCACATCCCGCAATCTGATTTATGTCATCATCTGCAAACGATGTGACATGAAATACATTGGCCAAACGGGCAGACGTCTTGCGGATCGTTTTAGAGAACACCTCAGAGACATCAATCAGGGCGCTGACAAACCTGTCCCCAACCATTTCAATTCCTCCAACCACAATGGAGCCGACGATGCATGTGTCACCGCATTAAAACCCTGCTTCTCAAATAGCTGTGTCAGACTTAGAATTGAATGCCAGCTAATCAACAATCTGGGATGCATCCACCCGGCAGGAATGAATACTGTCGTGGACGCTACAGTGTAACTGTGGCATCTTCCCCAATTGTTTACACTACCTATTACCGTGCTGTTCTCTCCCCACCCCCCCCCCCCCACCCCCCACCCCCGCGATATCTAGACTTAATTGTCCCTACATTTCTATGTTTTCATAGCAGACTGTTCTCATATTTTTGGCTACTCAAATCCTTTTTGGCAACCCATTTTCAATTCTGCGCCACGCGTTTTCGCAGCTGGCCTAGTCACATTTCCGGCCCCACATGTAAATATCAGGTTGTGCATCTTAAGTGATAGGTCGTGTGCGTGTGTTTCTGTTGTTCCTGTCGTTGTTTATCTGTGTTGTCATTGACAAAGATTCTTAGAATCGAAACGTCTGTGTGTCTATTGTATGCGTTCGTGTGTATTTTATCTTATTTTATTTTTCATTTTTATTATATTTATTGAGTGCTTCTGATTTCGGATTTTTCACCTGTATTTCGCGACACGTGGATCTCCTTGTAAGGTATGTGCAACGTTTGTTAATGTTTTTTCGTTTTTTTCTCGCAGGAATTTAAAAATACCTATTTGTTTCCATTTCATATTCTTATATCCTGCTGCAGCCGCTGCTTTTTCTCTCTTTTCTTCCACTGTTTTCGCAGGGGAAGTAGTATTTGTGATTTTGGGACAAATGGTTTTGGAAGTTATTTCCCTTGATTGGAATAGTTAACCTTCTCCTGTTGTTGTTGTTGTTGTTGTTGTTGTTGTTGTTCTTCTTCTTCTTCTTCTTCTTCTTCTTCTTCTTCTTCTTCTTCTTCTTCTTCTTCTTCTTCTTCTGCCTTTTATCTCCCAAAGGAGCATTTGGCCCTTAGCCAGGCCCTTCTCTCGTTTGCTGTCGCCTGCCGCTTTCATCTCAGTGGGTTCTAGAGGAAGATCTTTCTAGTTTCACCATTAACAGGTGTTCTCAATGTGTGTTGTATCCATGACCAGTCTTTTCACTGCTTCTTGATTTACTGAAATGTGTGTGGTTTGCTCCATCAGCTCTACATAGGTGTTTCTGTCATGCTATTTTAGTCCTTTTATTCTTTGCAGGCACCAGCTAATAACTGTTTCTGGTTTATCAATATTTGATCTAGTTGTTTTTCATGTTTCTGATACATAAAGCTGTACTGATTTCACTTCAAAGTTCCATAAATTTACTAGTGCCATGAAAGCTTCTATCCGCGTGTTACCGGGGTCTATAAAGCTATGCAGAGAATAGTAACATTGCAACCTATCATACATGTCATAAGAGGCGACTAAAGAGACTTGGCGTGAGACTGGCTACCTCAAACTGTAGAAATATTTGACTGAAAATCGAAAGAACCATGAACAACATGAAGAAGTAAAGGGTATACAAATAACTCAGCCAAAGAAGGTGGGAGGAAGCATTGCTCCTAGAAGATGTATAATATGATATTGAGATAGCCTTTAGGAGTCTTGATTATCAACTTACTTTCTCTCACCAGGAAAATGTCGAGAATTGGCACCAGGGATGCTAGAATTATGTATGAATTAGAAAAGGATAGCAGAAATGGTATAGGAAATGAGATATTAAATGATTAACATTTTGGGATTATGCAAAACAAGGTGGAATAGAGCAGACCAAACGTTTCTAAATAAATTAAACAGTGTTGTTTTCAAGCATTTACAGAGGAAAATGTCCCTTACAGTGAAGAAGTGTCCTGATTCCTACTTAAAGAGGCAGAGAATGCAATATTGGTGTGGAAAACTAAGAGTTCCAGAACTATAGCACAACATTTAGTACAACAAAAATACAAGTACTGTAAACATTCATGTAATCCAGTATTATGCACCAAAAAATTACATGGATGAATCCATTAAAAAGGAATCTTACATGAAATTTCACAGTATTATAGGTAATCAAAGAAATAGTAATACCACACTTTGATGGTTGACCCGATTGTCAAGATAGAAGCAGATAACATGGGTCTTACAAGAGTTCTGGAGAAATACAGACTTGTAATTAATGAACATACAGAAGTATTCACCACTTATTACACAGTGAAACAGTATGCCATAATAATATTTCTACAATAAGGAATGTATACAGCCACTTTGGTATCATTAGATCATAGTATAGAAAATAAAATTGATCATATCTGTATTAAAAAGAAATTTAGATCATCTCTTCAATATCTTTCTTCTCCTTCTGCTGTCTTATAATATATCTCTCAATGGAGGCATCTACCAACTCACTCCAAAACCTTTGTAAACTTGTTCACGATTGGTTGGATTTGGCAGTTAATATTTTCTGCAGTACAAAGTAGTCAATCTCACGCCAACCCTCCTTGGTTGCCTCTTACAATGTGTTCAATAGGTTACAGCGCTACTATTTTTTGCAGTTATAATCATGGGGGAAAATAAACAGGTATTTTTAAAATAAGAGCAGAAGTTTAACAGAGGTGCCATATTTTATCTTTATTATTATTACTGATTATTGTCTGGATTATGATAACAACAACCAACACCAGACATTGAGTTGAATGGACTCTGACACAACAGCTTGCTGATCTGAGATTCACTGATGATATTACCTGCTTGTTTCACACACAAAATCAGTTGCCATAAAAAATGAAACACACATGATTGGAGGTTAACAATTAGGTCACAAATTCATAGCATTTGTGAGAATAAATCTAGCAAATGATAACCTGATCTCTTTTTAATGAAGATATTAAATTCCCCTGACATATGGTGCTTTGATGTACAAAATGGCATTCTAAATATTTATTAAGTGTGATGTATTCACCTTGTCATTTACTGTAATAGGTGATAAAGGTGACCCAGGTTCTCCTGGTGAGACAGGTATCCAGGGATTTGCTGGACAGAAAGGAAAGAAGGGTGACGATGGGTCCCCTGGGTTGTCTGGGTTACCAGGCCTACCTGGTTTTAAAGGAGATGGAGGGGCCTCAGTGAGTATCATATTTCCAGATTAGGTGTTATCATGCTATGTGTTTCTTGTCATATTTGGGTGTGTGCGTGCATGCGTGCATTCGCTTGCTTTGGACTCAAATGTTGTCCATAAACATGCTACTACTTCTAGTAGTTGCCACTACTAAGGGGTGCACTGGATTGTTGTTTACGTGTAGAATCAGTGTCCCTCACAATCAGGCAAATCCATTCTGACTTTAGAGGTACATGCAATTTACATCCTCATGTTAAGGACGAGAAGTCAACATTTTAGTCCAGCTGACCATTGTAGGGGTTGAACCTGCTACTTTGGCATCAGCACACTGGAAGTTTAAGAGTGAGCACTCTTATCCATTCAGCCATACTGGCCTCCTTTTTATATTTATTTTCACATATTTATGTTATGGTTCTGTAAATAGTTGGACAGAGAGTTTGGTTTACATAGCTATATATGTTATGGTTCTGTAAATAGCTGGACAGAGAGTTTGGTTTACATGGCTATATATGTTACGGTTCTGTAAATAATTGGACAGAGAGTTTGGTTTACATGGCTATATATGTTATGGTTCTGTAAATAGTTGGACAGAAAGTTTGGTTTACATGGCTATATATGTTATGATGTTATCAGAAGAATGAGATGTGTGGAGATGTGGTTTCATCTGAGCATGGTGAGGACACCATGGGCTGATAGAAAGAATTGTGAAGATATCTTGAAAGTAGTTAACGAACAAAGAGAACTGGTTATTCGCATCAGAAAAAGGCAGTCCACATTCTTCAACATGTCATGAGAAAGAGAGAGCCGGAGTATGTCGTTACAAAGGGAAGGTTGGAGGGAAAGAGAGACAGACCAAGAGAGAAGATGCTGGACAGTTTGACATCATGACATAAGGAACATCAGTATCAGAAATGATTGGCAGCTCTTCAGAGAGAGGATTGTGGACAGACATCAATGCAATATGGCATGGACTATCAGATATATCTTATATATAAATTAGGATGTGCGTATATATCTCTGTATGTATTTATGTATCTCTGTCCGTATGTCCTTTATACGCTCGCGAACGGGCCATCCGATTGAGATGAAATTTTCTACACGCCTTCCTTTCATTCCAGAGATGCCAACTGTCGTAGTTTTTTTTTCTTCTTCCTCCTCCTCCCTCCTCCCTCCTCCCCCTCCCAAAATACGTACGTCCAGGAAATGGTCTTCTACATAGACACTTCTCTCTGAGGTCCGCGATAACAGCTGACCTTTATACGCTCGCGAACGGCCCATCCGATTGAGATGAAATTTTCTACACGCCTTCCTTTCAATCCAGAGATGCCAACTGTCGTAGTTTTTTTTCTTCTTCCTCCTTCCTCCTCCTCCCTCTTCCTCCCTCCTCCTCCCTCTTTCTCCTCTTTCCTCCACACCCCTCCACCCCACTCCCCACCTAACCACCTACCCTCTTCCTCATCCCCTCCCCCTCCTCCTAATCCCTCCTCTCCCTTTTCTCCTCCTCCTCTTCCTTTTCCTCTTCCTCTTCCTCCCTCTTCTCTCCTCCTACCATCCCACCCTCATCCACCTCCCCTCCTCCCTCCTCACCTCCCTCTTCCTCCTCCTTCTTCCATCCTCCTCCTCCCTCCTCTTCATCTTCCTCTCCTCCCTCCTCCTCTCCTCCTGCGTTCTCATCCTCCCTCCTCCTCCTTCTTCCTCCTCCCTCCTCCTCCCTCTCCCTCCTCCTCTCTCCTCCTCTTCCCTCCCCCTCCTCCTTCCTCCTCCTCCCTCTTCCTCTTCCTCCCTCCTCCTCCCTCTTTCTCCTCCTTCTCCTCCTCCCTCCTTCTCCATTCTTCTCCTCCTCCTCCCTCTTCCTCTTTCCCCCCTCCTCCTCCTCCTCCTGCGTTCTCATCCTCCCTCCTCCTCCCTCTTCCTCTTCCTCTTCCTCCCTCTTCCTCCTCCTCCTACCTCCTCCCTCTTCCTCCTCCTTCCTCCTCCTCCCTCTTCCTCCCTCTCCCTCCTCCATCCTCCTCCTCCCTCTTCCTCCTCCTTTTTCCATCCTCCTCCTCCCTCCTCCTCCCTCTTCCTCCTCCTTCTTCCATCCTCCTCCTCCCTCTTCCTCCTCCTTCTTCCTTCTCCTCCCTCCTCCTCCCTTTTCCTCCCTCCTCCTCCTCCTCCTCCTCCCTCTACCTCCTCCTCCTCCACCTCCCTTTCCTTCCTCCCCTCCTCATTCTCCCTCCTTCCTCTCCCTCCTTCCTCCTCCTCCTTCCTTCTTCTCCCTCTGCCTCCTCCTTCTCCTCCTCACTCCTCCTTCTCCTCCTCCCTCCATCTCCATTCTTCTCCTCCTCTCCCCTCTTCCTCCTCCTACCCTCTTCCTCCTCCTGCCTCCTCGTCCCTCCTCCTCCTCCTACCTCCTCCCTCTTACTTCTCCATCCTACTACCTCCTCCCTCCTCCTCCCTTCTCCTCCTCCTCCTCTCCCCTCCTCCTACCCTCTTCCTCTTCCCCTCCTCCCTCTCCCTCCTCTTCCTCCTCTTCCTCCTCCCTCTTCCTCCTCCTCCTCCCTCTTCCTCCTCCCTCTCCCTCCTCCCTCTTCCTGCTCCCTCTTCCTCCCTCCTCCTCCTTCCTCCTTCTGCCTCTGCCTCCTCCCTCCTCCTCCTTCTTCCTTCTCCTCCCTCCTCCTCCCTCCTCCTCCTCCCTCTACCTCCTCACTCCTCCTCCTCCCTCCTCCTCCCTCTTCCTCCTCCTCCCTCCTCCTCCCTCTTCCCTCCTCCTCCCTCTACCTCCTCTTCCCTCCTCCTCCTCCCCCTCCTCCTCCCTCCTCCTCCTCCCTCCTCCTCCCTCTACCTCCTCCTCCCTTCACATTCCTCCTCCTCCCTCTTTCTCCTCCTCCCTCTCCTCCTCCTGCTCCCTCCTCCTCCCTCATCCTCCCTCCTTCTCCTCCCTCCTCCTCCTCCCTCCTCCCCCCTCCTCCTCCTAATCCCTCCTCCTCCCTCCTATTCCTCCCTACTCCTCCTGTCTCCGCCCTCCTCCTCCCTCCTCCACCTCCCTCTTCCTCCTCCCTCCTCCATTTAACCAAGACAGACAGACAGTCAGACAGATAGTCGGGAACGGGATCTTATATGACTACTTATATGATTTAAATGAGATGCTCTCCACCATGGGCTGGACTGGGTCAGACAGACAGACAGATAGATAGATAGACAGACAGACAGACAGTCGGGAACGGGAACTTATATGACTACTTATATGAATTAAATGACATGCTCCCCATCAGGGTCTGGGCGAAGACGGGCTGGGTCAGGACAGTCAGACAGACAGATAGTCGGTAACGGGAACGAGAACTTATATGACTACTTATATGAATTAAATGAGATGCTCCCCACCAGGGTCTGGGCGAAGCCGGGCAGGGTCAGCTAGTATATATATATATATATATATATATATATATATATATATATATATATATATATATATATATATATATATATATATTCATCTCATCTGCGAATGAAGGTCCAGTATGGTGATGCACACCTGCCAGTCCTGCAACTGTATGAGTGGAGTAGGAAGTTTCAAAACGGTGTGGCAACTGTAAACAGGCAGTAAAAAACTGGGTCAGGCACACGGAGCAGTGATCCTAGAGTCAATTGCTGCTCTAGAAGGCCTTGTACAGGAAAACTTCCGATTGACTGTGAGTGACATTGTCGTAAATCTTGACATCAGTCAAGGTTCAGCACACCACATCTTCTGTGACATGCAACAGTACCGCAAAGTGTCTGCAAGGTGGGTGCCATGGCAGCTTACTACAGAATTGTAACAAAGACACATTGATGCTTGTCAAGAACTTTTGCAGTGCTTTGAAGCAGTAGGTGATGGTTTCCTGTAAAAGAATTGTTACTTGAGATGAAACTTGGATTCACTACCACGAGCTGCAAATGGCAAGAAAGGAATGGTGCCATCACTCATCGAAACCATAGAAGTTTTGCACACAGTCATCTGCAGAGAAGGTTATGCTGACTCTTTTGTTTTGGATGAACAGGACGTTGTTTTAGAGCACTGCATGCTGTCACCAGTGATGCGTATACAGATCTCCTCAGGAATGATTTTCGACCCGCAATCAAATCCAAATGACGTGGACTTCTGAGTAAAAGTGTCCTTTTGTAACATCACAGTGCTCAACCTCTTACTGTCAGTATAACACAGTGGTGACTAAATTGAAAAATGATACATTTGTTCTTTACTTTTGCAAAATATATTCGCCCAAAAAACATTTAAGGTTTTCATTTGAAACCCCCTCGTGTGTGTGTGCGCCATGCGTGCATGTGTGTGTGTGTATGAATGTGTGTGTGTGTGTGTGTGTATATATATATATATATATATATATATATATATATATATATATATATATATATATATATATATATGTTAGGGCTGCGGAAGTTAATGATTAATTAATCGTTAAATTTTTGTAACTATTAATTTTTCTTTAACGATTAATCGAAAACTTTTCTCCCATCACTTATACAAATGAACCGGGTGTCAAAAATTTGTCCGACATTTTAAACATAGTGCTGCAAACACAACCAAGTTGCAAAATTGTACCGAGTCACCATTGTGTAAGCTGCAGCAAGATGTACCAAAAAGATGGAACAGTATTTTTTTTTATTATGCTACAGAGTCTTCTACAGGCCAAAGATGCATTAACTGTCTACATATCAGATAAAAAGAAGCAATACAAAGTTCCAAAACTGTCAGATTCGGATTGGGAGAAGATTTCAAAATATGTCAAAGTTTTGGACTTATTCTGTCAGACCACGGTCCTGCTTGGCTGTCAAGATTTTGTTTCATGTAACTGTATTGTTGCTGCTATCATCGTTGACAAAGCATATGACTGTACACGATGATGATCCAGTTTACCTAGCTAAATTTAAGGCAGCATCTATTAATGACTTCAGTGAACATGTAGCTAATATGACAAGTATTGAAATACTACAGATTGCAACAGCACTTGATCCATACTACAAATACCTGAAGTGTTTGTCAAAAAGATGCAAAAGAACGAACTTGCCAAGACCATTCTGTGCATACCGGCTACCTCATTTCTATGTGAACGATTGTTCAGCTCTGCTGGTCATATTGTTAATAACCAAATACTGTCAACATACTCGTCTGTTTGCATAGTAGGTTATTAGATTACATATGAACAAGAAATCCAGTATCATTTCCATTTTTGACAAATACGACTATAATGTGAGTTATGTGTCTATAAATGTTTTGCTTTAATCGAAATTAACTATTAATTAATCGTTAATTTTTCAAAAGTTAACTATTAAATTTAAATGAATCGGTCACAGCCCTTATATATATATATATATATATATATATATATATATATATATATATATATATATATATATATATATATATATATATATATATATATATATATATAACAGCGTACAGATAAATAGGACTAACGAGCTCTTTGTTTTAGTAAAAATAGAGATTTATTGCATCTTGATGACAACTTCTACAGCCTTCATACAACATGGCGTCTTCTCTCTTCCAGGCCCAGATGTTGACTGGTTCCTAACAATAAACTACGTCACGACTTGAGCATCCTTCTTTCCATTCCACCCTGATGCTCAAGCGTGCTGTAGTTTTGCCCACCCCATATACACATACTGCTACACCTTCCTATGTTTTCGAAAGACTTTTTCCTTTAAAAAGTCTTTACTCCCAATCCCCTTACTCTATTCCCCCTCTTTCCTTACTTCCCACAACTCCTCTAACCTTCCCCAAACCAACTTTACTTTAAGTAAAACAATCTATTCGTAACTCTTTCCCCTGCCATATAGTAAACCACTATACATTTCTTGTTCGTTTTTGGCTCTTCAAAAGTGTTCCTGTACAAAATATATATCATAAGAACAGCTCGTATAACCGTTATCATACACTTGACATTATGAAATTCCTCACTCTTTCACAACACAGAAAACCACGTAGTTAGAAAAAGTAAAGAAGGGGTGCGCACCCAGTGAAAAGTATAAAGAACGAATAGTCAACACAATCACATTTACATAAAGGAATGGATAGTCAACACAATCAAATTTACCTCTCTTGCCAACAAAAAAAATTTTGTAAACAATTGTTTAAAATACATCTTATGAAATACATCTTTGTTCCCTATAAATCAAGTTGATATAAGTTTTCTCAACATTTATATGTTCAACATTTATATTGCCATCCACAATTTATATTTCCGTTATCTCATCTTTGACCACGAACCAACGTTCATATTCCATGAAAATTTTTAATTTAATTAACGCTGATTTTTCACAGCTCCTATATCTTTCCCCCTTACATCCCATGATCTGCTTCCTTGTCCACCTATATATATATACACTCCAGCTTATATGCTGCCATTCACAGTCACATAATATTCACAAAGAGCATGTATGTGTCTCTTTATTAGCCCCTTAGTAGTTTTATTAACTCTTTTCTGAACGAAGGGTCTTAAATAAAGCCCTATGTATTTTCTCTATTTTAGCCAACACCATAACTATTTGAAAATTAAACTTACTTAATTAAATTTGTAACATATTTGCTAACAAAGTAACCTAATACACAAAACAACTTATTTAAATTATGAGTTAAGCGAAATAAAATCAAAACAGGACATCATACCCCCCAAATAGTTTTTTACACAAATTTATGTTTCCCCTCATATTAACTAAAGATATCAACTCATTCAAAGAAAAACACATTTTAAAATAATATAACATGCATCTTATCAAATCATAAGAAAATATTCTATTACTACCTATCACTACTGGTCTCTTTTACGGACCAATAGTTTGTACGCAAAAGTCTAAGAACACCACAATCCTATTCTACAATCAAATAATAACAATCATTTTACAGGACCAAACCAAGCAAAAAAAAAACATATTATATATGAGGCATTAAAACTCAGACTCAATAAAACAACTGTCTTCTCGCTAAAGAGAAGGTTTAAAAAAAAAAATAATATAATTCACTTCGAATTAACTACGTAAAGTGACCCAGCAACATTGGCTTCTTATACGAACCAATGTAACACATATCTATTCACACAAGTCATTCCATTATTTTTTATAACCGAGAAAACAAAACAACTCACTGCCAAGTATATATATATACAGACCAATTTCTTGACTTAGAACAATATCTGTTCTCTCTACCCAAAAAAAATCATTAATCAACAATGACTGTACTATCATTGATTCTCTCCCCTCACAATTTTCTATCTTTTTCCAGCCTAACTCCTAACACATCATAATATCTGGAATATCATCTTAAGCAAGCACTGTAAACTACAGGTCAACTCATTTTATCTATTACTAATGTGGCGATTATTCTATTGTCATCTCAATGTACCAGCCGTCATCTATCTACTAATTAACCTGTGGCTCGGCACACCAATTGTTTCCCTTGGATTTGTACCAAACATCACTACAACTTCTTAATCATTACCGTTAACCACGGTATTTCTAGCACCAATAAAACTTGTCTATTTACTATAGAGTACATCTACCTGCTGTACCATTAACTACTTAACTATCTACGAAAACTCAAGAAGTTGAAACATAAAATCAACCAGCAATTCCATCACAGAGAGGAAAAAATATATGCCTCACTCGAACCTAACTCTATATTAGTTATCTCAATGCTTAACTACTCCTCAAGACCATTTATGAAAAGTATCCATAGAAGCCTTTTCCATTTCCACCGTTTCATATACTTCATCAAGTATCTCTTTCCTTTTTACACCATGAAACTTATTTTCCATTTCCACCGTTTCACATACTTCATCAAGTATCTCTTTCCTTTTTACACCATGAAATTTATATCTTGCCATCTGCAGTATACGTTTCCAGTTCTTCAATACATAACACATATTAATTACATATCCTCAATAACATTTAAATCTCAACTTTGTACAATGCATCATAACACATATGGTTTGAAATAAACACTCCTTCTTCTCTTCATAAGCGATCCGCTTAAAATTCCAAACGCTGTACTCTTCTGATACCAACTCCCTATTGTCATCACCAACATTACTTACTAATTCTCTACTTTCAACCTGAGAACACTCGCACATGATAGAAAGACAAAGAATCGGTGCGCACCGGAGATTTGAAGAAGTAGAACTCTTTCTCACACAAAAAAAACCACACTTAGCTAAATCACACACCTTTACCCCCCTATGTCATTTGAGACTTTATGTAATAAAGTCTAAAACAATTATCTCTTCTACAGTACCACTTATTATGGTAACAGTTTACGCTGCTATCTACAGCATCAAGTACCAACCATCAAAAATATTATTCACTCCCAAATGTCTATATATTACAGACAGTACACAATTAACAAGGTCCATCATCTCTCTAGACCTCTTCCCACTTTATACACATCAGCTCACATAACTAATCTTCTCTCATACCTCACTCAGAATTCTCTCTTAATTTCGCCGAAAATTTCAGCGACCCCTTAATGTCCATTTATTATGGGCATCTCTACTAAAACCTCTACTTATTCCGTTATCAACAGCAACAATATACCACCCCTGAACTCATGTCCGTAACCTTCTAACCCCTCACTGCTTGCAATTAACGTTATTCTTTCTCATTCCATATATTACGGACCCTCAATAACCCCATGTCATTTTGTCTCCACATTGACAATGTTCATTTCTCATTAACACACTTACAACCCTTTACTATTGTACTGCTATCCACTGTATCTAATCATTCTTCGGAGTCAAACATGGATTCAATTCATGTTTTGTTAATTGCCTGGCGTAGCACGTTACCCACTTCTTCTTCTATAAGCCAGCAATCTCGCGTCTCTTATGAAAGTACACCATGGCTCTTCTGACCCCATGGAAACTATGTTCAAAACTTTCCCCTCATTTACCCCACTGCTATATTCATTAATCTTTTCTTCCCCAATATGGCATCCAATCCATATAGCTTCAATTAATGCTCACTTAAATTCCCCATAACCATTTTACTTGTGTAGTAACCCCGTCACTTAAGTATGTTTCCACAACTTAACCTCCCAATGCTGATTATCACAGCAATCATGCTAGTATAATATACATAAACTTGTTATTCACAAGGAGAATGTGTCTCTCTTTCTTGTCTGACACAAAAGATTGAAGATACCTCCTGACTACTCAAAATCTTATCTATGTTTCTTTCTCTGTTATTCAACTTTGCTACCGAATATCGCAGGTGTCTGATCTGAAACCAGTTCTCTTGCAAGGCCTTTGCGTTATCACTCTTTGAAGGCCAAGACCACTGTTTTCTTTTCTGACCATTACTAATTCCTATATGTTTCTGTGTCTTACTCTTATCTGCTTTCATATTTATATGGTTGACAACTTTAGAACTGTAACCACACCATTTATCATTCCTATTGATCATCTGCCATCTATTGGGCTTGTCTATACCATAATATCTCCTACCTGTCTCGTGTTCCGTTCGTTCAAGCGTCTGTCTCTTTATCAATTCTATCATAGACGAAATTCTATCTACGTCCATTTTTAAGCCATCCATCAACTCTGTCACACGTCCTAACTTCCTATAAAAGACCTCCATAGTAGCTCACCACGCCTTTATGATATAAAGCCTTGTTGTTTTCAATACGTAGGCAGCTTTCCTATCGCTAGCACATACTCTGCAAAAGGTTACTCAAAACCAAATCTTTAAAAAACAAAATTCATCAGGTTTTCAATTCTTCAATTCTATCTTAAAACAAATAATTATACACATATGCCTACACCTTCCTCTGTATATTCCTTGGTACATGAAAAAAAAACTCGTCCTGAGCTTTGCTGAAATAATGTATGTTTCTCTACTGTGCTGTGTTGGGTCTGCCTGTTGTCGTTCCTACCCCCGCCAAACTTGTGCTAATGAATCTTGTTCTGTCATGCTGAAATATTTATGTATGCACCAATAAATCAAATCCACATTCGTAACCAGCTAAATTAACAATATGATCGTATTTACTTTACACAACAGAATTGTTCAACTAGTCAATTGTACGTAAAATAATATTTAAAGTTCACCAATTACCCTAATTTGCTCCCGATCCAAGAAAGACGGATTCTTCTATGTTCGATATCAGGTAGAATTCAAACGCCAGGAGTCTGTGCCAGTTGAAATGCTCCTCCAATCGATCACGAACTTCAGGTAGTTAGGGAGTTTCTTCTTCCAACGTCTCAGTAACTTCAGCCCCTGGTTGAGCCCCTACCAGACTTCTGGCTTCTTTTCACCCCGGATAGGGCACATCAAGCGACGTCTTGAGAATCGGTGTAATTCAGGAAAGCGATAATTTCAGTAGGTCGGCAGCCCAGTCTGCCTCTCCCACTTCCGAGAGTTCTTTAGCGGTATCGCTGCTGTTAATGAGCTTTCCATTTCTTCTTATTCCTCAAAAAGTCTCAAAAGGTCAGGATTCTGCGGCTTTTAGTTCGCTCCAGGCAATCTATCTTAACGAGAAGTAGACAACTGCTCTGTTAGTAAAATGTTTCTACTTGATTCGACTTGCCTTCAAGGTTTCTTTTTCCTGAGCTTCTTATTTCAAACGATCCAGAAAAAACGTACTGGACTTTCTCTCTCTTCAGCTCGGCGAGATGATCACCACTGTACAGCAACTCACCCTGGGAAGCCGGCTTTCATAACTCAGGTGACAACGACTGCCCATACATCTAGGATTCTTGATAGCAATGAGAACTCTGAAAAATAATCACAGACAACCACCCCTAGCCGGGCTTTTGGCTGCTGTAATTCTCACAGACGACTTAGTGGCCATTTTTCAACTTCGCTTTTTCGTTCAACATAAGTATGGAATCGTGCCGTAATTCTGTCTCTGGGCATTTGATGTAAGCAGAACGAGATCTTCAAAACTTTGACTTTAGTTCGATGTTCGACCTGGACAGCATATTGTGATTCCGTGACGACACTCCAAGTTCGTATCCTGTGTCATGGGCACCAATTAAGTCCTTTATAACAGCGTACAGATAAATAGGACTAACGAGTTCTTTGTTTTAGTAAAAATAGAGATTTATTGCATCTTGATGACAACTTCTACAGCCTTCATACAACATGGCGTCTTCTCTCTTCCAGGCCCAGATGTTGACTGGTTCCTAACAACAAACTACGTCACGACTTGAGCATCCTTCTTCCCATTCCACCCTGATGCTCAAGCGTGCTGTAGTTTTGCCCACCCCATATACACATACTGCTACAATATATATATATATATATATATATATATATATATATATATATATATATATATATATATATATATATATATATATATATATATATATATATATATATATATATATATATATATATATATATATATCAGCTGTGTTAGAAAATGCTGCAGTTGTTTCCAAAGTGCATCATTAACATTCTAACATTCTGACAATTTGTTTATCAAGGCCTTCCAGGGCTGACAGTTGTAGGTCCCCCAGGCCCTCCTGGTGCCCCAGGACTGCCCGGAACACTGGATGTTATATCTGAATCAGATGCTGGTCAAAAGGGTGAACCAGGTGAGCCTGGCTTACCAGGCATAGGAGAACCTGGCTTACCTGGCATTCCCGGACCTCCTGGTGATAGAGGCCTTCCAGGGTTACAGGGCGACCAAGGACCTAAGGTAATCAAACATCTCATGTTTTATGCTGCACGTGATGTGTTCATAAGTGTTGTTTAATTTTTGTTTTTTTTGGCATTCACTTGAACTCAAGGGTAGTCCATAGACGTGCTACTACTTCTAGTGCACTAAACTGATTTTTGTGTTTTGGGCAGTTTTCCCTATTACCAGTGTCTCTCGCCATCAGGTGAACCCACTCCGACTTCAGAGATACTTGTAATTTACATCACGAAGTCAAGGACTATAGGTGAACATTTTAGTCCAGCCGAGTGGTGTAGGGATTCTTCTTCTTCTTCTTCAGCTTTCCGCGCCATTGAGGTGGAAAACTATTGTGATTATTGGAGTATTTCTATGACGTGTGACTTTTTGTGACCAACCTATTGTGATTATTGGAGTATTCCTATGACGTGTGACTTTTTGTGACCAACCTATTGTGATTATTGGAGTATTTCTATGACGTGTGACTTTTTGTGACCAACCTATTGTGATTATTGGAGTATTCCTACGACGTGTGACTTTTTGTGACCAACCTATTGTGATTATTGGAGTATTTCTATGATGTGTGACTTTTTGTGACCAACCTATTGTGATTATTGGAGTATTCTATGATGTGTGACTTTTTGTGATCAACCTCTTGTGATTATTGGATTATTCCTATGATGTGTGACTTTTTGTGACCAACCTATTGTGATTATTGGAGTACTCCTACGACGTGTGACTTTTTGTGACCAACCTATTGAGATTATTGGAGTATTCCTATGACGTGTGACTTTTTGTGACCAACCTATTATGATTATTGGAGTATTCCTATGACGTGTGATTTTTTGTGACCAACCTATTGTGATTATTGGAGTATTCCTGTGACGTGTGACTTTTTGTGACCAACCTATTGTGATTATTGGAGTATTCCTGTGATGTGTGACTTTTTGTGACCAACCTTTTGTGATTATTGGAGTATTCCTGTGATGTGTGACTTTTTGTGACCAACCTGTTGTGATTATTGGAGTATTCCTTTGACATGTGAATTTTTGTGACCAACCTATTGTGATTATTGAAGTATTCCTACGACGTGTGACTTTTTGTTACCAATCTATTGTGATTATTGGAGTATTCTATGATGTGTGACTTTTTGTGACCAACCTATTGTGATTATTGGATTATTCCTATCACGTGTGACTTTTTGGGACCAACCTATTGTGATTATTGGAGTATTCCTAAGACGTGCATTTTTTTGTTACCAACCTATTGTGATTATTGGAGTATTCCTATGACATGTGACTTTTTGTTAACAACCTATTGTGATTATTGGAGTATTCCTATGATGTGTGACATTTTGTGACCAACCTATTGTGATTATTGGAGTATTCCTATGACGTGTGACATTTTGTGACCAACCTGTTGTGATTATTGAAGTATTCCTGTGATGTGTGACTTTTTGTGACCAAGTGATCCAGGCTGCACCATGCTGTGTACTAGGTACCTGATGTTGCTGTGAGTTGGAGCTGAAAATGGCAGGAATTAATGGAACTGGTCACCTTATCTAAAGAAACCATGACCTAGCTTATACGACTGGTCCTCTTGCTTCAAAAACTGAATACATTTTGGGAAAGTTAGTTGTCCTTTTCACTCATAATGAATACTATAGGAATTATTAATGCATTGGATCAGATCATTTGCTTTCTTCACAACAAAGGTTGCCTACATGTATTGTGTATGGTTGGAGACTGATGAGTGAGTGTGCGAGCGAGTGAGTGAGTGTGCGAGCGAGTGAGTGAGTGAGCGAGCAAGTGAGTGACTGAGTTGACGAAAGACCCTCAACCAACTCACCATTAAGTCATTAAGTCAGATTCTTTTCTGTTTCAGGGTATTACAGTAATTGGACCCCCAGGTATACCTGGACAAGATGGCAGAGATGGTGAACATGGTCTTGCAGGCTTGCCGGGACCCCCTGGCCCTCCAGGTCCTCCTGGGAACACTGATGAAATTGACACTGAATCGTCAGGATTAGGTACCTGGCGGGCTGGTCAAGGCAAGGAAGGACCTCAAGGACCTCCTGGGCCTAAGGGAGACAGAGGTCAGTTTTATATTTAACAGCTGCATCCTGTGATACAAAGCTGTGGTGATAACATATTGTTATCTTAGCTCGTTCTACATAAAATTATGGGCTATATATTCATCTTACATGTCATAGTTTTCAACACTTTCTGTCCCAAGTGGTAGTAACTTTAAAGTTACAATTTAAAAAATAATGTTCAAGGTAAGAGAATCGACTTTTACTGCACCAGGTTAGAGCCCATTAGGCTCGGCTTCTTGCCACAAAATTGCAAGCCACCAGCAGAGAATATTGCACAAAGCATGAACTCCAGGGGACTCTGTGTTAACTGGTTAAGTGTCAAGGGATGATAAATTGTCTTATTCAAACTTCCCATAACTGCCATAGGGTTATAAATCAAACTATAGTTTAATTATCAATACAGTAGTTTTCCAATTAGAACCCTCTTTAATTTGATATATAATACAGCATATCTGCTACCATATTAAGAACTTTTAAGTCATAACTGTGACACATCCCTACTTCCCATTGTCTGGCATCCATTTTTGTTTGGTTAAAACCTACTTTTTGTTTGCCAATGAATCTGTTTTTACAAAAACATAAAAGTTTGTCCTGAAGCAGCTTAATGATATGGGTCTGTGATGTGATAGCAACATCACATTTTGTAGGCCTGAATGCCGGGAGAAATAGGTGGCCAATCTCTTTTGCAGGCGATGAGCTCGGGAATTGAATTTGCGTCTGATGTTCCCAACCTACCAACTTTGCTAGCGTGTCCACACTTTTGAGTGTTACTTTAAAGTAATGAAGACTGGTTAAGAGTTAAAAGTTGTTACTTTAAAGTAGTAAATACTGGTCTTAAAATAAATTAATATATGTCAGGGACAGAAAGAGTTCAGCAACAACAGTTCAGGGGAGAGAGAGTTAGCTGATTCAGTGCCAATCAAAAAGTAGCAGGTTTGAACCAAACATGGTACACACTCAAATTAATAAGTATTATAACGTAAATTTCATTTAATGTAAATTGTTTTCTTCAAGTCAGGTCTTAGTCAGATATGACTGAGCTACCGTATGACAGTAGACGGTACTACCTGCTTTCTGTCAGCGCTGAATGTTTGGCGGCGCTTACCAAACCTGACACCCCATATAGTGCCAACTGCTTCGGGCGGAAGAGTGCAATTGGGAGGGTACAAGCCTTATCCTGGTGCGAGGAAATGCAACCTAAAGACAAAATGTCATGGCAGGGCAGACCAGGCCCTAAGCCTTGGTTGGCAGCTGGTGTAGGATCGAAGCTCCGAGAGGCGGACCGCTAGAGCATATCTTTGCTGATCTGGTAGCTTCTGCCGCTTGTTCCAGATATATAGGTGTTACTTTTCCACTGGAGTGAACTAGGCAGGCTGAGAGAGGGACCATGCTGCATGGTTTCTATATTTTAGCCCAGGCTTTGTGCTATGGAGAGGCAATAACTCCATCCCTGGTCTTAACCGGTCTCAGAATCAAAGTGAGAGGTAGCTGTTATGGGTTATAAGTCCTTGTCAACTCGCGTAGACATGGGACGCCACGGGTTGCCTCTGACGGTGGGAGACACCTACAGGTGTCACTGATCAGCTACCGCCTGCCTCAAGCTAGGCAGCCACCGGCCAGTTGGGTGCTGATCCGCCACAGCCTGCCTGCTTCAATGGGTGCTTGGGGCTAGGACAAAATCTGAATCGCAGGCTGTAAAACCAATGCACCAGGTACTAATAAAAGGAAAAATAGACACCTCAAGCTATGGCTTGCAAACTGGAAAGTAAGAAACATGTATCCAGGATTTTCCACTGACTTGACAAATATTGACGATGTGAGAAAAACGGCTGTGATTTATGCAGAACTCAATCATCTTAACATTGATATTGCTGGCCTGCAGGAGACTCACCTCTCTGAGGAAGGGTCACTCAGGGAAAAGATATACACCTTGTTTTGGAAGGGTAGTGGGCAGGCAGAAAAAAGGCAACATGGTCTGGGCTTTGGAGTGAAGAATTGGGATAATTGATATCCCAGCTGGAGGTCATGAAAGACTATTATCCCTGCGCTTGGCAACCTCTTGTGGTTTTGCCACCATTATCACTGCACATGCACCGACACTCGCTGCCTCTGATGATGTGAAGGATACGTTCTATGAGGAGCTAGACTCTGTGATCAAGGCAGTTCCAAAATCCGACTACACTTATATGCTCGGTGATTTCAATGCTTGTGTGGGCAAGGACTCGAGTTCATTGCCAGTGTGCCTTGGAAAATACAACATCGGTCGCATGAATGAAAATGGGCAAAGGCTGCTGGAGCATTGCACCAGAAATGACCTATGTATTACAAACTCCTTTTTTAAAACGAAAGAGCTGCATAAGGTCACATGGCAACATCCAAGATCCGGCCATTGGCATCAGCTGGACTTCATCATCACACGGAGACAACATCTGAACCATATATCATTAACTCGTAGTTACCACAGTGCTGACTGTGATACAGATCATTCTTTGGTTGTTGCAAGGGTTAGACTGAGACCAAAGAGAATCTACACAGCTAAACACAGATCTATCCCCACGATTAATATTATTAACACTCACGATCCTGGAAAGTGCTTTGAGTTTCACTGATACATCAGAAAATTGTACAGGAAGTGAAAAGTGGAGTAAACATAAGGAAACTATTTCTAAAACCGCAGTAGGGATTTACGGCACTGTGGATCATAAGAGGCAGGACTGGTTTGCAGCAAACAGCCAGATACTGCAGCCTTTGATTGATAAAAAGAAGATAACTCTCTTTAGAAACAAGGAAAGAGCAACGGATAACACTCTCAATGAGCTGAAGCAAGCTTGGAAGGATGTGCAAAAGGCTGCCAGGCAGTGTGCAAATGATTATTGGATCAAGTTATGTGAGTCTATTCAAATCGCAAGTGATGAGGGAAACATCAGTAGCATGTATGAAGAAATAAAGAAAGCCTGTGGTCCAATGATAAAAGAAGTGCACCGCTGAAAACCTTGACTGGAGAAATCATCACTGATAAGAAACAGCAGATGGATAGATGGGTAGAGCACTATTTGGAGCTTTACTCAAGTGAGACCAAGCTAGTGGATGATGCCCTCAATGCCACCTGGACACACTTCCCACCATAACAGAAGTGTGCTATAAATGCATCTGGCAAGGCTCCAGGTAAGGGTGGGATTCCAATAGAGGTTATCAGGAGTAGGCAAGACACACTCACTCTACAGATCCACTAGCTAATAGAGCTATGCTGGAGAGAAGGACAAGTCCCACAGGATTTCAAAGATTCAAGCATCATAACACTGTACAAGAACAAGGGCGATCGGAGCAACTGTAACAACTATAGGGATATCTCACTTCTGTGTATTATTGGGAAAGTATTTGCTAGAATTGTTCTGCGCAGACTTCAAGTCCTGGGAGATGAAGTCTACCCCGAATCACAGTGCGGCTTCTGACAGAACCGGTCTACCATTGATAAGATATTCTCATTGCGACAAATGCAAGAAAAATGCCGGGAACAAAATCAACCACTGTTTATTGCCTTCATTGACCTCACAAAGGCATTTGATTTGGTCAGTCATGAGGGTCTGTTCAAAGCACTAAAGAAGATTGGCTGCCCACCAACTCTTCTGTCCATTGTGGAATCGTTCCACACAGGCATGAAGGGTATAATCAATTTTGATGGTGCAACTTCAGAAGAGTTTGAAATCAATAGTGGAGTTAAGCAAGATTGTGTACTTTCCCCCACCAGCTTTGGTATATACTTTTCACTTCTACTGAAATATGCCTTTCGTGATCAGGATGGTGGTATATACATTCACTCATGCTCAGATGGCGGTCTCTATAATGCTCAGAGATTGAAGGCCAAGACCAAATTTAGGAGGGTACGAATCAGAAAGTTGCTTTTCGCGGATGATGCTGCAATTACGACCCACTCTGAGGAAGAATTACATCATCTACTATCTGCATTCTCCAATGCTTGTTCTGAATTTGGTTAAACAATTAACAAAAAGAAGACACAGATTATGTCACAAGGTGCACATGGGGTACCATCAATCTTTATTGACAACACCGAACTGGAGATAGTAGACCATTTTACATATATAGGATCAGAGGTAAATAGCAAATTATCCCTAGATCAGGAAATCAACATCCGGATTGGTAAGGCAGCAACAACAATGAACATGTTAGCAAAAAGAGTCTGGGAGAACAGGAAGCTTACTGCCAAAACAAAAGTCCTTGTCTACCAAGCCTGTTCCTTAGTACTCTTCTTTATGGCAGTGAAACCTGGACAACTTACACCAAGAGAAACGTTTAAACAGCTTTCTTCTTCTTCTTCTGTGTTCATCCGGAGTTTTTTTTCCGGACGTGATTGCGTTGTGCCTGTTTACAGCAGAGCTGCGTTCTTGCACCGTTAGGCCGACACATCCGACTTCTGCAGGCATTTGTTGACCGGGTTAACCTTCCCGGGGTTTAAACAGCTTTCATAAGCGGTGTCTGTGAAAAATACTTGGTATTAAGTGGCAAGACAAAATAACAAATACTGAAGTATTGGAAAGATCAGGTTGTGTGACGATGTGGTCCATGCTCAGTCTTCGTAGACTTAGATGGATAGGACACGTTAGGAGGATGGATGATGGTAGAATACCAAAGGACATCTTTTTTGGTGAATTACAGATGGGTAGGAGATCTCAGGGTCGGCCTCTATTACAGTACAAAGATGTGTGTAAGCGGGACATGATTGATACAGGCATTGATAATGCACATTGGGAGCAAGTCACCGCTGAACGTGTTGCATGGAGGGCAACTATCATAAATGGAATACAGACAAAGGAGAAAATTATTGCAGATAAAGCACACACAGAGAATGAGAGACGTAAGATGGTGCATGATGGTGGAAATTACCATGTTTTCACATGCATCCACTGTGGACAAACATTTACAGCACGAATTAGCCTTATCAGCCTCACTCGCCACCGCCATGTGTCATAGTTATTAAGCCTTTTTGAAGCACAATGTACCAAACTATTGTCTATCAAGACGGAAAGGTGCCAATGTGTAAATGTAATGTAAATTTCCATTCATTGGGCATTGAAATTGCGGAAGATACCACAAAACAAAACAAATAACATGATGACACTAGTATGACGATATATATCCTCTTTCTGTTCAAATAGGAGATCACATTTGGCCACATATTATCCTTCGGCATGAATCAGTTAAATAATAACTAGGATTAACGTCTGTAGACGCCCATCCCAGCTAATTGTTACATTACCTCACTGAGATTTGCATTACTCAGACTGTGTCGGTTATTTATTTTAGTTGTTTTTCTAAGTCTTATGGGTATTTCTATAATTGTGTCTGAACTCAGTTAAGTGCCGTCAGCACAATGCTGGTTGATTGCAATGGATCTGCAACATTTTCTGTTTCTTGCTATAATGGTACATTTTGGCAGACTATTCTTGATAAAGTCTTCCTTACATGCTTCTTGCTCAACTTCTTTGAACGTTTCCCTACAGGATGATTAGTATGAATGTCATGTCTTCTAATATGGCTTACATACTTTATTTGTCTCATTTTGATTTCTCCCAACAGCTCTCTTTTCATTTCTAACCTCATTAGGACTTGTAAATTTATTTCTCCCCTCCCACCTCTCCCTATGAAATGTAGATATGGCTGCAGTTTTGTCATTCATAATGTTGTTGGTTTATCTTTCTATCATAGTTGAATTTCACTGCTTGGTATAGTGTACGTACATTCAATGTATATCAATTTTTAAACAATACTCTCTATTTTAAGTTAATTAGTGTCATAATGCACCATTTCAAAAGAATTTGGCACGCTTATTTGTATTCTCTGAGTCATGTAATAGAGTCATTGTCTCTTCCCTCTTTCTATGCACAACAGGCTTTTATCTTAGGGTATGAAAATTATATGTATTCCTATTTCTCTTATGTTTTGTTGCTTCTATTGCTATCTTTGAGATACTTGATGAAGTACCAATCTCTTTTGCGGAGGTTAACTGTGTTACCTTTCATACCCTGAACATTCCTTATGTGTGATGCTAGGGAATGAACAGGTGGACAGATTGGCTGGCTCTGCAAAACTTGGTGGAGTATTGATGCATGATAAGGCAGATGTGGTTGCGGCCTTGTGGGAGCACGTGTATACCTCGGAAGAGCAAATACATCACCATGGTCTGGCAAGAATGCGACAGCGAGGAGTGACGAGGGGATCTGGCCGACGATCAACGCTCAGAGGAAAGACAAGATGGACATATAATCAGAATGCTACTGGTACTATTAGTGTTGGAACTCTTCGCTGGCTGCTGAGGATGGGGACGGAGCGCTTATGGGAATGCCCCGAATGCTGTGATGTCGGTTCCTAAATCAATCAATCAATCAACCTTATGTGTGAGACACTTTTCTTTTCCGCTTCTCAAATTATTTATCATTAATAATTCTTCTGTCTTGTTCACTATCTCAGTCTTCATGTAATAGTGATGGACATTCCCTAACTGAATTGCTCCTAGTTACTTGTGTATTTTAACCGGTCATCCATGACAGCTGATGCATTTTTGACCAGCTCCAGGGGAATAAGCACACACCTTCAGTCATATGTTTTTATTTGCATGTGGATTAGCTTTCTCTATTATCAGTGTCCCTCGCCATCAACATTTTAGTCCAGCTGACTAGAGGTTGAACTGCTACTTCGGCATCAGTACACAGGAAGTTTAAATGTGGGCGCTCTTATCCATTCAGCCATGCTGACCTCCATTTTGGTCTGATATGAACAATGTATCTATAATTATACATCTGTGGCTTAAGGGATCATGAAACAGCTTTTCACAACTCCCCGATATACCAAGTGGAGGGTTTGAAACCAGCAGTGGGTGATTTAGAAGCAGACCACTTTGCATTGATTTCAATGGTATAAGGCATCAGCTGTTCAAAAAGCAATGGCAAACTCCTAAATTAAAATATTGCCTAGTAAATCACAAATGCTGGCGCTAGGGAAAAGGGTAATGAATGCCAATCACAATCCTGCATACTGTTTTTAAAAAATGATGATAGTCTCTTTAAATCTAGCATGGTGGCACTGAAACATATGACAATGTGTATTGTTTGTTTCATTTGAAAGGATTCATTATATGTTTAACTTTTTTCTGTTGTATGCACCTAGTGGGGTACAATGAAACATGCCAGGCAGTAATTTGTACAATATATTTTTTGGTGTATTCATAATTTAAATTATATTAATTCTTTTTTTAACAAAATAAATTCTTCAAGGTAACCCTGGTATTGATGGGTTGCCAGGTTTACCTGGCACAAAAGGCAACCAAGGTCTCCCAGGGCGTTTTGAAGTGGATTCTGAGAGTTTGGCAGCACTAAGAGGACCACCTGGTAAGGATGGACAGCCTGGGCCGCAGGGTATTCAAGGATTAATGGTGAGTTGTGATAAGTTGTTCAGCTATTATATACAGAGTGCTTGCACTCACAATATATGTTAGATTATTCCTATCACGTGTGACTTTTTGGGACCAACCTATTGTGATTATTGGAGTATTCCTAAGACGTGCATTTTTTTGTTACCAACCTATTGTGATTATTGGAGTATTCCTATGACATGTGACTTTTTGTTAACAACCTATTGTGATTATTGGAGTATTCCTATGATGTGTGACATTTTGTGACCAACCTATTGTGATTATTGGAGTATTCCTATGACGTGTGACATTTTGTGACCAACCTGTTGTGATTATTGGAGTATTCCTATGACGTGTGACATTTTGTGACCAACCTGTTGTGATTATTGAAGTATTCCTGTGATGTGTGACTTTTTGTGACCAAGTGATCCAGGCTGCACCATGCTGTGTACTAGGTACCTGATGTTGCTGTGAGTTGGAGCTGAAAATGGCAGGAATTAATGGAACTGGTCACCTTATCTAAAGAAACCATGACCTAGCTTATACGACTGGTCCTCTTGCTTCAAAAACTGAATACATTTTGGGAAAGTTAGTTGTCCTTTTCACTCATAATGAATACTATAGGAATTATTAATGCATTGGATCAGATCATTTGCTTTCTTCACAACAAAGGTTGCCTACATGTATTGTGTATGGTTGGAGACTGATGAGTGAGTGTGCGAGCGAGTGAGTGAGTGTGCGAGCGAGTGAGTGAGTGAGCGAGCAAGTGAGTGACTGAGTTGACGAAAGACCCTCAACCAACTCACCATTAAGTCATTAAGTCAGATTCTTTTCTGTTTCAGGGTATTACAGTAATTGGACCCCCAGGTATACCTGGACAAGATGGCAGAGATGGTGAACATGGTCTTGCAGGCTTGCCGGGACCCCCTGGCCCTCCAGGTCCTCCTGGGAACACTGATGAAATTGACACTGAATCGTCAGGATTAGGTACCTGGCGGGCTGGTCAAGGCAAGGAAGGACCTCAAGGACCTCCTGGGCCTAAGGGAGACAGAGGTCAGTTTTATATTTAACAGCTGCATCCTGTGATACAAAGCTGTGGTGATAACATATTGTTATCTTAGCTCGTTCTACATAAAATTATGGGCTATATATTCATCTTACATGTCATAGTTTTCAACACTTTCTGTCCCAAGTGGTAGTAACTTTAAAGTTACAATTTAAAAAATAATGTTCAAGGTAAGAGAATCGACTTTTACTGCACCAGGTTAGAGCCCATTAGGCTCGGCTTCTTGCCACAAAATTGCAAGCCACCAGCAGAGAATATTGCACAAAGCATGAACTCCAGGGGACTCTGTGTTAACTGGTTAAGTGTCAAGGGATGATAAATTGTCTTATTCAAACTTCCCATAACTGCCATAGGGTTATAAATCAAACTATAGTTTAATTATCAATACAGTAGTTTTCCAATTAGAACCCTCTTTAATTTGATATATAATACAGCATATCTGCTACCATATTAAGAACTTTTAAGTCATAACTGTGACACATCCCTACTTCCCATTGTCTGGCATCCATTTTTGTTTGGTTAAAACCTACTTTTTGTTTGCCAATGAATCTGTTTTTACAAAAACATAAAAGTTTGTCCTGAAGCAGCTTAATGATATGGGTCTGTGATGTGATAGCAACATCACATTTTGTAGGCCTGAATGCCGGGAGAAATAGGTGGCCAATCTCTTTTGCAGGCGATGAGCTCGGGAATTGAATTTGCGTCTGATGTTCCCAACCTACCAACTTTGCTAGCGTGTCCACACTTTTGAGTGTTACTTTAAAGTAATGAAGACTGGTTAAGAGTTAAAAGTTGTTACTTTAAAGTAGTAAATACTGGTCTTAAAATAAATTAATATATGTCAGGGACAGAAAGAGTTCAGCAACAACAGTTCAGGGGAGAGAGAGTTAGCTGATTCAGTGCCAATCAAAAAGTAGCAGGTTTGAACCAAACATGGTACACACTCAAATTAATAAGTATTATAACGTAAATTTCATTTAATGTAAATTGTTTTCTTCAAGTCAGGTCTTAGTCAGATATGACTGAGCTACCGTATGACAGTAGACGGTACTACCTGCTTTCTGTCAGCGCTGAATGTTTGGCGGCGCTTACCAAACCTGACACCCCATATAGTGCCAACTGCTTCGGGCGGAAGAGTGCAATTGGGAGGGTACAAGCCTTATCCTGGTGCGAGGAAATGCAACCTAAAGACAAAATGTCATGGCAGGGCAGACCAGGCCCTAAGCCTTGGTTGGCAGCTGGTGTAGGATCGAAGCTCCGAGAGGCGGACCGCTAGAGCATATCTTTGCTGATCTGGTAGCTTCTGCCGCTTGTTCCAGATATATAGGTGTTACTTTTCCACTGGAGTGAACTAGGCAGGCTGAGAGAGGGACCATGCTGCATGGTTTCTATATTTTAGCCCAGGCTTTGTGCTATGGAGAGGCAATAACTCCATCCCTGGTCTTAACCGGTCTCAGAATCAAAGTGAGAGGTAGCTGTTATGGGTTATAAGTCCTTGTCAACTCGCGTAGACATGGGACGCCACGGGTTGCCTCTGACGGTGGGAGACACCTACAGGTGTCACTGATCAGCTACCGCCTGCCTCAAGCTAGGCAGCCACCGGCCAGTTGGGTGCTGATCCGCCACAGCCTGTCTGCTTCAATGGGTGCTTGGGGCTAGGACAAAATCTGAATCGCAGGCTGTAAAACCAATGCACCAGGTACTAATAAAAGGAAAAATAGACACCTCAAGCTATGGCTTGCAAACTGGAAAGTAAGAAACATGTATCCAGGATTTTCCACTGACTTGACAAATATTGACGATGTGAGAAAAACGGCTGTGATTTATGCAGAACTCAATCATCTTAACATTGATATTGCTGGCCTGCAGGAGACTCACCTCTCTGAGGAAGGGTCACTCAGGGAAAAGATATACACCTTGTTTTGGAAGGGTAGTGGGCAGGCAGAAAAAAGGCAACATGGTCTGGGCTTTGGAGTGAAGAATTGGGATAATTGATATCCCAGCTGGAGGTCATGAAAGACTATTATCCCTGCGCTTGGCAACCTCTTGTGGTTTTGCCACCATTATCACTGCACATGCACCGACACTCGCTGCCTCTGATGATGTGAAGGATACGTTCTATGAGGAGCTAGACTCTGTGATCAAGGCAGTTCCAAAATCCGACTACACTTATATGCTCGGTGATTTCAATGCTTGTGTGGGCAAGGACTCGAGTTCATTGCCAGTGTGCCTTGGAAAATACAACATCGGTCGCATGAATGAAAATGGGCAAAGGCTGCTGGAGCATTGCACCAGAAATGACCTATGTATTACAAACTCCTTTTTTAAAACGAAAGAGCTGCATAAGGTCACATGGCAACATCCAAGATCCGGCCATTGGCATCAGCTGGACTTCATCATCACACGGAGACAACATCTGAACCATATATCATTAACTCGTAGTTACCACAGTGCTGACTGTGATACAGATCATTCTTTGGTTGTTGCAAGGGTTAGACTGAGACCAAAGAGAATCTACACAGCTAAACACAGATCTATCCCCACGATTAATATTATTAACACTCACGATCCTGGAAAGTGCTTTGAGTTTCACTGATACATCAGAAAATTGTACAGGAAGTGAAAAGTGGAGTAAACATAAGGAAACTATTTCTAAAACCGCAGTAGGGATTTACGGCACTGTGGATCATAAGAGGCAGGACTGGTTTGCAGCAAACAGCCAGATACTGCAGCCTTTGATTGATAAAAAGAAGATAACTCTCTTTAGAAACAAGGAAAGAGCAACGGATAACACTCTCAATGAGCTGAAGCAAGCTTGGAAGGATGTGCAAAAGGCTGCCAGGCAGTGTGCAAATGATTATTGGATCAAGTTATGTGAGTCTATTCAAATCGCAAGTGATGAGGGAAACATCAGTAGCATGTATGAAGAAATAAAGAAAGCCTGTGGTCCAATGATAAAAGAAGTGCACCGCTGAAAACCTTGACTGGAGAAATCATCACTGATAAGAAACAGCAGATGGATAGATGGGTAGAGCACTATTTGGAGCTTTACTCAAGTGAGACCAAGCTAGTGGATGATGCCCTCAATGCCACCTGGACACACTTCCCACCATAACAGAAGTGTGCTATAAATGCATCTGGCAAGGCTCCAGGTAAGGGTGGGATTCCAATAGAGGTTATCAGGAGTAGGCAAGACACACTCACTCTACAGATCCACTAGCTAATAGAGCTATGCTGGAGAGAAGGACAAGTCCCACAGGATTTCAAAGATTCAAGCATCATAACACTGTACAAGAACAAGGGCGATCGGAGCAACTGTAACAACTATAGGGATATCTCACTTCTGTGTATTATTGGGAAAGTATTTGCTAGAATTGTTCTGCGCAGACTTCAAGTCCTGGGAGATGAAGTCTACCCCGAATCACAGTGCGGCTTCTGACAGAACCGGTCTACCATTGATAAGATATTCTCATTGCGACAAATGCAAGAAAAATGCCGGGAACAAAATCAACCACTGTTTATTGCCTTCATTGACCTCACAAAGGCATTTGATTTGGTCAGTCATGAGGGTCTGTTCAAAGCACTAAAGAAGATTGGCTGCCCACCAACTCTTCTGTCCATTGTGGAATCGTTCCACACAGGCATGAAGGGTATAATCAATTTTGATGGTGCAACTTCAGAAGAGTTTGAAATCAATAGTGGAGTTAAGCAAGATTGTGTACTTTCCCCCACCAGCTTTGGTATATACTTTTCACTTCTACTGAAATATGCCTTTCGTGATCAGGATGGTGGTATATACATTCACTCATGCTCAGATGGCGGTCTCTATAATGCTCAGAGATTGAAGGCCAAGACCAAATTTAGGAGGGTACGAATCAGAAAGTTGCTTTTCGCGGATGATGCTGCAATTACGACCCACTCTGAGGAAGAATTACATCATCTACTATCTGCATTCTCCAATGCTTGTTCTGAATTTGGTTAAACAATTAACAAAAAGAAGACACAGATTATGTCACAAGGTGCACATGGGGTACCATCAATCTTTATTGACAACACCGAACTGGAGATAGTAGACCATTTTACATATATAGGATCAGAGGTAAATAGCAAATTATCCCTAGATCAGGAAATCAACATCCGGATTGGTAAGGCAGCAACAACAATGAACATGTTAGCAAAAAGAGTCTGGGAGAACAGGAAGCTTACTGCCAAAACAAAAGTCCTTGTCTACCAAGCCTGTTCCTTAGTACTCTTCTTTATGGCAGTGAAACCTGGACAACTTACACCAAGAGAAACGTTTAAACAGCTTTCTTCTTCTTCTTCTGTGTTCATCCGGAGTTTTTTTTCCGGACGTGATTGCGTTGTGCCTGTTTACAGCAGAGCTGCGTTCTTGCACCGTTAGGCCGACACATCCGACTTCTGCAGGCATTTGTTGACCGGGTTAACCTTCCCGGGGTTTAAACAGCTTTCATAAGCGGTGTCTGTGAAAAATACTTGGTATTAAGTGGCAAGACAAAATAACAAATACTGAAGTATTGGAAAGATCAGGTTGTGTGACGATGTGGTCCATGCTCAGTCTTCGTAGACTTAGATGGATAGGACACGTTAGGAGGATGGATGATGGTAGAATACCAAAGGACATCTTTTTTGGTGAATTACAGATGGGTAGGAGATCTCAGGGTCGGCCTCTATTACAGTACAAAGATGTGTGTAAGCGGGACATGATTGATACAGGCATTGATAATGCACATTGGGAGCAAGTCACCGCTGAACGTGTTGCATGGAGGGCAACTATCATAAATGGAATACAGACAAAGGAGAAAATTATTGCAGATAAAGCACACACAGAGAATGAGAGACGTAAGATGGTGCATGATGGTGGAAATTACCATGTTTTCACATGCATCCACTGTGGACAAACATTTACAGCACGAATTAGCCTTATCAGCCTCACTCGCCACCGCCATGTGTCATAGTTATTAAGCCTTTTTGAAGCACAATGTACCAAACTATTGTCTATCAAGACGGAAAGGTGCCAATGTGTAAATGTAATGTAAATTTCCATTCATTGGGCATTGAAATTGCGGAAGATACCACAAAACAAAACAAATAACATGATGACACTAGTATGACGATATATATCCTCTTTCTGTTCAAATAGGAGATCACATTTGGCCACATATTATCCTTCGGCATGAATCAGTTAAATAATAACTAGGATTAACGTCTGTAGACGCCCATCCCAGCTAATTGTTACATTACCTCACTGAGATTTGCATTACTCAGACTGTGTCGGTTATTTATTTTAGTTGTTTTTCTAAGTCTTATGGGTATTTCTATAATTGTGTCTGAACTCAGTTAAGTGCCGTCAGCACAATGCTGGTTGATTGCAATGGATCTGCAACATTTTCTGTTTCTTGCTATAATGGTACATTTTGGCAGACTATTCTTGATAAAGTCTTCCTTACATGCTTCTTGCTCAACTTCTTTGAACGTTTCCCTACAGGATGATTAGTATGAATGTCATGTCTTCTAATATGGCTTACATACTTTATTTGTCTCATTTTGATTTCTCCCAACAGCTCTCTTTTCATTTCTAACCTCATTAGGACTTGTAAATTTATTTCTCCCCTCCCACCTCTCCCTATGAAATGTAGATATGGCTGCAGTTTTGTCATTCATAATGTTGTTGGTTTATCTTTCTATCATAGTTGAATTTCACTGCTTGGTATAGTGTACGTACATTCAATGTATATCAATTTTTAAACAATACTCTCTATTTTAAGTTAATTAGTGTCATAATGCACCATTTCAAAAGAATTTGGCACGCTTATTTGTATTCTCTGAGTCATGTAATAGAGTCATTGTCTCTTCCCTCTTTCTATGCACAACAGGCTTTTATCTTAGGGTATGAAAATTATATGTATTCCTATTTCTCTTATGTTTTGTTGCTTCTATTGCTATCTTTGAGATACTTGATGAAGTACCAATCTCTTTTGCGGAGGTTAACTGTGTTACCTTTCATACCCTGAACATTCCTTATGTGTGATGCTAGGGAATGAACAGGTGGACAGATTGGCTGGCTCTGCAAAACTTGGTGGAGTATTGATGCATGATAAGGCAGATGTGGTTGCGGCCTTGTGGGAGCACGTGTATACCTCGGAAGAGCAAATACATCACCATGGTCTGGCAAGAATGCGACAGCGAGGAGTGACGAGGGGATCTGGCCGACGATCAACGCTCAGAGGAAAGACAAGATGGACATATAATCAGAATGCTACTGGTACTATTAGTGTTGGAACTCTTCGCTGGCTGCTGAGGATGGGGACGGAGCGCTTATGGGAATGCCCCGAATGCTGTGATGTCGGTTCCTAAATCAATCAATCAATCAACCTTATGTGTGAGACACTTTTCTTTTCCGCTTCTCAAATTATTTATCATTAATAATTCTTCTGTCTTGTTCACTATCTCAGTCTTCATGTAATAGTGATGGACATTCCCTAACTGAATTGCTCCTAGTTACTTGTGTATTTTAACCGGTCATCCATGACAGCTGATGCATTTTTGACCAGCTCCAGGGGAATAAGCACACACCTTCAGTCATATGTTTTTATTTGCATGTGGATTAGCTTTCTCTATTATCAGTGTCCCTCGCCATCAACATTTTAGTCCAGCTGACTAGAGGTTGAACTGCTACTTCGGCATCAGTACACAGGAAGTTTAAATGTGGGCGCTCTTATCCATTCAGCCATGCTGACCTCCATTTTGGTCTGATATGAACAATGTATCTATAATTATACATCTGTGGCTTAAGGGATCATGAAACAGCTTTTCACAACTCCCCGATATACCAAGTGGAGGGTTTGAAACCAGCAGTGGGTGATTTAGAAGCAGACCACTTTGCATTGATTTCAATGGTATAAGGCATCAGCTGTTCAAAAAGCAATGGCAAACTCCTAAATTAAAATATTGCCTAGTAAATCACAAATGCTGGCGCTAGGGAAAAGGGTAATGAATGCCAATCACAATCCTGCATACTGTTTTTAAAAAATGATGATAGTCTCTTTAAATCTAGCATGGTGGCACTGAAACATATGACAATGTGTATTGTTTGTTTCATTTGAAAGGATTCATTATATGTTTAACTTTTTTCTGTTGTATGCACCTAGTGGGGTACAATGAAACATGCCAGGCAGTAATTTGTACAATATATTTTTTGGTGTATTCATAATTTAAATTATATTAATTCTTTTTTTAACAAAATAAATTCTTCAAGGTAACCCTGGTATTGATGGGTTGCCAGGTTTACCTGGCACAAAAGGCAACCAAGGTCTCCCAGGGCGTTTTGAAGTGGATTCTGAGAGTTTGGCAGCACTAAGAGGACCACCTGGTAAGGATGGACAGCCTGGGCCGCAGGGTATTCAAGGATTAATGGTGAGTTGTGATAAGTTGTTCAGCTATTATATACAGAGTGCTTGCACTCACAATATATGTTAGACAATGATGTAAAGGTGAGAGGATTCACTTCTATGCACCGGGTTTTATCCTATGTAGCTAAATCTCTTTCCACAGGGTGGCCTGACAAAGACCGTTGCACAAAGTGTGAACTTCATAGCTTCAGCGATGAAACCCAGGAGTATACGACAAATATGCACTTGTGAAATGAATGACACTTTCCAGAATGAAGCTCTAACCTTTACAACTTTGGCAGGAAGACACCCATAAACACTTTAAAAACTAAAATCACAGTATACATTAGAAACCAAATTGGTACAGGATTGCATGTAGTAGTTTAACTTATAGTTTATTTTTTAAGCAATCTGGTAATTAATAAGAGTATATTTACCAATATTAATGGGAATGACCTTATCTATGAGTTAGTAAGAAAACAGATACCATTTTAAATACTGTAATTTACAGTAATCATTGTCATCTCTTCCGCTTGCTGCTGCTACTTCTTCTTTTTTTTGCAAACAGTATAGTTAAGTTTAATCTTTTATTGACCTTGAATGTTTTTATATTCAGTATGAATCTAGTCAATGCCATGTGGTGTTGGTGATCATGTTTGCCCAAAGCCTTCTGTCTCTTGTGCTGCTAATCATTTCTGATACCAATATTCCCCCAAGGCAAGATGTCAAACTGTCCAGCATCTTCTCTTCTGGTCTACCCCTGCCTTTCTTCCCCTCCAACCTTCCCATTGTAACAACGTACTCCAGCTTTCCTCTTGTCATGACATGCCCAAAGTATATAACCTTAATGGCGCCCCAGTGAACTAAAGATGTTGCTGTGAGATTAAAGGAAAGAAATTATCATTAGTGATGATTGAATGCTTCTATTTGTTCATTTGACATCAGCTTGGGATTTAGCCACATCAGGGTGGTTTTGAACACTTTTTAATTGACCTCGGCTCCCACCCTACAATGAGTACCAGAAAATGTCTTGGGAAGTCAAGGCAACCTATTGATACTGACACATCACCCACTGAGTGCAGTTTGGTCTATACAAATATGTGGCCTTAGGTGCGTAAAATCATCATCAAGTGTCATGCTGGTAGCGTAGGTGTTCATGACTCTCCACAGATTTTGGTCTTTGATTTTCTGGATCAACTCTGCTGATGATACTCCTCCATGCCACCATCTCAAAAAAGGTGTAAAAGGGACTTTTATTTTGACTAATATTAATGGGAACGACTTTATCTATGAGTTCGTAAGAAAACAGATACCACTTGAAATAACTTACAGTAATCATTGTCATCTCTTCCGCTTGCTGCTGCTGCTGCTACTTCTGTCCTCCTCCTCTTCCTCCACTTTCTCCTCCTTTTATCCATCTCCTTCGCTTCCTCCTCCTTTTTCTTCCTTTTCTTCTTCTTCTTCTGAAGTTGATTTATTGCCTTCAAGAGTGTCAGTAACTGATACACTCGTGATGGACAAAAAATGTATTTTGAAGGCTGAGAACAATTGCTATTTTAAAACAAAATTACAGATGAAACAACTAATGCTTTTTGCACTCGCTCACTCTATGAACTCCTTCTACACTACTTCTAGTAGCACTGGACTGATTTTTGCTTGTGGGTTAGCTTTCCCTATTACCAGTGTCCCTCTCCATTAGGTGAACCCACTCAGACTTCAGAGGTACTTGTAATTTACATCCCTCAAGTCAAGGACGACATTCATTATCTTAGTCAAACTGGCTAGTGTTGGCATTGAATTCCTTACCTCGGCATCAGCACACCATATGTTTAAGAACACACGTTCTTATCCATTCAGCCATGCTGACCTCCAGATAACTATTTGAAGAGATTGAGTTTGGATTTATGAATCTGAAGTGCTGACAATCAGACTGTTACTGGAATAATCAGCAATTACATCTTGAGACATTTTTGAAGGCAGACAGAGCTTGATATGTTATGTTGTCATGATTGACGGTTCCAGCACATTGGGTATTTCAATGCATGCTCAGTCCTCTGATGCAGTAACCATTTCAAAGTATCTCTCTACTCACTGTTCCCACGAGGAGTTGGTTGTAAGACAGTAGCCATTTCAAAGTACCTCTCTACTCACTGTTCCCACGAGGAAAACATGGCATCTTTGGATTTACCTAGAATGTAATGATATTTATATTTAATTAACAATTAAAAATGTGTGTTTAATTTTCCCGTGTAATTGCAATTTTTCTAACTGATAAGAGCTCATTTTACAAATCTTTTTGAAATCTTGCTTCAGGAAATGAGTGAGTAATTGATTTCTCAGTGACATTTTGCTTTATTTTGTATTAAGCTTGGGTGTTAATTATTGTTTAAGGCTGCCAAGATATTAATGGGACAAGCTTAACTACGTTCTCATATCTACATGTATGATTTACTTTTGTCTGTGTGATTGTATACATGTTAACAAGGTCATTTTCTGTAAGTAAATAGCTGTTTTCTTGTTTGTTTGTTTTTTTGCCTTCAACTCCTTCATTTTTTATGTGGGTCACATTAACAAAAGAAAAATACATATTTAATGGGGTTACACTCATTCTGTACCTGATATTTGCTATTTGTGTTTGAAAACAAAACAATGCTAGTTATTAGTTAACATATAGGGGGAGGGGTGGGGGATCTATATATATATATATATATATATATATATATATATATATATATATATATATATATATATATATATATATATATATATATATATCCGACTTTGTGAAGACACATGAAGGGTGTAGCATAGGTGGGAGCGCAAGCGCAATTGAAATACCACTACTTTTATCGTTTCTTTACTTATTCAGTCTCTCGGTAGAGATTTGTTCGCAGCAGACGAGCAAATCTCCGGCGGGCCTATTCTCGCTGGTCACGAGATCCGCACAGTGGAAGTATGGGAGATTTGCTTGCAAATAGACAGGCAATATCTCCTGCGGTAGCTATGGCGGACCTATTCCCGCTGGTCGCGGGGACCGCTATAAGTCAGGTGGGGAGTCTGACGATAGTGCACGCTTTACACAGGTCCGGACACTTGTGATTGACAGATGTGCGCGCCCTCATGGTCCGGGCTCGTACAAGGCCCTCACCTGTGGGACATGGCTGAACGCCTCTAAGCCGGGTCCCTTGGGTGTCAGGGTCTGGCCATAACTCGCCACCGGCTCGTGGTGGTGAGGTCTCGGTGGATTGACGCTGAGCCGCCAGCGTCTGCAGCCTACCTTGTGCCAGACGTATTGGTTACCCATTCCTCTGGAATACACAAGACTAGGCCGAGGGAGGGGTCATGTCGTTTGGGCATCACATGATCTCTGAAGCTCTGCCCAGGCATTGTGATGGAATATTGGCCACATTCCACTCACATACTTTGGTCTGTCAAGACTGCAAGGTGTCTACTTATATATATAGGAGTTGTTTGATTGCCTATTTCTGCATATGTTATTTTCTAGGTGTAATAGGCCTTAAGTTTTTGCATTTACAAATCGCATAAAAGTAAATCATCCAGAGATATTGAAAATGGCATAAACAACTATACTGAGGCCCTGGAAACTACATACACTGAGGAATATTTTGAATTTCATGGAAACCGAAAAGCAAAGTAATATAGCAGTCTTAGATATGCATGAAAAAAATGGGGGGGGGGGGGGGAGAGAGCTTATGAAGGTAATAAAAGGAATCAAAGTCTAATCACACGAAAAGACATACCATTCCCATAACAAGTATACTGAAAGGAAGAGTTGAAGGCCGGCAAACAAGAGGTAGATGGTACTAGAGAGATGGATGACAACAGATTGTCCTTTTGTAGTACCAAAGCAGGAGACAGAGAATGGTGGAGATCCATTGCAGCAAACCTTCATTGTGGAGATGGTACTGCATTAACCAGCCATGCATGAGAATAATGGCCCTTCATTTTTATAACTACAGTATATATTTGAAGCATACATGTTATTTTGTTGTTGTTGCTAGTTTCCTTTATTTATTTAGATGCTTTGCTAGTCATTTGTTCACTTTCATATCTTGTAATCAACAAGACTTAATATAATAGTCTTGTCAAGTAGTTGGTCTAGGATCAAAGCTCTGACAGGGGAACAATTAGAGCATTGCTTTGTTGATCTGGCAGTACCTGCTGCTTGTTTTGTTCCAGATGTATTGATGTTACCTTTCCTCTGGAGGAAACTAGGCAGGTCAAGAGAGGGATCATGCTGCATGGGCAACACATGGTCTCTACAATTCAGCCCAGGCTTTGTGCTGTGGAGAGGTATAACTCCATGCCTGTTACCGCCATGGGTTGTAGTTATTATGCATTTTTTGAAGCATAATGTAACAAACTATCATCTGTCAAGATGGCCAGGTGCCAGTAGTAGTATTTCAGTTCAATTTTACACTTTTGTCACAGTATTACTTTGATAGCTTTTATTGATTAAAAATTACAAACACTTGAAATGTGATAATTCAAATTATCACCATTTTAAATGTTACATTTAAATTTGGAAAATTATGACAAAAATCATCTGACCAAAGGTTTAGTAGCTCATGAGTAGTATAAATACCAAATTTTGTAGGAATTGCTTCATAATTTACAAAGTTACCTAAATTTTAATAATAAATTATCTTTTGTATCTGTTTTCAAAATCATCATTTTGCAAGAAACATTTGTAGTTAACATTTATAAATTTATATTCTGGATATACTTACAAGGAAATGGACTAATCTAAACTTGATATCTTTGTCAAATGTGTTGAAAAATCTCTGCAGTTCCTCCTCTTAATATCTTCTTCCCCTAGTTTTTGAGGTGCCTGATCTGAAAAAGACCTTCCAATCATGACTCTCCAGTCCTGTCTGTGATTAGATTTTTTAATGAAGTTAGTGTTGATTATATTAGTGGTGTTGCTTATTATTTGTCACCCAACTGTTTAAACTTTCCACATATAACATACATTGTTTTATCTTCCTCTGCTTTTTTTTCCTAGTTTGCTTGTACATAATGCCAATTTATCTATTCCATCTCGTCTGCAGATGTGCCCAATAAATTCCATTTGTCTTTCCCGTGTGGTTTTGATAAGCGATGTAGTGACGCCTGCAGCTGCTGGTCCTATAGCGTGTGTTGTCTTTTCTGCCCACAATATTCTTAATTCTCAAAAACAACATCTCCAGCTTTCCCATCCTATCGTTTCCATTATAATGCGAAGGAATATTTTGGTGTCTTGACTCATTAAACTGATTGTTATAATGCAATTTGCATGTTCCTGATTGTATTAACTTAATTTGTGCTTTTAAATTGTAGAGTGAAGAGATAGTTATATATGTTTCCTTGCTTCAGCACTTTATGAAAACAATGACAGATACAAAAAACATTTAATATAATTGGTCTCAGAAAGGCAAACAAGCAGTGATAATCAAACATTGTAACGCAGCATAAAACTGCTTCTACTCAACTGTCATATTTTCTGTATTATTCTGCATAGTTCTGTTCCAGGATATTCATGGTGAACCTGTCATTTTCCCATCTTCCAATGTTTAATACTATAAGAGTTTCATTAATTTTGTTGAGGTTTTATCTTAAAGCATGGACAGATTAACATTTCTACACTGTGCTATCTGCCACTAATGATTATTTGATATTATTCTTAATCATTTTACTTAGATTAACAACTTTATGAGTAATTGTATTTAATTTATTCAAAAATATTAAATTCTTCTGATGTCTGATGGTTTTAAAAGAAAGTATACTTTCATCCATCCATGCTTTTACATATTATCTTTATTTTCTAGGGTCAGCCTGGGATGGAAGGTTTGCCAGGATTGCCAGGACGTGATGGATATCCTGGAGCTATAGGAGAGCCTGTAAGTTTTCATTTACTTCCATCTTACTATTGAGAATACATCCTTAGTATTTTAAATGCTGCCTTCCTTGTGCAGTTATATGTTGTCCACCTAAAACAAATTACTAGATGGGCAAAATTAAATGCTTTACTTTTGTCTTGAGCAGCATCAGTGAAATAGGAAACAGCTGTAATCTGCTATATACAGGGTCCTCACGCGTGCCTTGCACTGCAGGACTTCACAGAACACTCAATGTCAAGCAAAAGGTGGAACTGGGTCCAAGAGGGTAACCTGGGCTAACAGGGATAAGAGAGATTGACATCCCAGGTATTGCAGGCTCTTTATAGGTTCCAGCAATGGCAAAGAGAATATAATTTATCCTAGAAAATAAATTACTAGTTTAATGCAAAAACTATAGCCTAATTAACATAAGGATGCAAAAAACTGCATTAATACAAACTCTTTAGAATGAGTGGCTAGTATTTGGGGGTTGAAATTTAAAAGTCTTTGTATTGGGATAGCCAGCTCCATGGCGAAAGAGTTACGGATGCAGTTCAAGATCCCGCAAACCCACATTCAAAACACAGCTAAACACAATTTGGCAGCAGACCCCGTTGCATTGGGTTTGTTACGAAATGGTATGGGTGCCGGTCATTCAGAAAGCAATGGTAAACTACTGAACTAAACTTGTCAAGACATCACAACAGCAAAGAAATGCTGGTGTTGACTGCAACGTCCTGTAAAGGATATGCAACTAACTTTTTTTGGTATTGGGTTGACAATTTCCAACGTTGGTTACTTTCACCTAACTTTTAAATTTAGTTATAACCATTCTTAACATCGATATAATTTTGAAGATGAAAAAAAAACCTTACAATAAGTGATCCTTATAATTAAACAAGAATGAACAATTGTGAACCAAACAAGGTAAAATAAATATCACATCCTTAATGAGCTAAGAAAGTGATTGTAAAAATAAGAATCGTTAGAGATCACGTGATTTATCCTACACAATTGGATCAAGCAGTAAATCAAGCAGTTGGAATATCTTTAACACAAAGAGCAAAATTTTAAAAAAAATGAACATTTGATCATGCAGAGCTGAATTATTCAAAATGAGTAATTATGAAAGTAAAATGCCAGAGAATATGGATGAAACTTAACAGGATGAACTTGCTAAATCGCATGAATACAATGTGTTGGATATACAAAAGCAAGGAACCCATAAGTCTACTGTAGAAATTATGCAGTGAAATATTTATATATATATATTTTTATAATGTTGCATATCCCTTACATGACATGGCTATCAACACCATCATTTTTCAGCTGCTGTTGATGTACTAGGCAAGTGCCATTGCTTTCTGAACGACCGGCTCTCATACCAGCACATTATAACACAAAGCGACACGGTCTGCTGCACAAATCGGTCACGGCTGAGCTTCGAACACCTGGTACCCAGTTCATGACCAGGGTTCGCAAGCCTTTGGCCACGGAGACAATTGAAATAAAAGAAAAAAGTGAAATATTATCAAGAGGATAAATGAAATTTTGTGTAATGCCTCAATAAAAAAACATAGACTATTATATAGATTTATTTAACGTGACAATGTCAACATAAGTATAAGGTAAAAGAAAAACCACATACAGTATGGAATAAAATAAATAAAACAAACACAAGTCATTTTATAATCTAAGTAAAGCCTATCTTAGAGGTCAGCGTGGCCAAAATGATAAGAGCACTCACTCTTAAACGTCCTGTGTGCTGATGGCCATGGGTAGTGGGTTCATTTTCTATACTGGTCAGCTGGACTAAAACGTCTTCTCATTCAGAAAACAATGGCAAAATACTGAACGTAATATTGTCTAGACAATCCATATGAGGTCTATCGCTACATCTTACAAAGGAAATACAACATTTACAGCCAATCTTGAGTTGAAACTGTATTTATTACTTTATAGTTTTGTACACAAGTGGGGAAAAAAACATTTTATTTGTGCATCATAATTTACAAGTATAGAATTTTAAATCAATCAATCAATCATGTGCCATGCCAGAAAGCATGGGCGGTCGTGACTCGCCATTTCACTCAATCAACAGAGTTGTGGATCAGCTCAGTGTTCCTGTCTCGACCATGCCATGTGGCCAAGCCATCCTGGTATTTACTTCTCGGTCTTCCCCTTGGTCTCTTCCTTTCGATCTTGCCAGTTTTCACTAAGTTCTCCAATCCATTTCTTCTCATAACATGTTCAAAAAATGTTGACTGTCTACGTCTGTTTTCTCTAATCTGTTTTAACATTTTTAAATAGGTTTGTAGAATTCTCTTTATTATCTAGTGAAGTGGGGGACAGATTCTCAGATTAAATCCAAGTTTATGATTTTAACAAAACTAGTTTTGATTCTGCAGATCAAATCAGTATGTTTTTAATTATGCTAAAATAAATAGAATATGGCTGCATTGCAGGGTCGGTGAGCTACTTTTGGAATAATAATTGAGTTAATGAAGTAATTAAAAAATGAAGTTTTTCTGATAAATATTAAAATGTATACTGAATTAGTCCTGTGTAACTGAAAAACTGAACAACACAATGAAGATCATTGAAAAAGTGCAGAAGTTTTCCTATCTGGGCCAGATCATTACAGAGGATGTTCACAATTCAGTTGGAATAACATCTAGAATCACAGCAGACAAACAAGCATCCCGGGAGAAACAAACATTTATAACATGAAGCAGCATCAATACTGAGCTACAGAAAAGAATAACCACTATACATATGTGGTCTTTAGCACTATGTAGCTCTGAATCTTGGACTCAAAACCCTAAGAAACAAATTTAATTACAAAATAATATCTTAATATCTTTTGAAATGTGCTATCAGAGATTGCAAAGAGTGAGCTGGACAGAAAAGATATCAAATGAAAACATTAATACAAGACATTGGGGAAAGAGGCAGTTATTGACAAATATGAGTATTTAACAGAAAATATTGAAAAAAGGGGGGTTGACTGTTGAATGAAAATAAAATATTACTAGCAAACTTGATAGTGTTCGTTGCACAGTGTGGATTACTTTCTGTAACTGTGATACTTCAGTTTCTGTTATTGTGATACTTCAGTTTATGTGATTGTGATACTTCAGTTTCTGTGATTGTGATACTTCAGTTTCTGTGACTGTGATACTTCAGTGTATGTTATTGTGATACTTCAGTTTATGTGATTGTGACACTTCAGTTTCTATAACTGTGATACTTCCGTTTCTGTGATTTTGATTCTTCAGTTTCTGTGATTGTGATTTTTCAGTTTCTGTTACAGTGATACTTCAGGTCCTGTGATTGTGATACTTCAGTTTCTGTGATTGTGATACTTCAGTTTCTGTTTTTGTGATACATCAGTTTCTGTAACTGTGATAGTTCAGTTTTTGTAATTGTGATACTTCAGTTTCTGTAACTGTGATAGTTCTGTTTCTGTGGTTGTGATAGTTCTGTTTTTGTGATACTTCAGTTTTTGTTTTTGTGATAGTTCAGTTTTTGTAATTGTGATACTTCAGTTTCTGTAACAGTGATAGTTCAGTTTCTGTGATTGTAATACATCAGTTTCTGTTTTTGTGATACTTCAGTTTCTGTTTTTGTGATACATCAGTTTCTGTAACTGTGATAGTTCTGTTTTTGTGATTGTGATACTTCAGATTTCCAGCTCAGTATTCTTTTTGTTGTTCGTTGATCAAGACTATCTTTAAAATTTTCGCTGTATCTGTGTCAGTGTGTTTCTTTTTGTTGAGATTCTCAATTATATTTTGCATTTATTCAACTTCTATATTAAAAAAAAAAAAGTAGGCTGTCTTGGCTTAGTCACAAAATGAAACATGTTAAAAATATTGGAGGGGAAACTCATGGGCAGAGGGAAAAAGAACTTCCAAAATCAACTACATCACACAAGAATGCAAGGACAGAGGCTTCAGAGATGCTCTGCACTGAAGAGAGTTCCTAACAACAGTAAAGTGACATGAATTATCTTGCAACTGCAATGCCAGCCTTACCTGACTGACTAACCTGAAGATGATGATAATGATAACTTAACAACAAATTACTCTGAACTTTTCAGGGTGTACCAGGTTTTCCTGGCCGTGATGGTGAAAGAGGGCAGCCGGGCATTGACGGCATTGCTGGAATTCCTGGTTTTCTTGGGCCAGTTGGACCTCCTGGCCCTCCAGGCCCACCAGGCCCGGGAACCAGCTCCTTTTCTTCTATATTTGATAACGAAGATGGCAGTGGTAGTTTTCCTGAGGTAACGTTGTCAGTAATAGCAGTTGTATTTATGTGTGTACTGCATAATAATTAATACTAATGCAAACTCTATACTGGGGTGGCATAGTAGCTAGTACACTTGCCTATCAGGAGAATGGTCTGGGTTCAAGCTCCCAGAAGAGGCAGGGTTATTTTCTTTCTTATCACTTTTTTTCTGTGGGGTCACCCCAGCCTCACCAAAATGGTATCAGACAATTTTCTGTGGGGTCACCCCAGCCTCATCAAAATGGTATCAGACAATTTTCTGTGGGGTCACCCCAGCCTCATCAAAATGGTATCAGACAATTTTCTGTGGGGTCACCCCAGCCTCATCAAAATGGTATCAGACAATTTTCTGTGGGGTCACCCCAGCCTCATCAAAATGATATCAGACAATTTTCTGTGGGGTCACCCCAGCCTCACCAAAATGGTATCAGACAATTTTCTGTGGGGTCACCCCAGCCTCATCAAAATGGTATCAGACAATTTTCTGTGGGGTCACCCCAGCCTCATCAAAATGGTATCAGACAATTTTCACATATTTCTAGGGATTGTCTGGGAAGGAAAGACCACAAGGAAGGGAACTAGACACCCCACCTCATATGTTGTAGCGTAGAATATGTGAAGGCCAAACAGTTCACACCCCACCTCATATGTTGTGATGTAGAATATGTGAAGGCCAAACACTTCACATCCCACCTCATATGTTGTGATGTAGAATATGTGAAGGCCAGACACTTCACACCCCACCTCATATGTTGTGATGTAGAATATGTGAAGGCCAGACACTTCACACCTCACCTCATATGTTGTGATGTAGAATATGTTAAGGCCAAACACTTCACACCCCACCTCATATGTTGTGTAGAATATGTGAAGGCCAAACACTTCACACCTCACCTCATATGTTGTGATGTAGAATATGTGAAGGACAAACACTTCACACCCCACCTCATATGTTGTGACATAGAATATGTGAATGCCAAACACTTCACACCCCACCTCATATGTTGTGGCATAGAATATGTGAAGGCCAAACACTTCACACCCCACCTATGTTGTGGCATAGAATATGTGAAGGCCAGGCACTTCACACCCCACCTATGTTGTGGCATAGAATATGTGAAGGCCAGACACTTCACACCCCACCTATGTTGTGGCATAGAATATGTGAAGGCCAAACACTTCACACCCCACCTCATATGTTGTAGCATAGAATATGTGAAGGCCAAACACTTCACACCCCACCTCATATGTTGTGGAATAGAATATGTGAAGGCCAAACACTTCACACCCCACCTATGTTGTGGCATAGAATATGTGAAGGCCAAACACTTCACACCCCACCTCATATGTTGTGGAATAGAATATGTGAAGGCCAAACACTTCACACCCCACCTCATATGTTGTGGAATAGAATATGTGAAGGCCAAACACTTCACACCCCACCTCATTTCTTGTGACATAGAATATGTAAAGGCCAAACACTTCACACCCCACCTCGTATGTTGTGGAATAGAATATGTGAAGGCCAAACACTTCACACCCCACCTCATATGTTGTGGCATAGAATATGTGAAGGCCAAACACTTCACACCCCACCTCATATGTTGTGGCATAGAATATGTGAAGGCCAAACACTTCACACCCCACCTCATATGTTAAGATGTAGAATATGTGAAGGCCAGACACTTCACACCCCACCTCATATATTGTGATGTAGAATATGTGAAAGCCAAACACTTCACACCTCACCTCATATGTTGTGGTGTAGAATATGTGAAGGCCAAACACTTCACACCCCACCTCATATGTTGTAGCATAGAATATGTGAAGGCCAGACACTTCACACCCCACCTCATATGTTGTAGCATAGAATATGTGAAGGCCAAACACTTCACACCCCACCTCATATGTTGTGATATAGAATATGTGAAGGCCAGACACTTCACACCTCACCTCATATGTTGTGATGTAGAATATGGGAAGGCCAAACACTTCACACCCCACCTCATATGTTGTAGCATAGAATATGTGAAGGCCAGACACTTCACACCCCACCTCATATGTTGTGATGTAGAATATGTGAAGGCCATACACTTCACACCCCACCTCATATGTTGTGGCATAGAAAATGTGAAGGCCAAACACTTCACACCTCACCTCATATGTTGTAGCATAGAATATGTGAAGGCCAAACACTTCACACCCCACATCATATGTTGTAGCATAGAATATGTGAAGGCCAGACACTTCACACCCCACATCATATGTTGTAGCATAGAAAATGTGAAGGCCAAACACTTCACACCTCACCTTATATGTTGTAGCATAGAATATGTGAAGGCCAAACACTTCACACCTCACCTCATATGTTGTAGCATAGAATATGTGAAGGCCAAACACTTCACACCCCACATCATATGTTGTAGCATAGAATATGTGAAGGCCAGACACTTCACACCCCACCTCATATGTTGTGATGTAGAATATGTGAAGGCCAAACACTTCACACCCCACCTCATATGTTGTGGCATAGAATATGTGAAGGCCAAACACTTCACACCCCACCTCATATGTTAAGATGTAGAATATGTGAAGGCCAGACACTTCACACCCCACCTCATATATTGTGATGTAGAATATGTGAAAGCCAAACACTTCACACCTCACCTCATATGTTGTGGTGTAGAATATGTGAAGGCCAAACACTTCACACCCCACCTCATATGTTGTAGCATAGAATATGTGAAGGCCAGACACTTCACACCCCACCTCATATGTTGTAGCATAGAATATGTGAAGGCCAAACACTTCACACCCCACCTCATATGTTGTGATATAGAATATGTGAAGGCCAGACACTTCACACCTCACCTCATATGTTGTGATGTAGAATATGGGAAGGCCAAACACTTCACACCCCACCTCATATGTTGTAGCATAGAATATGTGAAGGCCAGACACTTCACACCCCACCTCATATGTTGTGATGTAGAATATGTGAAGGCCATACACTTCACACCCCACCTCATATGTTGTGGTGTAGAATATGTGAAGGCCAAACACTTCACACCTCACCTCATATGTTGTGATGTAGAATATGTGAAGGACAAACACTTCACACCCCACCTCATATGTTGTGACATAGAATATGTGAATGCCAAACACTTCACACCCCACCTCATATGTTGTAGCATAGAATATGTGAAGGCCAAACACTTCACACCCCACCTATGTTGTGGCATAGAATATGTGAAGGCCAGGCACTTCACACCCCACCTATGTTGTGGCATAGAATATGTGAAGGCCAGACACTTCACACCCCACCTATGTTGTGGCATAGAATATGTGAAGGCCAAACACTTCACACCCCACCTCATATGTTGTAGCATAGAATATGTGAAGGCCAAACACTTCACACCCCACCTCATATGTTGTGGAATAGAATATGTGAAGGCCAAACACTTCACACCCCACCTATGTTGTGGCATAGAATATGTGAAGGCCAAACACTTCACACCCCACCTCATATGTTGTGGAATAGAATATGTGAAGGCCAAACACTTCACACCCCACCTCATATGTTGTGGAATAGAATATGTGAAGGCCAAACACTTCACACCCCACCTCATTTCTTGTGACATAGAATATGTGAAGGCCAAACACTTCACACCCCACCTCGTATGTTGTGGAATAGAATATGTGAAGGCCAAACACTTCACACCCCACCTCATATGTTGTGGCATAGAATATGTGAAGGCCAAACACTTCACACCCCACCTCATATGTTGTGGCATAGAATATGTGAAGGCCAAACACTTCACACCCCACCTCATATGTTAAGATGTAGAATATGTGAAGGCCAGACACTTCACACCCCACCTCATATATTGTGATGTAGAATATGTGAAAGCCAAACACTTCACACCTCACCTCATATGTTGTGGTGTAGAATATGTGAAGGCCAAACACTTCACACCCCACCTCATATGTTGTAGCATAGAATATGTGAAGGCCAGACACTTCACACCCCACCTCATATGTTGTAGCATAGAATATGTGAAGGCCAAACACTTCACACCCCACCTCATATGTTGTAGCATAGAATATGTGAAGGCCAGACACTTCACACCCCACCTCATATGTTGTGATGTAGAATATGTGAAGGCCATACACTTCACACCCCACCTCATATGTTGTGGCATAGAAAATGTGAAGGCCAAACACTTCACACCTCACCTCATATGTTGTAGCATAGAATATGTGAAGGCCAAACACTTCACACCCCACATCATATGTTGTAGCATAGAATATGTGAAGGCCAGACACTTCACACCCCACATCATATGTTGTAGCATAGAAAATGTGAAGGCCAAACACTTCACACCTCACCTCATATGTTGTAGCATAGAATATGTGAAGGCCAAACACTTCACACCTCACCTCATATGTTGTAGCATAGAATATGTGAAGGCCAAACACTTCACACCCCACATCATATGTTGTAGCATAGAATATGTGAAGGCCAGACACTTCACACCCCACCTCATATGTTGTGATGTAGAATATGTGAAGGCCAAACACTTCACACCTCACCTCATATGTTGTAGCATAGAATATGTGAAGGCCAGACACTTCACACCCCACCTCATATGTTGCGATGTAGAATATGTGAAGGCCAAACACTTCACACCTCACCTCATATGTTGTGATGTAGAATATGTGAAGGCCAAACACTTCACACCCCACCTCATATGTTGTAGCATAGAATATGTGAAGGCCAGACACTTCACACCCCACCTCATATGTTGTGATGTAGAATATGTGAAGGCCAAACACTTCACACCCCACCTCATATGTTGTGGCATAGAAAATGTGAAGGCCAAACACTTCACACCCCACCTCATATGTTGTAGCATAGAATATGTGAAGGCCAAACACTTCACACCTCAACAACAGTATTTGCTTTGGAATCTTTACTTTAAACTGTACTGATGACTGACATCTGATGGGTGTGGAAATGTGGTTTCTGAGAAAAATTCAAAAAATACCATGGACAGACAGAAAAACCAATGAACAAGTTCTTCAAGAAAAAATGAAGATTGTAAACTGATTAGAGACTTTAGACATAGACAGTCAATATTGTTTGTTACGAGAAGAAATGAATTGGAAAACTTGGTGACAACTGGCAAGATCGAAGGGAACAGACCAAGGGGAAGACTGAGAAGTAAATACCTGGATGGCTTGGCCATGTGGCATGGTCAAGACAGGAACACAGAGCTGATCCAAGACTCTGGTGATCGAGTGAGATGGCAAAACATGGCCGCCCATGCTTATCGGCATGGCACATGATGGCTGGATGGATGACTGGCTCAGAAGTATGGAATGTCTTACAAAACATGACATCAAAAATTCAAGACATCTTTCAGCATATCATTATCAAGTACTTTGCTGACAGAGCATGTACTTCCGTGCTGCAAGTTGTGAAGTGGTAGTACAGTACAGTGATTAAATAAATATATCAATGCTGATAGCCAGCATTTGGCAGCAGGCTGCCTTGTGCTGGTTTTCATTCAATGGTATGAGTGCTGGTCATTCAGAAAGCAATGGCAAACTACTGAACATAAGTTTGCCAAGAAATCACAAATAGCCAGAAAAATTCTGGGTTTAACTGTGACATTTGTAAAGGACATGCAACTAACTTTAAAAAATCAATGTTGATGCATATTGTGTTGAGAAATACTGGGAAATTTAAGTGATGTAATAAATCATGTTTAGGTGCATATCTCATTTATTTATTTAAAATATATCTATTTGTAATTTACTTATTGATTTCGTTTTGTAAAATAGGTGCTAGATAATTTACAAAAATGTACATTTCTTAATCATCTGCTGTAGCTAGTTTAGAAACAAGCATCATTGTCTTTTTTATTACAGAATGTTCGTGGGGTGCAAGGACCACCAGGCTTGCCAGGACCTCAAGGGCCAGTAGGACCACAAGGCATTCAAGGACTGAGAGGTCCACCTGGTGAACCTGGCTTTGCAGGACAGCCAGGATTACCTGGTATACAAGGACAAAAAGAAGATCAGGTAAGATTTTCATCAGTTTTTATGTATGTCCTGCCTATGTGGTCTTGACCAGTAGTTATTATTCGTATTTTTGTTCACAGGTTTTTTGTTTTTAGATTTCCTTTGCTGTATTTATTTTCTTAATGTGTGTCCTCATTGCATATCCTTCTTCATATTAGACTGTCCGTCCATTCTCATGGACTTTATCCAAGTGTTCTCACCTAATTTTGTATACAAAATAAAATATTTTGAGACCATGTATCTTTACTGTGTCAGTCATTGACTGTATTACAATCACTAAAGTAGAAAATCAAGGTTTTTTAATTTAAATGTTATGGAAAGATTCTTAGAATACTATGGATCAAGAATAAGATCAAGAATAACATTCCATAATATTTGAATAAAGAAGAAAACTGGCTAATAATCAGCACCATATTTAAAAAACTCAAATGCTTTGGCCATGTTAACGTCACTGTGGCCTAGGAAGAACAGTGATGGAAGGTATATGTCAACTAGGGGGCTGAGTGGTCTCGATGTATGGTGTCCGCAAGGAGTGCTGGAGGTCCCGGGTTCAAGCCTCAGTGAACTTCTACTAACAAAATTTCCCCTGGTCTCTGGGTAATGAGATCAAATGCCCATATGTATTGTTGCGCATGTAAAAAATCCATTGGCAGTTGGACATCGAAAAAGAGTAGCTAACAGCACTGCCCGGGCAAAATTGTGAGTTAAAAATCAACCCAAAATATTTCAGGATCCTCGCCAGTGCTACAGAGTTCATGTACTGAGCTGAGATTCTCCGGACTCAGGCTTGAGTTAGGAGTAGAACGGAACACTTTTGGGTTACACCCATGTGCCATGATGTTGATCCGTCGACTAAACTAAACTAAAACATATGCCAACTAACATGAAGGTGGACACTGAACACTAACGCCACCCTGGGCATGAAACGGTAGGAGAACTGGCAACAGATCTTTATTGTTGTTGTTGTTGGCCGCAGTGATGAGAGCTACTTTCTGCAAAGGGTCTGTTATTTGTGTAATTTACATAGTGTATGCTGATTTTGTGGGTATGGGTGCATGTACATGCATGTATGTATGCGAGAGAAAGAGAAATCTGAAGTGTGAACCTACATATGTTGTGTGTCTGATGTAAATCCTTGTCAGATACTCATATGTTGTGTCTGATGTATGTCCTTGTCAGATACTCGTATGTTGTGTCTGATGTATGTCCTTGTCTGATACTCATATGTTGTGTCTGATGTATGTCCTTGTCTGATACTCATATGTCGTGTGTCTGATGTATGCCCTTGTCTGATACAAATATATTGTGTCTGATGTATGTCCTTGTCTGATACTCATATGTTGTGTCTGATGTATGTCCTTGTCTGATACTCATATGTTGTGTGTCTGATGTATGTCCTTGTCTGATACTCATATGTTGTGTGTCTGATGTATGTCCTTGTCTGATACTCATATGTTGTTTCTGATGTATGTCCTTGTCTGATACTCATATGTTGTGTCTGATGTATGTCCTTGTCTGATACTCATATGTTGTGTCTGATGTATGTCCTTGTCTGATACTCATATGTCGTGTGTCTGATGTATGCCCTTGTCTGATACAAATATATTGTGTCTGATGTATGTCCTTGTCTGATACTCATATGTTGTGTGTCTGATGTATGTCCTTGTCTGATGCTCATATGTTGTGTCTGATGTATGTCCTTGTCTGATCTCATGTTGTGTCTGATGTATGTCCTTGTCTGATACTCATATGTTGTGTGTCTGATGTATGTCCTTGTCTGATACTCATATGTTGTGTGTCTGATGTATGTCCTTGTCTGATACTCATATGTTGTGTGTCTGATTTATGTCCTTGTCTGATACTCATATGTTGTGTGTCTGATGTATGTCCTTGTCTGATACTCATATTTATGTGTCTCTGACAGGGATATGATGGGGTACGAGGTTTTTCAGGACTTCCTGGTGAGCCAGGATTTCCTGGACAACCTGGCCCAGTTGGGCCTCGAGGGGAAGTTGGAGCCCCTGGACTGAACGGAACAAAAGGAGAAAAGGTGAGGTTTCTGATTGCAAGCTGTGAAATATCAGCAGTGCATATTTAACTTCATCTTCTCCCATACCTTGCATAGCTTGAAGGCTCTTAGAACGCTGCCCCCTGTTGGACTCTGTATGGCTTGCTTTCACATGTATGTGTCTCTTTCAGAATTTCTCTTTCTACCAGGGTTTTCCTGTCCAGTTTTTTAAATATTATCTGCCTAGAAAAATTGTGATACTTCTCTTTTTGTCTTGTTCCTAGAACTGTTTCAATAAGTATAGTTTTTGACATCTTAGTTGATCTCAATGCATGACTGTATAATTAGAGTTTTCATATCGGTACAAATGTAAAACAAGCAAGCATGCTAGCCAATGCTCTCTTTTTGCTTCCATAGACCATATATCATAATCATCATGTGTCCTGCTAAATGGCATAGGCATTTATCTCCACATATCTCAGTCCTTGGTGTTCTGGATTATTTATGTTGATGATATTCCTACATGCCAGTGTCTCAGGCCATCCAGGTTCATTTCTCTGTCTGCCACCATCTCTTCTATTGCAGATCTTTCCAGTCGTCACAATATTTTCCAATGTTTTCTTCTTATGTGACTAAAGAACATTGTTTGTCTCTTTCTTTTAGTGAACTATATATATGGGAAGTGATAATTCTTTTCCATGGCTCAGCATTGATATTATTTCACATCAGAAATATTTTGGTTTCTCCCATAATATTTGTTTGGCTGCGTCAATATTACATCTAATCTCAGTTACACATTTGCATCCTGTGCATTGATTTGGCCAAATAAGAAATATTATATACTTGTTCAATGGCCTTTCCCTCAGTGCTGATATGTACGCTTTTTGTTTGTTTGGCAATTACATCACTCTTGTTTTACTAACATTTATTTCTGCTTCTTCTGTGATAACTTTATCATCTGCTAACTTGATGGCACATAGTCGCTCACCGTTGGTTTTAACTTCACTATTGCTTTACTAACATGTATCTTTGCTTCTTCTATGATGGCATTATCATCTACAAACTTGATGGCACATAATTGCTCAGCATTTTCCTTTAACATCGCTATTGTTTTACTAGCATTTATCTTTGGGCCAGCTGCTGTGACAATGTCATTGATTTTGGTGAACAATGTTTTAGTGATTTCTTTTTTCCTTCTTTAATTCTGATGGTTAGTCATCTGCAAACTTAATGGTATATAGTCGCTCACCATTGACTAATCCTTATACAATGTTTGCAATTGCTTCATCTATTATCTTCTAAGCATTGAATAGACTTTGTAATCTTTGACACTCCTGTAGATTGAGACTGGATTTGTTATTCCCACCTTGAGTGCTATTATGTTCATCACTTGATTTTCACATAATTAGTTTAAACTGTTCTAAATTAAATATCAACATTCAGATGTGAATTTGTATTTCACTATTTACATAACAGACTACAAAATACAGACCATCAAATAGAGGTGAACTGTTCTGTTAACTCATTCTTTACTAGCCAACTCACCATATCTTTATTGTTGACATCATACATGTTATATGTGTCTTAACTCTCTCTGTCCCAAACACTTGTAACATTAACCTATGTACCCACATTTTTACTTGAATGCCTTCTGTCCTGTAGTATTCTGGCCATTTTCAGAAGTTGCTTTCAAAATTGTCAAGTGGAAATAAAAACCTTACACAACTAGATAGAAGCTTATCCAACAATCATCATCATCATCATCATCATCATCATCATCATCATCATCATCATCATCTTCCACTTCTGCCGTCAAGTGTCGTGGGGAGGAATAATTTGCGGCATTGGATAGTGTTATCCAACCATGCCTGATGAAAATGACGAAGTCAATTCTTGGGGAAGCCAATGTCATAAACGTGCAACAAATGCCGTTTGTTTTTGGTTTTATTTGCTCGCTTTAAACTCAATCGTAGTCCATACACATGCTACTAATTCTAGTGCATGGGATTGATTGTTGCGTGTGGATTAGCTTTCCCTGTTACCAGTGTCCCTCGCCATAAAGGTGAACCCACCCCAACTTCTGAGGTACTTGTAATTTATATCCAAAAGTCAAGATTGAGGGGTCAACATTGTAGTCCAACTGACCCGTGTATGAGTTGAACCTTCTACCTCAGCATCAGCACAATGGAAGTATAAAAGCGTGCACTCTGAACCATTCGGCCATGCTGATCTCCATCTGTAGTCCTGTGTTTTTTAATATAGTCTAATTGCTGCTGGAAACAACATGCTGACTTAAAAATGGTTAATGAAGTAAGTCAAAACCAGCCAATCAAGAGAGGTGTCAATCATGGATGTGTAATGTCTCCATGCCTTTTCTTCACATATAGTGAAAATATGAGAAATCTAATATCTTATAGAAAATGGGGAATCTCCATCAGAAGAAATAATACCAACAGTATAAGATTAGCAGTTGAAACAGTATCAATTGCAGACAATAAATAGGATCTGTAGCATTTGATGGATTAATTGTATGCATTGAGCAGTTAGGGCTAGAATAAAATTTTAAGAAAACAGATATTATGATCATCTCAACAAAAAGAAATAAATATTACAATGTAACATCCAAGTAAATGGGATAATACTGTCTTGCAGCAGCCATATCATCTGATGAAAGATGTATTTAGAGATTAGAGTGAGAATATCCATCATAAAAAAATAGCCTTTTGCAGGGTGGGAAACATCAATCAATCAATCATGTGCCATGCCGGAAAGCATGGGCGGTCATGTGGGAAACATACTCATCAATAAAAAAAGCTGTCAATTGCAGTAAGAATAAGAGTGTTAAAATGTTATTTAGAAACTATACTGTTATATGTATGTGAAAAATATACAAATAAGGGGGCATGTTAAAACTTAATGGCTGTGGAAATGTGGTTTCTGAAGGAAATGCAAAGAATACCATGCATTAATGAATGAGACAGTCCTTCAAGATATAAATGACAACTGTAAATTTATTAGAGAAATTAGACAGACAGTCAAGAATTTTTTGGGGCATCTTATGAAAAGAAATAAACTTGAAAACTGGCAAAAGTGATGGAGAAATAAAAGCAAGGGATATAAAAAGAGATAAATACCAGAGTGGCTTAGCCACAAGATGTAATTGCAAGAAGAACACAGTCCTGATACAAGACAGCAGTGTCCCTGCAAGATAACGAACCATGACAGGCCATACTTATTGGCTTGGAACAAGGTAATGATTATGAACACTAGTTCTGTCCTTACTTGCTCCCTCATATCTGTTTTTTTTTTTTTTTTTGGGGGGGGGGGGGGGGGGGTAATATTTTGTCTCCTCTCGTAAAATTTAAAATTCACTGCAGACATTTAATTCATTTACAGGCAGTGTCCAAGCTGGTAGTGAGACTGTTGAACAATGCTCTTTTTTTATCATGTGTTTGCTCTACAATTTTAGTAATATCTGGCTAATACAATTATTTGTTTTGTTCATCAGCTTCTGCTGTCGTTCTTTTATCACATGATTTTAACTCCTCCAAGTATTTGAAATATTTAATTTCCTGTGGTTGCCATTTTGTTATATCAGTCTTAGTTTCTATTTCTTTCCTTGCAGTGGTCATGACCTCTATTTTTTCTATATTCATTTTCATATTTTGTTCTTTAGCTATTATGCTAGCATGTTTGAAAATAAAGTTTGTTTGTTTCTATGTTTGTTTACATTGTCAGTATGCAACTGGACAAATTATCAATCAATCAATCATGTGCCATGCCAGAAAGCGTGGGCGGTCATGACTCGCCATTTCACTTGATCACCAGAGTCATGAATCAGCTCAGTGTTCCTGTCTCGTCCATGCCATGTGGCCAAGCCATCCAGAAATTTTCCTCTCGGTCTTCCTCTTGGTCTGTTCCCCTCGATCTTGCCAGTTGTTACTAAGTTCTCCAGTCCATTTCTTCTCATAACATGTCCAAAAAATTTTGACTGTCTACGTCTAATTTCTCTAATCAGTCTACGATTTTCATTTGCCTCCTGTAGTACTTGGTCATTGGTTTTTCTATCTGTCCATGGTATTCTTTGCATTTTCCTCAGAAACCACATTTCTGCAGCCATCAGATGTTTTTCAGCTTGACTGCACATTGTCCAAGTTTCACATCCATACAAAAGAACAGGCTCTATATATCCCCTCAACACTCTCTTTCTCGTTTCAATTGACATCTTTTTATTGGTCAGAATATTTTTCATTTTGCTAAAGGCTACCTTCGCCATGGCGAATTATCATCAAAACAAAAAAAGGAGTTTATTACACAGATCGTTACACGACTGTTATAAAAATTAGTTATGATTCAGAAAAGGTTGAGAAACACTGTTCTTTTTACAACCCATGTTTCATGATAAATTGATTGACATGAGAAAATACTTCAAAATAAACTGAATTATTATTGTGTTGATCCTAAGGGCGATAGAGGTTATGATTCAGAAAAGGTTGAGAAACACTGTTCTTTTTACAACCCATGTTTCATGATAGATTGATTGACATGAGAAAATACTTCAAAATAAACTGTAATATTATTGTGTTGATCTTAAGGGCGATAGAGGAGATCCTGGCCTTCCAGCACCGCCAAGTCCACCGGCAGAACCCGCCCCACCTGGCCCTAAAGGAGACAAAGGTGATGTTGGACCAGCAGGACCTCCTGGCGAGACAACAGTCATTAGAGGATCAGATTCTGGACTCTCAGGATTGCCAGTAAGTTGTTTAACTGATTCAGTGCCAAACAAAAGTAGGTTTAGACCAAACATGGTACTCAATCAAATGAACACGTATTGTTATGCTAATTTCCATTCACTGAGCCTTAAAATTGCTGAAGATACCACAAAACAGAACAAATAACATAATGACCCTAATATGGTGATATATCGTCCTTCAGTCTAAATGAAAGTCTCATTTGGTGATATATTATTATCCTTCGGCACTGAACCAGTTTTCAGGGACGTTCTTTCTAATTAAAACTCGCACATTATTTAAGTGGAGGATTACTTTCCTTTAATCTATCCATTCATTTTCTTGTCATTTGTAATTAAATGTTATAAAGTAAAAGTAAAGGACCTTTTTACGTGCATTGGGACATATTGGAAATATGGTGATAGCCCCATATTTGTATAGACCAATCGGCACTCGAGAGGTCATGTGGTCATTATCACACCAGCTGCCTTTATTTCCCAAGACAATTACTGGCACCCATATTTGGCCTGGTCAACCTGTGAGTGCAGGTCAGTTTACAAAAATGTGCCTCAGTGTGATTTCAAACCCATGACTGCCAGGCCAACAGGCAAGTGTGCTAGCTACTCCGCTATAATGACTCTCTATCCAATGTTATACATAGGGATAATTACACTGGAAAACTAATGTTGATTTACATAATGATGTGTGTGATTAACTTCCGGTACAATGGCGACAAAATGAAGCGTTACTTTTCGGAGGGACGCTATTTAGTGTTATCCTTTGGATTTCGTGTGATTTCCTATGGATTTCCTGTGAATAGTGTTTCCTGTGGATTATGTGATGTTATTTTCTGTTCCTTTTATTGGAAGTTTTCAAAAGAAGCCACGGAAGGCAGGTGGTGGATGAAATTTTGAGGGCAGCCGACAGATATTGTGGGTCATGGCCTCGAGCTTCACGACGGCAGGCAGAGGAACTCTTCTTGAGTCAATGGCTGCGGTCTCCGACCAGTAAGGTCACTGCCATAGAGGAAAGCAACGGCAAACTACCTCTTTAAAAGTGCCTAGTATATCATGATTCGCTTAAAGACTGATCATCGCAAGACAAGGACAGAGACATTAAAATTAGCAACATGGAACGTTAGGACGTTAAACAACGACGGAAAATTAGAGAACATAAAACAAGAAATTGAAAGGGAAAAAATTAATATTTTAGGTATGTGCGAAACGAGATGGACAGGAGCAGGTATCAAGATAGAGGAAGATTTCAAGATTATTTATTCTGGAGGTGAAGATCGTCATAGAGGAGTGGCAATTATTTTGGACCGGAAAACAGCAAAATCTGTTCAAGGATATTGGGCCGTGTCGGACAGAGTTCTACTAGTTAAATTAAGTGGCAGACCTTTTAGCATAAATATTATTCAAGTATATGCCCCAACAGGAGAATCCAGTGAAGATAGTGTAGAAGAATTTTATAATGACATAGAGTCTGCGTTAAAGAAATGTAAAAATTCAGAAATAAACATCATAATAGGGGACTTCAATGTAAAAGTAGGAAATCAAGGGGATAGATACACAGTAGGAAACTATGGTTTAGGAGAGAGAAATGAAAGAGGATACAGACTCGTAGAGTGGGCAAAAGAACAGGAAATGATTGTAGGAAACACCTGGTTCAAGCAACACCCTAGAAGATTATGGACATGGAGGAGTCCTGATAGCAGGATTAGAAACCAGATTGACTACATTCTGATTAGCAGAAGATTTAGAAACGCATTAACACTAGCAAAAACAGTTCCCAGTGCTGATTTTTATAGTGACCACAGATTACTCACAGCAACATTGAGGATAAAGTTGAGGAAAGTCAAGTATATAACAGGAAACACTAAATATGATTTGTGTACATTGAGTAATGACAAGGAAATACAAAACAAATTCAACATAGAAGTACAGAACAGATTTGAAATTGTGTCTGATCTAGAAATCCTATTCCAGGATGTGGGTGATCAGTGGGAAACGTTGAAGAATTCAATTAATGTGGCTGCAGAAACAACTATTCCAAAATTAAAGAAGGTGGGTCGTAAGAAATGGATGACTGAAGACATTTTACACCTCATGGAAACAAGAAGACTCAACAAAAATAATTCTGTCAAATATGAAGAAATTCACAGACAAGTCAGAATATTATGTAAGGAGGCAAAAGAAGCATGGCTTGAGGAAAAGTGCTTAGAAATTGAAAACCAACACAACAGTCAAAATACCAAAGAATTCAGGAACTTACTAATAAAAGAACAAGTACATCAACAGGGTTTCTAAAAACTGAAGATGGCAAAATCATAATAGAAAAAGACCAGATTCTACAGGTATGGACAGATTATGTGAAACACCTTTATGATGATAACAGAGACGAACAGTATGATATTAGATTTAATAATGAAGGACCGCCAATTTTGGAGATGGAGGTTCGAAATGTTCTTAAGCATATGAAAGCTGGCAAGGCCCCCGGTGCAGATAACATCACAACAGAAATGATTAAAGCTTTAGAAGAATTTGGACTAGAGCAAGTCACCAGACTGGAACACATTATATGATACTGGAGATACACCCCCTGAATTATGTAACTCTGTATTTATTGCAATCCCAAAGAAATCAGGAACCTTGGAATGTGATCAACATAGAACAATTAGTATAATGAGTCACATCACAAAGATTGTGCTAAGAATTATCATGCAAAGAGTGAGGAAGAAGATACAACCTGAAATAGGGGAAGAACAATGTGGGTTTGTAGAAGGAAAGGGTACAGTAAATGCTGTGTATATGCTGCGAACAGTTATTGAACGTGCTATAGAAGTAAACAAGGATATACATCTTTGCTTTATTGACTATACAAAGGCTTTTGATAGAGTTAGACATGTCAACATGGTGGATATGCTTGCAGATTTACAAATTGATGGGAAAGACATTAGACTTATAAAAAACATATATTGGAAACAACAAGCTGCAATAAGGATTGATAATGAAGTGGGACAGTATCAGCCAATTAAGAGAGGTGTTAGGCAGGGATGTGTGATGTCTCCAGATCTTTTTTCCCTATACAGTGAAAATATTTTCAGAAATGTAGAGGATATAAATGGAATCAGCATTGGAGGACGAAACATCAATAACATTAGATATGCAGATGATACAGTATTAATTGCAGACAATGCGCAGGACCTGCAACAATTAGTAGATGCGGTTGTTGTACACAGTGAGCAACTGGGGTTAGAATTAAATTGTAAAAAGACTCAGGTTATGGTCGTCACTAGGAAGGAAGAAGTGCCACAATGTAATATACAAGTAAATGGAAATATTCTTCAACAAGTGAATCGGTACAATTATCTTGGAACAGTCATAACATCTGATGGGAGATGCCTTGAAGAGATTAGAACAAGAATCGCCATGGCGAAAGTAGCCTTTAGCAAGATGAAAAACATTCTGACCAATAAAAAGATGTCAATTGAAACGAGAAAAAGAGTGTTGAGGGGATACATAGAGCCTGTTCTTTTGTATGGATGTGAACTTGGACAATGAGCAGTCAAGCTGAAAAGCATCTGATGGCTGCAGAAATGTGGTTTCTTAGGAAAATGCAAAGAATACCATGGACAGACAGAAAAACCAATGACCAAGTACTACAGGAGACAAAAGAACATCGTAAACTGATTAGAGAAATTAGACGTAGACAGTCAAAATTTTTTGGACATGTTATGAGAAGAAATGGATTGGAGAACTTAGTGACAACTGGCAAGATCGAAGGGAACAGACCGAGAGGAAAATACCTGGATGGCTTGGCCACATGGCATGGACGAGACAGGAACACTGAGCTGATCCACGACACTGGTGATCGAGTGAAATGGCTAGTCATGACCGCCCACGCTTTCCGGCATGGCACATGATTGATTGATTGATTGTGTGTGATTGTAATTGCATTTCCTAATTTTCAACTATTAGCATACCTGTTTCATTTACAGTGGCTTTAAAATTTGCCCCAAATTTACCTAATTGAGTGGCTTCAGTAGTTAAGACTATACAAGTCCAGAGCAAGTAAAATATATGGCTTATATCCTATTCCAGTATTTCTACAAGTTACGTCTGGTAATCTGTGAGTTGGCATATGATGGAATTTTCTGTTATAACTTGATGTTCTGAAGCCATGAGCTTCAAATTATTGTTGCCATTCATGACCTGAAACTTACTTCAAAACATGATCTTGTAAAAATATGAGGTTTTGAGAAGGTAAACAGATTTTGGGATGTGATTAATTTCCCATGTTTGTTGTGGGATTTTTCTCTTTCTTTGGCTTTTTAAAACATTCTTTAAAGTTTTAAGGGTCACATGTCTCATTTTTATTAAAAACTATGCTGATTTACATAAGAGAAATAATTACACATTATAACCAGGACAAAATAAAACAAACAGTTTGGTAAAAGTTACTGGCCATTTGGTCATGAATGATTGAAATGTCGGCCACAAACACTGGCTTTCTGTCCTGTATTATAGTCCAAGCCATATGGTGTTTGTCATCATGTTTGTCCACAGCCTTCTGTCTCATGGACTGCCAGCCATTTCTGATAACCTATGCCACGATGCCAAACTGTCCAGCATCTTCTCTCTTGTTCTCCCCCTGCCTCTCTTCAACTCCAAATTATCTGCTGTCCAGTGTATTTCTGCTTTTCTCTTGTATGATGTGCCCAAAGAATATGTACTATCTTCATCTAATTATAGTTACCAGATCTCTTTGTGAATTTTAACTCTGTTCAAGATATCTTCATTAAACTTGTTATCTGTACGTGATGTTCTGATCGTTTGTCTACAAAACCACATCTCTGTACCAAAGGAAAAAATCAGACCTTTTCAATGGAGGTCATTATGGCCAAAATGGATAAGGATGCACATTCTTAAACATCCGGTGGGTTGATGCCGGGGTAAGGGGTTCAACCTCTACACCAGACAGTTGTATTAAATTGTTGATTTCTCATCCTTGACATGCGGACATAAATTAAAAGTACCTCTGAAGTCAGAGTGGGTTTGCCTTGAGGCAAGGAACACTGGTAATAGGGAAAGCTACTCCACATGCAAAATTCAGTCCAGTGCTACTAGAAATAGTGTGTACGGACTACACTTGAGTTCAAAGCGAGCGAGCGCCCCCCAAAAAAGACCTTTTGAATTTAAATATTACAGAAAAATTCTTAGAATACTGTGAACCAGGAAGAGGGAAACAAAACTGACATTTTACAGAGACAAGGATTGACCAACATGAAGGTTGACATAAGTCTTTAAAGACATCCCGGGCATGAAAATGTGTGATGCAAGGGAGCTGGCAAAAGATTGAGTCTTTCCTTTGTGCCAAGATGAAAGTGACATTCTGCAAAGGAACTGTTGCTTAACAGTGATGATAATTATTGATGTGCTTATTACATATAAAAATTACCCTTCTACTTCATTATTGTAAAATATAGTAAATCATCTGGAATGTTATGAATTGTTTATTTGATGTGTTTTGTATATGTAATACAATAACTTACACTCTGGTGGGTTGGGGGGGGGGGGGAGAGATGGTGAAGTAACTTATAGACATATTGTTGTCTGCTTCTGGCTAAAGAAGTCAAGGTATGAATCAAGCTGTGGATGTTTACAAAAGTAAGAAAGCTCAGGTTGTTCCACTGCTCACAGATCTCAGGGTTGTGTAACAGATGCCTTGCTTTTCAGATAAGTACAAGCAAAGACCTGCTTGCACTCTGATAACCTAAAAACGGCCTCAAAACTGAAAATTGAAGAGAATGGGCAGCTGCTCAAGTTAGATGTTAAACTTAGAAAATATAGTCTCAAAAGAAATATTTATAGCATGTATTATTCTGGTATGAACCCATTAAGATTCTTGCTGGTGCTGTGTAGTTTTACACAGTTTTGAAAATATCAATGTGTGATCTATTGAAGAAGCCAGTAGCTCTAAAAGAGATGTTTCCATGTGTTCAGTGGAAGTTATCTTTAAACCAAACCAAACCAATGCGTATTTTCATTCTAGGGGAAACCAGGATTAATTGGATCTTCTGGGATACCTGGTCTGCCTGGCATGGATGGGTTACCAGGTATTCAAGGAGTACCTGGTATAGATGGATTTCCTGGAGCTGTGGTAAATATATTACTCTTTAGATGATTGCTGTAGTAACATTACATTGAATATCTAGCAGCCTTGTTTAGCTTGTGAAATATCATTCATTTACATTAAACAATGTATGTTGTATGAGGTAAGTAAAAGAAGGGTTGATGTCAAACTGGCTATCTCATCTTATAGAACAGCTGCACAGTCCAGTCAATCGTGAGCAAGTCTTAGTTCACCATCAGATCATCCTCACTGCACATTGAACCATTCAGTCCATAAGTGCTTGAATGACTTCCTCAGTATCTCTCTAATCATGTAGAAGTTGATGACACCATTTCTGTTTTCTATCTGGCTTCACCACTGTTCACTTGATGTTTTTACAGTCTGGTAAAGGTTGTATGATGGCAGTCATCTCTTGATTCATTTAATGTTCCTGCCTGTCAGCCATGATGGCACGCATTATATCTGTCAGCTGCATTGCTAGTCCCCTTTCCACAGTAACCTGACTAGCAAGCCCATAGTTTGCTCATGTCCTCATACACCTGCATGGCCTGGCATAAAAATAAATCTGATATTTATCAGGTTTGACCACCTCAGAGGATTCACCCCCTGTCTTGGATGAACAAGTCTTTGAAGGGTGTGGCCTGAGTTAGTTGAGGGGCTATGCTCCATTGGGAGATGAAAGTCAGCAGATGAAGAAGTTCAAAAATACAAATGGAAGAAAGAATTAATGCTGTTGAAATGTGAATATATAGAAAATAGACAAATATATGGACAATAAATAAGCAATGTAAGCATTAAATTGATGCTCTAGAAATGTAGATATGCAAATGGAGAAGTCATATTTCATGGAAATGAAAACGAAACAAATATAGAAGCTCTATACCCTGTTAAAAACAATTTTAGTGAGAAAAGTGGAATGAAAATATGCAAAAGGAGGACATTGGTTTAAATGGGAGGATAATATCAAAAGGTGCATGGCAGATGCTGTTGTACTGTACCATCATCATGAGAGAGAGAGAGAGAGAGAGAGAGAGAGAGAGAGAGAGAGAGAGAGAGAGAGAGAGAGAGAGAGAGAGAGACAAAATTGTATGGTGTTCAGTCAAGGACATTTTCAATTTCAGCAATGCATTGTAAACAACATACACATTTCTGTTCAAGAATCATCATCATCATGTGCCATGCTGATAAGCGTGGGCGTCATGTTTCACCATCTTACACGACCACAATGAGTCGTGGATGAGCTCTGTGTTCTTGTCTCGACCATACCATGCTTTTAAGCCATTCAGATATTTACTACTCTGCCTTCCCTTTGTTCTTTTCCCCTGAATGTTGCCAGTTGTCACCAAGTTCTCTAGTTTGTCTTCTGATAATGCGCCCAAAATTGTTTGACTGACTACGTCTAATTTCTGTAATCAGTTTACGGTTTTCATTTGCTTCTAGTAGGGCATGCTGATTGGTTTTTATGTCTGTCCATGATATTCTTTGCATTTTCCTCAGAAACCACAGTTCAAGAATAGTTACATTAGCAGTTTTGTTACATCATGGTTACTACCATCATATAAATTATAATTTCCAAGACAGAATGTGCATGCTTGTTACTGGGGCCCCAAAAAGAAATAAAGAATATAACACTGCAGTTCTCCTGTGCAGGTCAGAAAAGACAACTAAAGAGGGTTGATCTGAGACTGGCTGCCTAGCACCAGAAAAAAACATCAGCCAACAACAAATTAATCATGAATTGGTCTACAAAGTACCTGGCAATGGTGGTTGTGGACCTAGGCTCCACTAAGATCATTAAAGGCATAATAATAAGAAAAAAGAAGATAAGAATCAATCATTCACACAGGTGTTAACTATTGCAGGAACGTTTTGAAAATATTTTGTGTTATCTTCCCTAACAATGAGTGTGTCCACAGTGCCAGTTTTCTCTCAACAAGTGTTGTAACCTTTTATTATTGCTGTGTTTTTCACACAATTTTTTGTTTCACTTATAATAATACACATTTGCTTTTCTTCAAATTCATTAAAATATTTATTTAATTGAATTGTAATCTTTGACTACAAGTATATTAGCCAGATTTGTTTGTTTTTTTCATGTGACAGTAATGTTACTTTCATTTTACAAAATTTACTTATGTGTCAACATGGCTTTTTCTTGCAGGGCCCAAAAGGAGAGCGTGGTGAACGTGGGCTTGTGGGTCCTGTGGGTCCTGTTGGTCCCCCAGGTCCTCCTGGTAGTGGTCTTTCTGGAGAGAGTCAAAAGGTTACTTTTATGATTGTCTACATACATTTTTAATATGATAAAGATATCCTCTATTACAGGGGTGGGCAAACTACAGCCTGCGGGCTGCATCTGGCCCGGCAAGTGATATTATGCGGCCCTCTGGGGCATTTAGAAATACACATTTTTATTTCGTTTTTAAGTTATTGTGTTGAATTTTACAGAATTTCATATACCGTTTTGATTGTTGTAACATTTTTGATAAAATTTCTTTCTAATTTTATGTTTTGGATTTCTATGGATCTTTATCAGAAGAATCATTTCCCAGCTTGAAAAACTTTGCAGCTAAACTTGTATCTATGTTTGGATCAACATACATTTGCGAACAAGCATTTTCTTGCTTGAAGATCAACAAATCTAAGAATAAGTTTTTATTGTCGGACTGTACCTTGCATGCTGTCATGCGAACTTCAACAAGTAAACTTGCTCCAAATTTCAAGAATGTTGTAAAAAATTGCAAGCAGTTACATACATCTCATTAGAAATCAACAATTGTTGTGACAGTGTGGTCGGTTTGTGTCTAAATTAAAGCCATTGATAGATAATTTTTAAAAAAAAGTTATTATAATAAAAAATTTTAAAATCTTGTTAGCAAATTAGTAAAAGTTGTTGTCCATATTGTAAAATATAATGTATAAGTAAAGTAAAATTGCAATAATTAGTTTTTTATATTGTTTAATAACCTATAAATAATTCATAATTACTTATTGTGATAGGTTGCTGTAAACAAAGTGGACATAATATATATGCGGCCCCCCCAATAGCTTTACATTTGTCAATGAGGCCCTACGCAGAAAAAGTTTGCCCACCCCTGCTCTGTTATATAATTGAGACACATCTGATTTTGGTTTAGAGTTATCTGATCTTTGTGGTATTTTATGACTGATAGTTATCTGATCTTTGTGGTATTTTATGACTGATAGTTATCTGATCTTTGTGGTATTTTATGACTGATAGTTATCTGATCTTTGGTTTTTTATGACTGATAGTTATCTCTTCTTTTTGAATGGTACTAATTTCTTTTTATTTACTTACCTCTGTATTATCTCAGTTTAATTAACTTAATTTTGGTATCTCTATCTTATACATAGTGATCATAAATGTTTAGTGAATAGAAGGAATTTATTTGATCTTGGCTGTTAATAAGTCTATTTATCTTTATTCTATTAATGATGTTTGTTCTAATTTCTACAAAGGCATCTTCCATCAAATGTTACAACTATTTTAAAGTAGTTGAAAGAATTCATCTGTATAAGAGTCTTCCCATTTACTTGGACATTTCAATTAATGTATTTCATTTAGATAACCACAATTTCGAAATATCAGTGTGCTTTAAGCCATTGTCCTCACGGTAACATACAAAACTGCAGTTAGCATTTGTCCAGCACGAGTTTTTAACTAGTGTAATAAGCATGAATTTAATGCCTGAGCTCACTGCTTGTCACAATAAGGGAAAGATTGGCCACCTATTCCCCCTTGCTTTCGGCTACAAAATGTGATGGCTCTGTCAATCACAGAACCATGGCAGGAAACTGCTTTGGGACAAAGTAATAAGCATGGAATCATAGTGGTTAGTTTAGTTTAGTTTAGGTTAGTGTAGTTTAGTTTAGATTAGGTTAGGTTAGTTTAGTTTAGTCAACTGATCAACATCATGGCACATGGGTGTAACCCATAAGTGCTCCGTTCTACTCCTAACTCAAGCCTGAATCCAGAGAATCTCAACTCAGTGCACGAACTCCGTACCACCGGCGAGGATCCTGAAATACTTTGGGTAGATTTTTAACTCGAAATTTTGCTCGGGCGGCGCCAAGGGATTATTTACGTGTGCAACAATACACGATCTCACTACCCAGAGACCAGGGGAAATTCTGTTACTAGAAGTCCACATGAAAAATCCCGGCCCTCACCGGGGCTTGAACCTGGGACCTCCAGCACTCAAGGCAGACACCATACTTCAAGACCACTCATCCCCCAAGTGGTTAGTACAATAGCCTGCCAGCACAGTCATCCAGGTTCTATCCCAAGAAGAGGCAGGGTTATTTTGTTCCAACTGTACAGCTCTGCGGTCAACCCAGCCTCATAAAAATGGGTACGAAACAATTCCAGAATTTTCTGGGAATTGTCTGGGATGAAAAGGTGATGAGGAAGGAAAGTGTTCACCCCAACTCATTTGTCGTGACCTAGGATATGTGAAGGCATACCACGTTACACTTGAACAACATTATCTACTATGAGACTACCTTTTTACCTTTTAATAAACGTTACAGTACACTGTGACCACAACATAAGAATGCAGAATTGCTTACTTTAGTATGAGTTAGCATAACATTAAACCAGTGAAGAAGCAGTGGCCAAGCAGTTAGAATACTGGTCACTCAGCCAGGAGACCAGGTTCTAATCCTCTTTAAGGCACAGGAATTGTATACAATGGAGATGAAGTAATCATCTTTGACAGTACTCTGCAAGACGTTTGCCTCATGGTAAAAGGTCTTTAATTTTCAGCCATTCTAAAACTATCTTGATACTACTGTTATAGTAATCACAAATATTTATGTTAAAATGTATCCAACTATTGGTTTCATTTAAATATGAGCAACATTTTATGGACCCATTTGTCATTAATTAAAGACAACATGTTTGCACCATTGAAAATAGTTGCATGAAGGAATCTAGAAACTGGACACAGGATTTGCTACATTTAATGCACTAGTTTCTTCTTCTTCTTCTTTTTCTCCTCCTCCTCTTCTTCCTCCTCCTCCTCCTCCTCCTCCTCCTCCTCCTCCTCCTCCTCCTCCTCCTCCTCCTCCTCCTCCTCCTCCCCCTTCCTCCTCATCCTCATCCTCCTCCTCCTCCTCCACTTCTTCTTCTTCTTCTTCTTCTTCTTCTTCTTCTTCTTCTTCTTCTTCTTCTTCTTCTTCTTCTTCTACTTCTTCTTCTTCTTCTTCTTCTTCTTCTTCTTCTTCGTTTTCCTCTTCTTTGTTCACCTTCAGACGTCAATATAAATAAATGCAAAGTAATCAACATAAACTTGTACAGTTGTTCCACAAATGGAGTTGCTATAGGCCAAAATACCATTTCTCTGTTCTGCATATGTTGGACACTCCTGTAACAAATGTTTAGTTGTCATTTTACCAGCTTAACAGTTACATTAATCGATGTCTTCTATCTTTACTTTATTAAACATGTAGTATTTCAGCCTGTTGTGGCCTGTCCATAGTCTAAAGATTGTAACTTTCACCAAGGAGCCGACTTAGAATGATGAAAGAAATTAAAATTAAAGTAATCATTAAAAATGTACTTATGTTTATGTTCAATGATGGTATTTGTTCCTTTGAAGAGGAATGACATTGTGCAAACTGTGTCTTACATTCACCATGTGGAAAAAGTAGAAAGTAATGGCATACATGCTCAACATTGTATGTTATCATCTTCATCATAAAGCAGGTCCATTGTAGAACTTTGCTCCCATCATGGCCTGCCACAAAAAAGATTCTTGATGCTCAACATTGTATGTCATCATCATCATAAAGCAGGTCCATTGTAGAACTTTGCTCCCATCATGGCCTGCCTCAAAAGATTCTTGATTCTTTGTCAATTTCACGTTCTAGTTCAAGGTGTCTGCAATGTCCGGTGTCCAGTTCTTTTTCAGCTGCCATGTTGAATTTCTTAGGATGAACAATGTGGTAGTTTCTCCCTGCTTTCTACACCCACATGGCTGTGGACAGTGTCCTCAGTCTTAAGCAACCTTTTAAATTCCTGGGGTAAGCGAGTATCCTGCTCCGTGGTACTGCTGCTAATAGCAAAGAGCACCCTAGAAGTGAGCTCTTGCTCAGTCAGTGGCCGCTCAGTCACTACAGCTGTATTTACCAGACTATGAAGAGTTTCCATTCCTCTATCATATGGAGGCAAAGCTGGAATTTTCCATTGATGAGTTGTGACATCATAATGGCATACATTGGGCTTTTAGTCCAATATGACAGATAGGCTATTGAGCTGTTAAGACCTCTTGAGTGTTCTTGCTTCTGGCCATGGTTTTCTTACTCATTTCCCTCATTTTGGACTGGTATTACATGGTTCTGATGCCCAGCTATTGAGTGGAGTGACACTGTGAGCTGTGTATTTAATGTGGAATGCTTTTACATCTGTCCGCGGTGGTTTGCATTGTGAACTGCATGTTAAAATAAATGGTGCAGGCCAGGTGCTGAACTAGCTGGTTTTTCTTTATGTGTGCAACAGCTGGTTTTCTAGTGACTGCTGCTTCCATCGACAATGAACTGTAGTTTTAGTGGCAGACTGTTGTGTTTGTTGGCATTCTGGCAGCGGCCTTATGAATGTATGCCTGTGTGTGCTGTGTGGTTTGTTGGGATTGCTGTCTGTTCCACTTTTCACACAGGAAAGTGAGGAGTATTTTGTGTGATATTGACTGGCACAGGAATGGAGTATTATGAGGTGACCCTTTGCTGTGAAGTTTAAACTGTGACTAACGACTAAAGTTTTTTTATGTCACGTAATATGTGTCCTGTTTCTGCTATAAAACAAATATTGGTGGTGTGGCTCATTCTGCACCAACCAATGCATCATGTGTGTATTAGATGCTCCATACATAATATGTCTTTCTTAACATTGTACCATCCAGTTATTAGCTGAACTCACTCTATCCCAATTGTCCCTTTAACCCTTCTATCCCAAAGGGCTAGTATTCTAAGCTCTGTGTACTATTTTAATACTTTTTTGATACATTTCATTTGTAGACATCTATTTATTTTTATATTTTTTGCACTCGCTCTTTGAACTCAAGTGTAGTCCACACATGTGCTACTATCTCTAGTAGTTGCCACTGCTAGAGAGTGCACTAGAAAAATTTTCTGTGTGGATTAGCTTTCCCTATTATCAGTGTCCCTTGCCATCAAGCAAACCCACTCTGACTTCTGAGGTACTTGTAATTTACATCCCCAAGTCAAGGATCAAAAGTCATCATTTTAGTCCAGCTAACTAATGCAGTGGTTGAACCGCTATCTTGGCTCAGGTCACCAGAAGTTTAATAGTGAGCGCTCTTTTCATTTTGGCCATGCTAACCTCATCTATTTATTATAAATGTATAGGGCATATCAATATAAGAGGTGTAACAGAGAACTGAGCCTTATGTGGGAGAAACTACCAGACAAGAGAGGCAGAGAAATTAGTTTTATGTGGGGAAACTACCAGACAAGAGAGGCAGAGAAATTAGATTTATGTGGGGAAACTACCAGACAAGAGTGGCAGAGAAATGAGCTTCATGTGGGAGAAACTACAAGACTAGAGAGGCAGAGAAACAAACTTTATATGGGGAAACAACCAGACAAGAGAGGCAGAGAGATGAGCTTTATGTGGGGAAACTACCAGACAAGAGAGGCAGTGAAATTAGCTTTATGTGGGGAAACTACCAGACAAGAGAGGCAGAGAAATTAGTTTTATGTATTGAAACTACCAGACAAGAGAGGCAGAGAAATGAGCTTTATGTGGGAGAAACTACCAGACAAGAGAGGCAGAGAAATTAGTTTTATGTGGGGAAACTACCAGACAAGAGAGGCAGAGAAATGAGCTTCATGTGGAGGAAGCTACCACACAAGAGAGGCAGAGAAAGACAGAGATGTATGAGAACAGCTTCATCAGCTGAGCAACAAATAATATATACCAAGAATAATAAGTAAATGAAATTCATAAAATTATGAGATGACAGAAAGGCGTGGGGAGTTTGGACTGCCAATGTCTGCCCCACACCAAGCACAAGAAGGAGAAGAAGAAAGAGGAAGAGAAGACATCCATAATACTTTTTTCACTTGTATTTTCTTACCCACTTCTCAGGGCCCTGCTGGATCTAAAGGTGACATCGGCCCCCCTGGCCCACCAGGCAAGCCTGATGGAAGTAGCTCTGGCCTTGTGGGTAAGAATTTTGTACATACAGTATATACATGCTTAGTTACATTTGATGGGGGATAAGCCAGGACAAGATATTACCTGGATGGAGGTCCTTGGTCATAAGGTATAATCAGGACAAGAACACAGACCTGATACTAAACTCTAGTGATGGCATCAAATGGTGACCTATGACCTCTCAGGTCTATCAGCATGGCACATGATGATGATGATATACATGGTAAGTTGGAAAGTCAATGGCTCTAGCAGGATCTGGCAACATAAGATGGGAAGCTGGTATTTTTTGTTGCACTAATGATAACTTTTGTGTCTATCCTAGCCATTTTTGTAAGTATTCTTGAAAATTGTTTGTATGATGACAGCCTGAAATATGCAAATATTTTCTGTGTAAGTAATAGTGTGTGGAGTTTTTATTTGTTGTTGCACTCATGATAACTTTTGATAACTTTTGCTTTTACTTTGGTCATGTTTTTATCTTTGTTTCAAATATTGTTGTATGTAGACAACCATTGCAATGCAGAGATGAAAAAGTATTAAATGATGGAATCAATAATGGTCTTAAGCGATTTCCCGTATATACCAAAGGCTTATGTAGAGCCGAAATGTTGTCACTGCAGTATAAAACTGCATGTCTGTGACAATATTAACAACTTGTTAAGTCATAACTGTGAGACACCCCTATTTCCTCATAACTGTGACACAACCCTATTTCCTCATAACTGTGACACATCCCTATTTCCTCATAACTGTGACACACCCCTATTTCCCATTTTCCACCATCCATTTTTGTTTAGTCCAAACCTACTTTTTGTTTGGCACACAATCGTTCATCATGGCCTTGATAGAAGGGCAGAATGTTAGGCAGGCCTGCGTGCCCAATTCTTAACCCTTTGAAAATAAAGTTTGTTTGTTTGTTCATTCCATCATTCATCATGGCCTTGACAGCTGTTCATCATGGCCTTCACTGCCGTTCATCATGGCCTTGACAGCCGTTCATCATGGCATTGACAGTCTTTCATCATGGCATTGACAGCCTTTCATCATGGCATTGACAGCCTTTCATCATGGCATTGACTGCCTTTCATCATGGCATTGACTGCCTTTCATCATGGCATTGACAGCCTTCTATCATGGCATTGACAGCCTTCTATCATGGCATTGACAGCCTTCCATCATGGCATTGACAGCCTTCCATCATGGCATTGACAGCCTTTCATCATGGCATTGACAGCCTTTCATCATGGCATTGACAGCCTTTCATCATGGCATTGACAGCCTTTCATCATGGCATTGACAGCCTTTCATCATGGCATTGACAGCCTTTCATCATGGCCTTGACAGCTGCTATAATGTTTGCATCTTCAATTCCTGTTATCAGTAAGCTCGCTGTCCAAATAAGCACTATAGCAGATCAATGGGAACCAAATCAACTTGAACGGAAATGATCGTAGCAATGATGATACTCCACGTTAATAAACTTTATTGATAGTACTCAGTCGCACAAGCTAATCCATGACTGTTCCCATGTGAATGGGAGGGACAGTCAAAATATATAATATAATAAATTCTTATTTGCAAATATTCCGACTTAGCTGCCGAGCTGGCTACCATTCTAGTATTTAAATGAATAAATGATGCATCAATATTTCTCTGTTCATCACGCTATGCTTATGTTCCTTTCCTATCTCTGACCACTGAACTTACTTGACTTGGCATGTGGCGGGTTCCATGACTCCCAGTTGACATTCAACCGGCAACTCTGACGCCATCCATTTTCTCCTGTTCTCTGCTTGAAATGTCCTTCTGTCAATCATCCTCGTTACTGCCGATTGTGCCCTTGTTTTTTCCTTTTGCAATAGTATCAAATGTCCTGCCCATAACTGCTTTCATTCGACTATTGATGTAAATCACTTGGTGTTGTCAATTTGTGCATCCTTCTCCATTGATGTTGTCCAACTTCACTCCCCATGGTAACCGTAGTCCCTGTGACATCATATAGTAACATTTGTATTCATGCACCTCTCAGTGACTCTCTTTATTTGTCTACCACAATTTTTATATCCGATTCTAAATCATTGACTCATGCCTCCAATGCTACATGGCAACAGCCTTTCATCGTGGCCTTGACAGCCTTTCATCATGCCATGGAATGATACAGCACATGATGTAATACATTCTACATGAGTTTGGAATCTATGAAAGAGCGTGATCATACACGCCAGTTGGCCACACATTTTAGAATGACGTGAATCAAAAGAAGCACTACTTCATCATTTGGATTACTTGATGAACCACGTTTTGAAAGTAATGAGTTATGGTAGTACAGTGGGAAGTGTGCTAGCTTGCCATCACAGCAATCTAGGTTCATTTTCCCGTGTAGGAAGAGATTTTTTTCTTTTTTTAACCTGAAGAAGTTAAAGTTCACCCTAATCGTGGTATAGTATATCAAATACCTAGCCTTCTCAGATCAGGGCAAGAAAATGGAGATCTGTTGTAACTTTACATATGGTACAAATCCTTTGGCAGATAGAAATGTGGTTTGGAATTGTTTCTTGGGTGTCCTCTATTTCTTTCTCCCTGGATTTTGTCTTCCTGTTTTCAATAGTTTAAATACTTAGGGGCATTTGTAACATCAGATGGAAGATGCACAACAGAGATTAAGAACAGAATAGGATGAGCAAAGGCTGCATTTAAGAAAATGAAGAGTATCTTATGCAATAAGTCACTTTCATTGAATGTAAGAAAGAGAGTGGTGAAATGCTATATAGAACCTGTTTTGCTGTATGACAGTGAATCTTGGAATATAAATGAATAAATTAGGAAGAACTTGGAAGCAACAGAGATGTGGTTCCTGAGACAAATGTTGAGAATTCCATAGACTGCCAGAGTAACCAATATGATTGCCTGAAAGAGGATAATAAAACTAGATCATTATATACAACAATGAGAAAGAGACAAACAGCTTTCTTTGGCCATGTGATGAGGAGAGAGGCATTAGAGAACATCGTGACAATTGGAAAGATCAAGGGGAAGAGAGGCAAATGCAGACCAAGAGAAATGATATTGGATGGATTGGGATGGTGGCGTGGAGGAATATCATCAACAGAGTTGATCCAGAACACCAAAGACCGAGATCTGTGGAGAGCCATGTACACCTATGCCAGCTTGCAGGGCACTTGATGATGATGATGATGATGATGAAGATGTTTTCATTAGTTGAGCCACATCTCAGATTCTGGCCAAGCCAAGACAGACTCAGTCAATCTAATATTGTTGTTTCTAAGAATTATTTTTCGTGAATAAATTGTAATTAATGTCCATGTTTAGATGTTGATGGTTTGAGTGTAAATTTTTTTACATTGGAAACACTACACAAAGAAACATATGAGCAGATGTGAACATCCCTTTGGATCGTTTTTAACTGATTAAGTGCCATGGGATGATTAATTGTCTTAAGCAACTTTCAGTATCTGCCATGAGCTTATGTAAAGTAGTTTTCCTTATACAAACCCCTGTTTAATTTGATAAATAACACAACATGTCTGCTACCATATAAACAACTTTTAAGTCATGACTGTGACACACCGCTACTTCCTATTTCCCACCATCCATTTTTATTTGGTTCACACCCACTTTTTATTTGGCACTGAATCAGTTAAAGATTGTTAACTGTTCTGAAAGTTGGTTACATTATTATTCTTATAATAATTTGTGTGTTGTCTGCGTTTCTTAGTAGTTCTGAAAGAAGCAAACCTACATTCTCTGACCACTTGACAAGACAAAGTTAAACATTTTAAAGAATGGAAATTGAGATTATTAAAATCTAATAAAAAAACAATCATGTATGATAATATACAAGCATACATTTTTACATTAGAAACACTATGAAAAAGAGCATGTATGCTTATGTGAATGTGAGTTAACAAGCTCAAAACAATGTTTTCCCGTAGTGAATTTGAATAACGAAGACCCAAACAATAGATTGCATGATTTATTGCCTGGCATATTTCACTGCATCTCATCAGGTACAAACTGCAGAAATCACAATTAACAGTTTAATTACTGTTAACTGATTCAGTTATCAGTTGGGGTATCTTCACTGCACTCCGGACAGGTCCATAGGTGCTCAGATCCTCCCCCCAGCATATGCATCAGCGTCCGGTGGCTAATAGTGCCAGTTCTGTGTTGGTTGATGAGGCACCTCATTTTCCCAATGTACCTCTCGCGTCTGGCCGTGCCGATTCTTACTCCCAAGTCTTTCATCCTGGACAGCGATGTGGATTCACTGATGTGAACGGTTAACTGATTATATTGTCCTGATTCATTCATTCATTCATTCAGTAGCATGTCCTTTGTAGAACCTCGCTTCACTAACTACCTTCCAAAAAACCTCTTGATCATAAGCAAGATGTCCCTCATCCGATACACCCATCTGGAGATCATCCGTCACATTCTGCACCCATCTTCTCTTTGGCCTTCCTCTTCCTCTCTTCCCAGGCATATACTCCTCCATTAATGTTCTCTCCAAACGTTCGTGACATTTCAAGTGACAAAAATATTTCAATTTTCTTTGTTTTATCGTCTTTAATAGCCAACCTTCTACAATATTCAGCTCTTGAAGTATGGATGCATTTGTTCTTTTCTTTACTCAAGATATTCTTAGAACTCATCTATAACATTTATATTCAAAGGCATTTATGCGCTGTTCGGCTTGTTTAGAAAGTGTCCAGGTCTCACAGGCGTATGTTGCAGTGAGAAAGATGCATGCTCTTAAAAATCTAATTTTTGTAGTTCTATCTGTCCCACTCCATAATTTATTCAGATGTTTTAGTCTTTGAAGAGCAATTGATAGTCGTCGTTTAATTTCTTTCATTGTGACACCGTATTGATGCATGATAAGGCACACGTGGTTGCGGCCTTGTGGGAGCATGTGTACACCTTGGAGGAGAAAATGGATCACCATGGTCTGGCAAGAATGCGACAGCGAGGGGTGACGAGGGGATCTGGCCGACGATCAACGCTCAGAGGAAAGGCGAGATGGATATATAATCAGATTGCTACTGGTACTATTAGTGTTAGAACTCTTTGCTGGCTGCTGAGGATGGGGACCGAGCGCTTATGGGAATGCCCCAAATGTTGTAATGTCGGTTCCTAAATCAATCAATCAATCAATCAATCAATCATTGTATCACCGTTGTTGGTAATCAATGACCCAACTCAATTTTCCACCACCTCCAATTTTTCCTCATTAACATATATTTCTTTCTCCATAGTTGTTTTATCTGTATGCATTATCTTTGTTTTTGCTATGTTAAGGTATAAGTTGTGATTTTCACTATTCAATTGGGTTGAGGCTATTAGGTTTTCTATACCATTCTGTGGTGTGGATAGCAATACTGTATCATCAGCATACCGAATCTCTAGTATGTCATGACCACCGAAATTTAGGGCATCATATATCTCCCTGTTTATATCATCTCTTACACTTCTCATTATATTTTTGGCGTACAGGTTAAACAAATAGGGGGACAGCACACATCCCTGACGGACTCCTTGCTTGATGTCAAACCAATCTGATGTCTCGCCATCTATTCTAACACTGCTTGTTGGTCTAGATAGAGCATTTTTATGAGTTGTATTACATGTGATGGAAAGCCCATTTTCCTCATGATTTCCCAAAGTTTCTGATGTTGTGCACAGTCAAATGCCTTTGAATAATTCATAAAACATGAGATTAGGTTTACATTACATTCTCTGCACTTCTCTATTATTAAACGCATGTTGAGAATGTGATCTCTTGTTCCTCTTCCTTGTCTAAATCCAGCTCGAACTACGTTAATCTCTTCTTCCATTTTCTTACGAAGTCTTCCCATTATGACTTTTAGTAGAATTTTACTTGCATGACTGATCAGGGCAACAGTTCTATAGCTGGTGCATAATTTCAGGTTGCCTTTTTTTGGTATTGGAATGAAGATAGTTCTCTTCCAATCTTTTGGCCAAATACCATATTCCATATCTTTTTACATAATGCGTGATAGATTTGTATGCTTTCCTCTCCTCCCGCTTTAATTATTTCAGCTGGTATCTCATAACATCCAGGTGATTTACCATTCTTCAGGTTCTTTATTGCCCATGCAATTTCATCTAATGAGGGTTCAGGTTCTGTCTCTGCTGTCTTTGGCTCATGTATCTCATTCATATCCTCACTGTCACTCATATCATACATTCCACTGCAGTACTCCTGCTATCTTTCTAGAACTTGTCTAGATTCTGTTAAGGTATTTCCCATCTTGTCACAGATAACATTCAATTAAGGTTGAACTGATTGTCCTGATACTGCTGAAATAACAAAGGACGCTGTTATTTCTATTTCAGCTGTTAAAGGAGATAAGGGAGGTAGGGGATTACCTGGAATACCTGGATTAGATGGTGCGCCCAGCTTTGAGGTAAGCTAGTCGAATATTTTTTGTGTATATACATTATAATTTTCTCAGGAATCACAAACAGCAAAAATGCCGGGGTTGACTGCTACATCCTGTGAAGGACATGCAACTAAAAAGCATACTTATCACTACGTGCTTTTATCAGACAGAAGCTTAATTTTGTATTGTTCCACTAGTGGTTATATTAGTGCAAAAACTGGTATAAGCTTCTGTAAACATGTTACTCCACATAAAGCTTTCTGGTTGCTCATAAACTTATCCTTGAGAAATTAAACAGTCAAGATTTATTGGGCACGTTTTCAAAACTTTGCCTGAATGAGGATTTGAATACATAACCATCGAACTGACAGGCAAGTGTGCTAGCTTTTAAAGAATAGACAGGCTATAACATTAACACTGAAAAGTAGTCCCATGGCAAACACTGAAATTGTCTTGTTAAGTGGCAAGCCTATACTTGTTCTTATTCATGTAAATCATGGAATGTAAATGAATAAATCAGGAAGAGCTTAGGAGCAACAGAAATGTCGTTCCTGGAATGAATGTTGCAGATACCTTAAACTGCCAGAGTAACTAACAGTGAAAGGCTAATCAAACTGGAACATTATATACAAATATAAGAAAAAGACCTAACAGCATTTTTTGGACATGATATGAAAGGTAGCCTTTTGCAAGATGATAAACATACTGACCAATTAAAATCTATATCAATTGAATTGAAAAAAAGAGTGTTGAAGTTCTACATAGAACCTGTACTTTTATATGGATGTGAAGCGTGGACAATGAGCAGACAAGATGAAAAACATCTGGTGGTTGTGGAAATGTGGTTTCTGAGGAAAATGCAAAGAATACCATGGACAGACAGAAAAACCAACAAACAAGTCCTACAAGAAAAAAATGAAGATCGTAAACTGATTAGAGACATTAGACGTAGACAGTCAAAATGTTGTGGGCATGTTATGAGAAGAAATGAATTGGAGAACTTGGTGACAACTGGCAAGATCAAAGGGAGAGACCAAGGGGAAGACCAAGAAGTAAATACCTGGATGGCTTGACCACGTGGCATGGTTGAGACAGAAACACGGAGCTGATCCACGATTCTGGTGATCGAGTGAGATGGCAAAACATGATCGCCCATATTTATTGACATGGCACATGATGGATGAAAAGAGAAGCATTGGAGAACATCGTGACAACAGTGAGAAAGGAGACAAGAAGATCGAAAAAGGATATTGAGATGGTGGCATGGTGGAATTTCATCAGTACAGTTGATCCAAAACACAAAAGACCAAGATCTGTGGAGAGACATGAACACCTACGCCAGTTAGCAGGGCACATGATGATGATGATGATTGTCTATTTTAGTAGGCTTGGTAGATCCCAGAGAGGTACTAGTTAGAACAAAAAATAATTCTGCTACTACTGGGGATTGAACCCAGACCGCTGTCTTGGTAAGCAAACCATTGTTATCTCAGGTCTGCTTAATTACTACACTTAACAGACTTGCTGAAATCAGGGAACAGTAGAAAACCCAGGGCTACAAATGCATGCCTTCTATGTTTAAAGATGGTGCCGTGGATAGCAGGGTGTTAACAATGTCAAGCCATATTGTAAGCACAGCTAATGATGTTTCTACGTTTGTTCTGTTAGCTGAAGATTTCAGAGATCCATTATAAGTCCTAATCTCATCTCATCTTGTTCCTATTGTACCTTGCAGTGTTGAGGTGAAGCATAAACAGCAGGAGAGTGCCTGTTTATGGGCTTCATTTATTGAGACTCCCATGGGCTCTGTTATTCCCTTTGTCCTTTGTTTACATCGTCGGCCTCTTCTAGTTCCATTTAGTCTGCACATCATTGCTTGTTGTGGTATACTGTCAGTTGGTAGACTAGTTATATGGCCAAATGATTTAACTTGCTGTTTTCTAATGAAACCTAGTACTGCTATAACCTCCACTTTATTCCCAATTTCATCATTTTTGATTTTCTCTATTTTTTTATACATTGAGTATTCTTCTCAGGAATCTCATTTCTATTGTTGTCATTTCTCTTTTCTCTTTTTCTGTTATTGGTAGCATAGAATTTGAAGGATGATTGTGTTGTAGTGTGCTGCTTTTAGTATCTACTGATGCATATTTGTTCTTTAGTGTTGATGCCATTTGTCCAATGAGTTGGTTTGTCTTATTAAGGCCTATGGAGGACAGTATAATGGACAGATGCAGATTTGAAAGTACTGCCCCAGAACCCAATAACATGTGTTCTATAACAGTTCTCAATAAACAGCTTTTAATTCCTAATGCTGGTAGTTTTGAGTAGACTAACTGATTTATTGCCATGGGATGATAATCATCTTATTCAAACTTCCCATAACTGCCATGGGCTTATAAACCAAACTATAGTTAAAATGTCAATACAGTAGTTTTTCTTTTTATAAACACCTTTAATTTGATATATAATACAACATCTCTGCTACCATATTAACAACTTTTAAGTCATAATTGTGACACACTCTACCTTCCCATTTTCCACCATCCTTTTTTGTTTGTTCCAAACCTGATTTTTGTTTACCACTGAATATGTTATTTTGTATTTAAAAGTACTAATTCCAATAAATCATGAGGTGATATAAAGACCCTGTCATTGGAGAGGACACATACTGAAAAAACTTCAGAATATTATAACAAGAAATTTTTTCACTCAAACCCACAGGGAAAATTAAATACAGAAGACCAAAAAAAAAAATGCATGAAACCACAGACCAGTCAAATATTGGGAGACACAAAAAATACATGAACCCACAGACCCGGGAAATATTGGGAGACCCAAAAACACATGAACCCACAGACCAGTTAAATATTTGGTGTCCCAAAAACACACAAACCCACAGACCAGTGAAATATTGAGAGAAACAAAAATAAATGGCCGGTCTCCGTGGCCAAGGAGTTAGCGACATTGTTTGTAATCCTGTATATCCACGTGGGGAAAACATTCATCATTGGCACCTTTCCGTCTTGACAGACGATAGTTTGGTACATTGTGCTTCAAAAAGGCTTAATAACTACGATCCATGGTGGTGGTGAGTGTGGCTGGTAAGGCCAATTCTTGCTGCAAATGTTTGCCCACAGTAGGTGCATGTGAAAACATGGTAATTTCCACCATTTTGCACCATCTTACATCTCTCACGCTCTGTGTGTGCTTTATCTGCAATCATTTTCTCCTTTGTCTTTATTCCATTTCTGATGTTTGCCCTCCATGCAAGACGTTCAGCGGCGACATGCTCCCAATGTGCATTATCAATGCCTGTATCAATCATGTCCCGCTTACACACATCTTTGTATCATAGTAGAGGCCGACCCTGAGATCTCTTACCCGTCTGTAATTCACCAAAAAAGATGTCCTTTGGTATTCTACCATCATCCATCCTCCTAAGATGTCCTATCCATCTAAGTCTACGAAGACTGAGCATGGAATACACCGTGGGGAAAACAGCAGCTGCAAGAATCGGCAGTGGTTCACGCCGCACGGGTAACTTATGGGGGTATGTGAGCCAGTCGTTCAGAAAGCAATGGTAAACTACTAAATGTAAAACTTGTCTAGTACATCAACAGCAGCTGAATAATGCTGGTGTTGACTGCAACATCCTGTAAGGGATATGCAACATTTAAAAAAAATGAACCCACAGACCAGTGAAGTATTTGGAGACCCACAGACACATGAACCCACAGATTAATGAAATATTGTTAGTTGCATATCCTTTACTGGACATTGCAGTCAACACCAGCATAGTTTGCTGTTGTGATCTCTTGGCAAATTTACATTCAGTAGTTTGCCATTGCTTTCTGAACAACCGGTACACATACCATTTCATAAAAACCATCGCAAGACGATTTGCTGCCAAATTGTCTGCAGCTGTGTTTTGAATGCGGGTAAGCAGAATTACGAACTGAGTCCGTAACGCCATCACCATGGAGCCGGCATGAAATATTGGGAGACCTAAAAATACACAGAGAAGAGAAATAGAAACAGAGAAGTATAATATGAAGGGGGGGGGGGGGTGCAAACTGCAAAGAGATAGCAAAAGATCGGATGGCTTGACATAAGTTGGTTGAAGCCCCTATGCCCCAGTAGGGGATAAAGAACAGAAGTAGATTTGAAAATACTGTCCCATAACCCAAGTACATGTGTTCTACAGCAGTTCTCAATAAACAGTTTACAACCTGAAACAATGATAAACAATAATATCACACATGAATTGTTATATACTTTAAATCATTCTCATTGACTTCCAATTTCTAAAATCACTCTGAAATCTTTCTGTACCAGGCAACCCTTCTCACATTCATTGGTCACTCCTTGGATGATATACTTTTCTTACCACTTTCTTCCCAATGTAATTGTTGTATTAACCCACTCTATCCTGATGGTTACTTAACTCCTTGCGTGCCGCTGTGTTTTTTAACTTCTTTACATCCAAACTTTCATTATTTAAAGGTAACAACTGTATCGAATAGAATGAATTCACCTTCTGAGACAGAAAGTTGAAAGGTTAAAGAACAGTATTGGGGCCAATATTTCCAATTATTTGTGAAGGGAATTTAATGTTTGTGCCCAGTAACTTGTACATACATTTTGTTTCATTTTGTCATGTTTATAATTTTTAAATATTCCCTTTATTGTTATGTTACATTAAGACAATTGTTTAATTTGTAAAAACTTTGATATAATAACCCTTAAACATGGACACAGTAAATTCAGTGAAAGAATTAACTCCAAATCCAAGTATGTGCAACCCTTGATATTATTTAAGAGTTAAAATACTGAAGTAAAACAGATCTAGTGATGCATTGAGAAATTATAGTTAAATGACACAACATTACTGTCAAATTGACAAATGTCTAATGTATTTTTATTGCTGTTTCTGGTTTTATATGCACAACTAGTTTGCTATGGTGAAAAAGACCTATTACAATATGTAGGCTACTGGGTAATTTCAGATTGATTCTGTCGATTCAGCCACATGACTTTGACATGTTTCTGGTATTATTCATATAAGTGTGCTATCCTATTTATATATATAAAAACCAACGCATACATACAGTACAGACTGCTTAAGGCAATCTCGGATGTGTCAATTTCTGATGTGAAGAACAATTTGTTTATCCCTGGCAGTTTGTCTTCTTTGTCTTTGTAAAAAATGTGTAAGCAGAATCCGTTTATCACAAAGTTTTGGATATGCCAAACAATTAAACGTGCAACTATATAATTTGATCTGCTTAAATCAAACGTTTTTGAAATACCTAGATATTTGTACAACTTTTCGGCTATTTTCAGAAATTGCTCGCATTGTCAGTGTTAGAATTTCAGTTATTTCCCCTCTGAAAATAGCTGCAAAGTTAAAATCCATATCTTTAAACAGAAAGATTGAGCTATTACAAGAAGTGGAAAATAGTGGCAAAAAAGAAAATGGAAATAGCAAAGGAATTCGACATTCCAAAATCAATGGTTTCAGGAATCATAAAACGCAAGGATCGGTACAGAAAAATGTCATGGTGGACAAGTTGATTGTCACAGAATGAAGAACTGAAAAATAAAAGCATTGAATTTAAAGATGTCATGGAAAGACATTTTTATTAACTCTAGTACGGGTATTAAGATACAGAGGAAAATTTGAGCTTTTTCATTTCAAAGTGTAAAAAGTACTGTTATTCTCTAGATATTTGTGCCAACTTTGTATATTAACACTTTTGGTGAATTATATATTTTGTGTGTCATACATCTGTCATATTCAATACTAATTCATTTGTGTAGTGTACATTATAAATGCATTACCATATGCTTGAACTCTTATCTGGATAAGAGGAATTTCTAATAAGAAGAACTATTTCTTGGGTCCCTGTGAGTTCTCCTTATCAGGTCTGCACTGGGGGAAAAAAAAACACACACACACGCACGCATGCATGCACGCCCGTGCGCATGCACACTCTCTATCTCTCTCTCTCTCTCTCTCTCTCTCTCTCTCTCTCTCTCTCTCTCTCTCTCTCTCTCTCTCTCTCTCTCTCTTGTTCTAATTTATTAGAAAGCAATATAATTGATTTCAACTGTTTTTTAGGGCCTGCCAGGTTTACCTGGTCTTAGGGGACCTCCAGGACCAAGTAATTTTAGTGGTGTTGATCTAGCAGCCTTAAGAGGCCCTCAGGGACCTCCTGGTCCTCCAGGCCCAGTTGTAAGTAAATTAAGAACTAAACTACAGTATGAAGAGTAATTATTATTGTATCATTACTCATGTTATATCTTCATAATACTGTTTGACACTTCATTATTGCCATAATTATCTGTAGAACTTCCTTGAGAAGAATTTATGTGTATTTACTGTTCCTTGTCTACAGGCCTAGCTGTAAGTAACTTAAGCATTACGCTACAAATGAAGAATAATTACTTTGTGCCTTGTTACTCATATTGTAACTTCATACAAGTTTAGCATTCCATTATTGCAGTAGTAAGTTTTGTTTAGAAAAATATATGTGTATTTAATGTCCTAGTTATCATCACCAGCATCAACTTTATCATTGTCATCATAGTAAGATCAAAGACTGGTACTAAAGTCATGTCACTACCCCATGTCCTCAGAAGTTAAAGTTCTCTTTAACTCAGTAAAAATCTGAACTTCAATTTTCTTGCACGTCACTGTGGACTAGTTGTGTCTTGTCTGCCTATGTGATCTAATTATTTCTTTTGTATGTCTATGTGACCTACCTGCTTATTCTTTGTCTGTGTGATGTAGTTATTTCTTGTATGTATGTGTGGCCTAGCTATTTATTGTATGTCTGTGTGATGTAATTTCTTGTCTGTCTGTGTTGTCGTGTGGCTAGTCCCCAGACATTTCTGGATAGATGGAATGCTGCTGCAGCTGTTGTAGCACAGTAGTAAAACTGACCCCACCGGTGAAACGGTGGGGCTGACAGCGGACCGGGCTGATAACCCCTAATGCTGTATAATAAGCCTATTTCGTCATCAAGTAAGAAAAGATGCCCCTAGGATCCTGCAAAAGCAGGGGAACATGAAGGATCCATTGGCGACCATACGGCGACCACACGGACCGTCCCATCGACCATGATTTTAGCCCAATGACCAGGCTATCCATGCATGTGTGGTAGAAGCTTCTCATCCTTCTGGGGAATGAGAATTCACGCTGGACATAAGAAGTGCGAGAGTACATCACAGGAGGCATGACAGCGCTGTCCTGAAAGGGATGATAAGACGCAAGAGGACCTCAGTCAGGGAGAACCCCACAGAGAATCCCAAAGTTCTGTAGCGGAGAATACTCAAGTTGAGGTCACTGTGCATTACCCGAGTAACCTTCTGAAAGTCCCAGGGTGAAGATCAAGTTCCCTAATGCCACCAGGAAGGAAGAGTGGGCACTATTAGATGATACGTTATCCCGTGTTTTAGAAGAAGAGCTAAAATACAAATGCCTTGCAGAGAAATTAAGTCAGTTCGGAGAGGTTGTCTACCTCCACTCACTGATTCAGTTTGGTTGCAGTGAGAGGAAGGAGGGAAGCAGCTACTCCACAGAAGACCAGGTGGTTAAGACTGCTGGAGGAAGTTAGGAAGCAGAAGAATGACACTCGGAAACGATGGAAAACAGCAGTGGACCATGAGAAAGAGGGCTTGTGCCAGGTGTTGCAACATCTGAAAGCCAGGCACAATGCCCTATCCTGAGCAGAAAGATTCTGCAGGAACAGGCGGAAAACCCGGAAGGAACGTGAGAGGTTCTTCCGGGAACCATACAAGTTTGCACGGGACTTGATCAAGCAGCTGCAATCCGGTATCCTCAGTGTCAGCAAAGAGGAGTTGGAGAACCACCTTGTGATGACGTACTCCGATGCCCAATAGAACGTCCCACTAGGAGAGATCAAAGTGCTCAAATGCCCGGCAGAACCAATGATGGAGTTCATTTCCAGGCCTCCGATGTGGAGCGAGGTGGTTGCAGGAGTGAAGAAAGCGAGAGGTAAGTCGGCGCTGGGGCCCAATGTAGTGCCTTACACAGTCTACAAAAGATGCCCGAAAGTCCTTATGAAACTACACAGGATACTGAGATCCGTGTGGAAACAGAAGCATGTCAGCACAGAATGGACGACTGCCAACGAAATCTACATTCCAAAAGAACAAAACTCAACTGATATCTCTTCTGAACAGTGAGGGGAAAATATTCTTCTCGATCATGGCTAGTCAAATCACAAAGTACTTGATGGGGAACAAGTACATCGAGACAGCAGTTCAAAAAGGGGGGCTGCCTGGAGTCTCCGGTTGTCTCGAACACAGTGCCATGATCTTGGATGCTATCCAGAGAGCAAAGATGAAGAAGGAGGAACTCCACGTGGTATGGTTGGATCTGGCCAACGAGTATGGATCAGTGCCCCACCAGTTGTTATGGCATGCACTCAAGGCTTATCACGGAAATGCTTGTGCAGTATTTCTCGGGCTTCTCTCTTCAGTTCTCAACCAAAACGTTCACGACCAGATAGATCGACCTGCAAGTGGGTATTGCCATGGGATGTATGATTTCATCGATACTATTTGTCATGGCTATGCTGGTCATCCTGGATGCAGCATCTAGCTACGCACATGGTCTGAAACTCAGCCAAGGGAAGAACACGCCATCGCTGAATGCCTTCATGGATGATACGACAATCCTGACCCCGAAGGAGAATGGTGCTCGAAGGATTCTCTTCAGACTGGACAATCTGATTCACTGGTGCAGGATGAGCTTCAAGCCTAAGAAATCGAGAAGCCTGTCGATTATTGAAGGGTAAGGCGGTGGAAAAGGTGTTCGTTGGTATCTGGACAAGTGGTTCCCACGGTGATGGCAGAACCCATGAAGAGTCTCAGTCGTGTGTACGACTCAACCCTGATGGACAGGAATGTGGTGGTAGAGATACAAGCAATGCTGACGAATGGCCTGGGTACCATTTGCAAAACCAGGCTGATAGGCAGGTTCAAAATTTGGTGCCTCCAATTCATGCTCATTCCAAAACTCCTGTGGCCACTGCTGATATATGATATTGGCACAACCACAGTGAGCACTATGGAATCAAAGATAAGCAGGTATATAAGAAAGTGGCTTGGAGTACCAACATGCCTCATGACTGTCGCATTGTATTGCAAGCAAAGTAAGCCTCTTCCTCACGTTCCCGTCCCTCATGGAAGAGTTCAAAGCCGGAAAACCAGTCTTGTGATGATGCTGCGCGAGTCTCCGGACATAACGGTTAGTGCCTCAGTCCCCACCTTGAAAATGGGAAATGAAGTGGAAAGTAGCCAGCGCTTTCGAAGACACTCCAGCTGAAGGAGATCATGGGCCACACCCAATTTGACAAGAAAGGGTTCGACTTCCAAAGCAATGATCCGATGTGGTCCCAGGCGGCAACCAAGGAACGCAGGGACCTGGTGGTTAAGGAGATCCGCAAGGGGGAAGATGAAAAAAAGAGTAAAACAGCTACCCAACAGGCGCAGCAGGCACAGTGGATGTCATGGGAGGAGTAGTGCAGAGATCTCTTACCTGGAATGAGATCTGGCATATGGCACCACTGCGTCTAAGTTTCGTTTTCCAATCCCTCTATGATGTCCTGCTATCAGCTGCCAACTTGGTCAAGTGGGGGATAACCACCGACCCGTTCTGTTCCCTCTGTACGAAAGCCCAAATAGTCCAGACAGTGGAGCACATATTGTCTGAATGTAAATGGTCTTGTGCTGTAGTTATTTCTTGTCTGCCTATTTCATGTATTTATTTCTTGTCTGTCTGTGTCATCTAGCTGTTTCTGTGTCTATGTGCTGTAGTAATTTCTTGTCTGTGTCATCTAGCTGTTTCTATGTCTATGTGATGTAGTTATTTCTTGTCGTCAATCTGGTGTGGTTGTTACTTGTATGCCTGTATGATGTAATTGTTTCTTTAGAGCAATGTTTTCTTTTTCTTTATTTTAAAACAATGTATAATGCATGTATAGTAATTTTTGCCATTTCTATAAATATGGATGGCCAAATTTTCCCCCCAGGCCTTTTCATATTTCATCATCATCATCATCATCATCATCATCATCATCATCATCATCATCATCATCATCTTCTGCTGTTAAGCCTCGTGGGGAGGAATAATTTGTGCACCAGTACCCGATGGGTGGCACTGGATAATGTCATTCTGTGTGATTGTACAATGTCTTTGATGTTGTCAATCCATTTTCTTCTTGGACGTCCTCTTGGTCTCGTCGCAGATGATCTTAGATGTAAGTCCAGTGATGGTAGTTGATGGTGTTGCATTCTAACAACATGGCCAAACCACTTGATCTTCTGTCTTTCAATAAATGTGGCACAAGGTGTTGGTCCCACTGTCTATCTGATAACAGCATTTCTTACTCAGTCTTGGATTGTTATTTTGGCAGCTCTCCTCAGGCATCTCATCTCGCAGGTGTTGATTTTGCGAAAGTGTGATTTGCATAAAGTCCAGGTTTGAGATTGGTAGCATAGGGTTGGTGTGAATATGCTGTTTATTATCTGTCATTTTTCGGACATGGGTATATTTGGATGTTTCAGTAAGGGTGATAGTTGATATGTAAGTGCACTAGCTTTTTGACACATGTGATTTTGATTTCTCTATCCAATCTGCCATCTTCATATTTAATACTGTTTATTATTCAAAGTTTGTACATGTATGAGTATTTTTTTGTTTCATGTTTTTGTGATTCATTCATATTAGCATATATTATACATTTATATACTTGTTTTATTTTTCTGTTTTAATCAAGCTCATAAGTTTTCATTACTTAGTAATATGGTTTTGCTTAGATATGATTCAGGTGTTTTACACTGCTTTTAATTATTTAAAAAAAAAATAACCCTTAAGTTGACATACTTGTAGGTTCTGTCCTGTGGCAGTGAATGTTGGAATGTGAATGAAATTATTAAAAACTTGGAGGCAGGGGAGATGTTGTTTCAGAAACAAATGTTGCTAATACCATTGATGGGCCACAGTAACTAACAATGATTGTCTGGAAGAGGCAAATGAAAGTGGAACAGTATACACAACTATAAGAAAGAGACAGAGCTGTGATGGCATATAATGAGAAAAGAGGCATTGAATAACAAGTGATGGTGGGGAAGATCAGCAGTAGAAGAGGCAGACAGAGAGAGAGAGAGAGAGAGAGAGAGAGAGAGAGAGAGAGAAAGAGAGAGAGAGAGAGAGGTGCTTGTTGGCCTATGACAATGGTGTCACCAACTGGCTGGGGTTAGATCCCAGATGGGCAACCACTCAGCCAAAATCATTTTCTTCTACTGGTGTTTAGTTCTGGATGCAGTTTAAGATCCCCTAACTCTGTCAGAAGGGACTAATTAACACCCCAGATCCCAGAGAGAAAACGTGGAACAAATGTCTGTTATGCTGATTTAAGACACTGTCCCTGATACTCAAGAAAACAGCGAAGAAGTGGCTCGTTGAAGATAGAATATATCTATATAGTTTTGGCTGTACTTGGTATCACCAGAAGTGAGAAAGGAGGAGTTAAGACATGCAACGTAATCTGGTTACTTATGACTGCATAGACAAAGTACCTCCCGGACATAGATTCCCACTTCTGGACAATATGTGTGAACCCCCACTAAATTATACAAAATGTGTATACTTGATTACGCTACACAAACATTTATAAACATTTAGAATTATACGGACAAATTGAGTTTTAAAATACAACAACTGTGTTTATTATTGCTATTGATGATCATATGATGATGATGATGATGATGATTATGGTATGGTATACGTAACTTATGAGGTCACATAGATCATGCTTCCCCCAGTGAGACGCAGTTCACTGTCAGATTGAAGGAGTCCAAATTGGTCCCTCACAAGGCTAAGTCACTTCCTGATATGGGTTGTTGACTGTCCATTGCTCCTAAGAGATCTGGGTTATAGCTAGGAAATCCTGTCATACGACTTCGTACAAAAGTCCAACAGAACGAAATGTTAATATTTCTCCAGTAGGTATCCTAAGAATGCTATTGTAAATTTGTGTCTCAAGTCTTGCTGGCCATGCATGTAGTTTTATTCTCTTCAGCCCTGGCTAGTTTTCACGTTGGCTAATTAATATATCCCCTATTAATTAACTCCACCTATTTTCCACATGTACTATGACGGGATGGATTAAGTCCCAAACTCTTCTCACCCCTCCTCCTTTCCTGTGAAGGGTAGTTTCATCTGTCAATCAAATTGACCGATGCCCCACCATGGCCTGAAACAATAAAACATGCTTCGCTAGCGATGCAATAGACGTTGCATCATAACTACATACCAATCTGTGGTTAACACAAGCCTTCCCGGTTGCTGTCAGAAATGTGTCAGCCATGTGTTCCTACTTTGCCGCTGTATTGCAGTGAGGTGTTAAGTATCTGGTCCTAATTGCTCCTTTGGGGTGGCAACTACAGACGTTGTCCCGTCTCCCCAAAGTCTGGACTTTTACCGCATGTGTTATTTCAGATGCATGTGTTATTTCAGACGGGTCTGGCTGACCCTCTTATCTCCCATTCTGCCGTGGCTGGTTCACACGTTAGGTCCTGTTGAACTAAGGTGTTAGGTATCTGTCCCTATACCAACCACAGAATTGTAAACTAATACGTCAATCTCAACTGACTGGCTCCGCGATGTCTGGTTGATCAGAACATCAAAGGGAAAATCTCTTAGATGTAGAGACCAGACGTTGCTTTGATCTACCAATGTAGTAAAAATGATAGTGCGGGCTCTAAGTGACTCTGTATTTTTCTCTTACGTTTTTATCCTCTTCTGGGGAACGTTTATTCTTTTAGAGAATTTTAGAAAAATATTGTGGGCTCTGTAATTCCTTGAAAACTTGTGTAATTATGATGCTGCCGGGGCTGTCCCGTCACAAATGGCATGGAGGCATATCATTGGTACGATTCATCTAGTACACCAGGGACTGAGACTTGAAGAAAGACATGAACATACATGCCAATTGACAGAGTACATGATGATGAGGTGTAAATAAATTAACAAATTTGAGCTGTTTTAGAAAGTTTGATTGTTTTAAATGCAATTACTAAAAAAGCTGTCTCTGCTTGGTTTAAAATGTTGTCATAATTAACAGCAGTGTGTTTATTTTTAGGGACCAGCTGGGCCTCCAGGTTTTGGTGCTGAGGGACCACAAGGCAAACCTGGTTTGCCAGGACCTGCTGGTCCACCAGGTTTGCCTGGCTTAGGAATTGTCGGCCCACCAGGTCCGCCAGGTCCTCCTGGTTCTACAAGTGATTATCCCATTGGTGGAGGATTTGAGCGAGGTCTTCGAGGTCTCCCTGGCCCACCGGGGCCCCCTGGTCCACCAGGACCCAGCGGGGTTGGCGTAGACACAAGAATTGGGTCAACCAATTTGGTGAGTATTTTTAACATTAAAAAACGTATGATATGTCAGAATAATTGACATGTCTAGGACTTGTTCACAAGAATGAGTAATGTGTTGTAAGCGGAAACATGAACATGAAATATAAACACACAAAAATGGATTACATGTGGTCTGTTCTTTTGTGTGGGTGTGAATGTTGTACAATGTGTAACACAGTGTTGAAGAAGCTGGAGGTAATGGAGGTGTGCATTTATTGGAGAATATTGTGGGGAGAGAAGAAAAGAGTGTCAATGTCTTGAAATCTGCTGGTGTTACTGATCACACGTAAAAACCACGAGGAAAAGCAAATAAAATATAGTTGCTATATCAACAAAAGAAGTGGAAGAGAGTGATTTGCCTTGTGAATGAAAAATACTAGGCAGTGGAAGCATGGGACAATAGAGAGAGATGTGTGGGGAAATTAAAACAGATGGACAACAAATGCTGCTGGCAACTTGCTGTCTTTCTAGATGTGCTTTTACATTGTGCTTCAAAAAGGACATAATAACTGCAATCCTTAGCAAGGACCAGGGATGAAGTTATACCTCTCCATAGCCCAAAACCTGGGCTGAACTGTACAGACCATGTGTTGTCCATACAGCATGATCCCCATCTCAGCAGGCCTAGTTTACTCCAGAGGAAATGTAACACCAGTACGTCTGGAACTAGACAAGTTGCAGAAGCTGCTGGATCAGCAAAACAATGCTCTAACCATCTGCCTGTCAGAGGTTTGATCCTAGACCAGTTGCCAACCAAGGATTAATGCCTGGTCACCCCTATCATGACATTTCCTCACACCATGATAAGGGCAACACATAATAATCAACTTCATTCAAATATCAGAAACCAGAGAGATGTGGGTCTCCTTACCAGCTGGCTAGCACATTAAGTAATTGAAATAGCATGAAAAATAAACTCACAGACATTGATGAGCACCCATGAAAGTAAAAGAAAGAAGCAGAGATTGGAGAACATGTTAAACAATCTCAAGATTGAAAGTCATGGGGTCAGTACAAGCATATGAAGAATTCTATGCAAGAATATGAAGAATTCTATATAAAACATATGAAGAATTCTATGCAAGAATATGAAGAATTCTATACAACGCTATATAATGAGTGCAGCTCAGTAACTGGCACCAAACACTTTGTGGTGTTCTTGTCTCATTCTATACCAAGGAACTACTATATGTGCAGTGTTTTATGCATACACTACATGCTTTCTTGAAGCAAACTTCAGTTAGGCTTATGTATGTGCTAATAAACATCTGATTATCTACTTGGTGCAGATCAAGTTAAACCCTGATTTTTAAATATAGATGCTTCCGCAGCAGTTATCTTGATTAAGATAATATAATTTTAGGCAAAGAGGATGCACCACTGTTGAATTACAATATCAACTCAATTTTGAAATGGCATAGACTGAAATGTGGTATGAGGCGCATCATATAAGCAAAGAATAGTAATGCTGTAGACTACCATGGATGTGACTAAGTAGGGGTAACATGAGACTGACAACTTCATCTTGTAATCTTGTATACAACTTTCACTACAAAATCCTTCCAATCATGAACAAGTCTACAAAGGACTTGGTGCTTGTTGGTTGATGGTCTGTGTTCCATTGAAGGATGAAAGACAGAAGAGTGTGCTTTAGTTTTCCACACATTCTTAAAATGATGTCACTTATGTGATGAGATTGGTTCTTTTCACATCTTTAACTTATTTTCTTTGCTAACATTATTTACCGAGACTAAGGAGAGTTGGTGTGAGGTGGTGTAATCATAGTTTACCTCACAGATAATTTCCAGGACATTCTTAAAATGATGTTACTTATTTTATGGGACTGGTTCTTTCTACAATTTTAACTTATTTTCTTTGTTAAAATTGTTTACATTTTTGTTTTCTTATGCAGGGAGCTGAGATCTACCAGAAATTGGATGCATTGTTGAAAGTATCACATAATTTGCCAGTTGGAGTTGTGGCTTACATTACGGACCAGGATTTGATGTACTTACGTGTTAGAAATGGATGGAGAACCATTCAGGTTTGTGATATGTTATTCTTTTAGAGAACATTGTTCATAACACTACATTTTAAATGAATTTTTAGTAAGCAAATAAGATCATTTCCACCAAATAATGCATTTGCAGACATGCTGACAAATTTGCATTTTCAAATAAAAACATTAATTTTAAGAAAAGGAAATCAAAAATCTGTATTTAAAAGGAAAGAGGATGAACTTATTGCACTGGGCTTTATCCCAGTGTATGCTTTTATTGTTGTATTTTGTTTGACTGTGTACAGTTGTTGTTGGTATGGTGTGGGTATGGTATGATGACTGATTGGTTTCAGGTGTCCATCTCTGGCTCAGAAATTAACAGATTTGCTTCCACCATGGACTGGATATTTTTGTAAGAACCATTGAATCCTAATGACATCATATTTCCTCATGGTTTTTTGCATGGTGAGATCAGAAACCTAGCATTATCAGTTAATGGCAAAAACAAGAAGTTGCAACCTGCAGAAATTGTTAGAGAGGGAAACTAATCACAGATAGAACCTGTCACCGTCCTAGATCTCTAGGGGAATGAAACTGTGACAGAACCCAAACAACCCATTACCTTGAATGAAATATGTATATAGGTAGTAAACCTTACACAAATATATGCTAAAGTCAGACACACTGACCTATGAGTTAGAGAGATGCATAACCAAATGTGACATATTTCCTTTGAAAGATGAGTGAAGAAGACTGTCGTGATGTTTGGTTTATTCTTTACCTCATGAGCTTGACATATGCAATGTTGTAAGTGAACAATTTTAATGAATACATTTATTTATCTGCACGTAAATATGTTTCAGTAAGGTACTGAAATAAAGCAAGTGCAGTTTAAAGCTTATTAATTTCTATCCACTTTATTCAGCCATTTTTTTCACTCATTGTGGCAAAGGCATTTGATTGATTAATTAATTAATTCACTCATTCTACATCAAGCAACTCATAAACTGTTTCTTGGCTAATGCATATATAACATTTTTTTTCGGAATAAAACTAAAAATATTTTGGTAGTGGGGAAGTTAACAAACATATAGTGTTTTGAATGGTGTGGATCATAATTAAATTTTACATATGATCATTTAGAATTCTTTCTTTGATAATCAGTAAGTAAGCAGAAATTATTATGTAAATGCAATTTTTTTTTTTTTATCCCAGAAGAAAAGTAATACAACATATTTTGTAAAATTATTCTTTGTTTGTTAGTCTGACTAATTTGTTATATGCCTTGGTTATAGTTCTTGGTGGAATTACTAAGCTGTGCCAATTTGGTTCTGTTTTGTCTCAGTATGTGATTTCCATATTTTTTTTAAAGTTTGCTACAGTTGGAGACATTATTAAGCAAGTATGGCATTTAATTTATATTTTTCAAGTCCGTTAACAGTTTCTATGCACAAACAGAACAGATTATATATCTTATTTTACATGATATGTATTGAATTAACTGGAAATATAAAGCCTCTTTAACATTTTTGATAAATAAACATTAAACTTGTACACTGTTAATATATTCCACAGCTTGGTAGCATCATACCTAACCAGCTGATTAAAGTCAATGTGAGTATTTAGTGTTTTCTGATGTCCATGATCTTTATTTCATAAAAGTTCAGTGAAATAATGTCACCAAATTGTTTTAATATCATTTATTGTTGACAAGTAGTAATCTTTTGATTGTGTTGATTAAATGTATGCATGTTTATAAACATTACTGTTTTGTCTTGTGTTTTTAGTTTTAGAGTTACCTCTGCTGAGAGTCTCACAGGAGACTCACAGACAGAATGTAGTTGATCAAGGAAGCCAAGGGCTCCTAAAGGTTGAGAACCACTTGCCAAGGCAAATTTATGGACACCTATGGAAGTCTGTGAAAGATAACTATGGAAGAAGGTGTACCAGAGAGAAGAGGAAGCCCACAATATTGTTGGGTTCAAGATGTCACAGATAATTTAGACATGACAGCAACATAGGAAGAACAAACTGGCTTATGATAGAGAGAAACTTTGAAAGATTGTTATGAGTCCTGCTTAATTCTTCTTCTTCTTCTTTGTTCATCTGATATTTTTTGTGTTTTGGATGTAATAGTGTTATGTGGGTTTACAGCAGGGCTGCAATATTTGCACCTTTTGGCCAACACATCCAACATCTGCGGGTGTTTGTTGTCTGGGTTACATTGGGTCCTGCATAGTTCAGCATAGGACAGGCCACTGGATGATGATGATGAAGATCATGATGATGAATGGTTAAATTACCTGCCTGCCAAGACAGGGGTCCAGACTCTATCCCCGGTTGTGGCAGGATTCATTTTTCCTATGACTGAGGTCGACCCAGTCTAATAAATGCATGCCAGACTATTTTCAGTATTATCTGGGTACGAAAGGTAGTGAAGAAGGGAGATGGTTACTCCACTTCATCTTCATTAATCTATGGTTTAGAATATGTCAAGGCCCAGTACTTCATACCCACAAGGGCAGTATCTGTCATGTGACTACCTTTACCTTTTACTGATTAAAAAAACTATAACAATTATTGAAATAAAGTATCGTGAATTTGTTACATGTTAACTGTTTTTACAAAGTAAATCTAATTTGTGTGTATATTATAACCCTGATGAACGAACATCTTCACAAACAATATATTCTTTTCAGTCAATCCCAGTCTTTCAGCGTGGGAAAAGGGTATCAAACATTAGGTTCACCATCTGTTGCATGCTCTGATTTTCTGCTTCACAAATGGTAGCCTTCTTTGGTTCACAAATTCTTTTTCTCTTATTTCTAATATTTATGTTTACATTCTTAGTCCTTTTTTTCTGAGTAGTGCCGCATAATTGCTCATATTGTTTACTACTGCTGATTTTATTTGCTCATTTGCTTTGCTATGAACTCAGAATCATCTATAAGATATGTTTTTCATTTGAAGTTTTTTAACTTTCATTATCTAGCAAGTTCTGAGTTTTGTACCCGTTGAAGAAAGCTGGCTCATAAATAGTATAATGTTAAAGAAACTGAGATACTTCTGCCATATTACACATCACAGTAGTTTAGAAAGAACAATAATGGAAGGCAGGGTTCCTGAAGAAGAGACAAGGGTCGACTAACAAACAAAGGTGGACACAATACATTAACGATGCGCTGGACATGAAAGTACATGAGGCATCGAAACAGGTAAAATAGCAAGTGGCATTCTACACAGAATATGCTACATGATGATGATAAGTAAAATAAATGAACCTTTTTCACACCAAGATGAGTATTCAGTATATGGTACTAGCCCAATATTTTTAGACCAACTGGCATTTCACAGAAAATTTCCTCATAACCATTTTAGACCAGGTAAATTTGGAAACCCAGACCATATGTTTGAAATCTACACTTCAATGGGGTTTCAAACATGTGACCACTGGTAAGACAGATAAGCATGGGAGCCGCAGTAGCACAGGGGTTAATGTTGATGCCATCCCTTCCCTTACATGATATTGATAATAATTGGGGATCTCTGTGGCAAAGTGATTAAGCTGCCTGCCAAGTGCAACATTCAAGTTCATGGAACCAATCTGAAACAAGTCAATGTGTTTAATTATATGGGTACTTTAATAACAGCAGTTGGAAGATCTATTAAGGATGTTAAATGCAAAGACAGCAGAATATTCTCTGCAATTTATCTTTGTCAATCAAGGTGATGAAAATAGTTTTTAAGCACTACATTGAGTCAAGTCTGATGTATTGAAGCAAATCATGGAAAATCAGCAGACAAGTGAGGAATTATGTAGAGGCAGTGAAAATGTGGTATTACAGAGGAATGATGAGAATGCTGTGGATGGATATAAAGACCAATGAGGACATCTTGAAGGAAGTTATATTACAAAGAGAACTGGTTACTTGTATCAGAAGAAGACAGTCCACGTTCTTTGGGTATGTTATGAGAAGGGGAATGTTGGAGTGAGTCAACACAGTGGGAAAGTTGGAGGGGAAGAGAGACAGGGGAAGATCAAGAGAGAAGATGCTGGATAGTTTGACATGATAGTATGGAGGAACATCAGTATCAGAAATGATTGGCAGCATGCAAGACAGAAGGCTGTGGACAGACATGATCACCAACTTCACATGGCATGGAGGAACATTAGTATGAGAAATGATTGGCAGCATGCAAGACAGAAGGCTGTGGACAGACATGATCACCAACTTCACATGGCATGGAGGAACATTAGTATGAGAAATGATTGGCAGCATGCAAGACAGAAGGCTGTGGACAGACATGATCACCAACTTCACATGGCATGGACTATAAGAAGAAGTTTCTGAAATCTAAATTACACATGAGAAGAAAGAGCTTTTATTATTTCATTGAGTTTGCAACCACTAAAAAAAAAGTTGTTCTTATCATGAAAAAAACTGAACAAATTGACTTTCTCAGTGTTATTCAAGTTCTTTATAGTCTATATTGTAAAATTATTGCTGTAAATATTTATATTTTTTAGAACCAAATAGGTTGTTATATTTCCTCATATTTAATTTTGATAGCTAGATCTTGAAAATATCTTTATTTATTGGATTACTAATTTACATTATTTTCTTGTTAATGTTTAAATATGTAGAATTGCTAAAATAATTTGCTTTTACAACAGCTGCAACATTCATTTCTTGAAAATTCTATTTTAAACAGTTTTAGTTGTTCCCAGTTGTTTTCACTTTCTGAGCTTACTTTTTACAGTTGTATCATTGTTATTTAATTGTATATTTATCGACACCTCTTTGACATTTTGCAACATGTCATGACCTTACAAATATTTTGTCATTAAGTACTTACTCACTAGAGTTTGCTGCCACTGTCACAAAAGGACTTGCAGTTGAATATGTTTTAAAGTGGCACACTGCTGCCCCACTTTTTTCATGTTGCACGCCATCTGAATGCTTGTGGTCAACAATAGTAGCTGCCATTCTCCTGACTGCCTCTGTGATTTCTTCTTTCTGACCTTTTTTTATTGTTATGCATTCTTTGCCATTTTAAATGATGGTTTTCTCATATTAATCTGTTCTACTTTAACATTCTTCTTCAAAGTTTCTCTTCTTTTAGCACTAAAGTTGTTTGTTCCTCTTTAGTTTACTTGACAATGAAAGCTCAGTCACTGTTCTGTTAAATATTTACAAGTTAATTTGAGTCTAGTCTATTATGTCTTAAAAGTGTCCCTTCATTCCTTGTTTTATCTGGCTATTATCACACACATCAGGCATGTACTGGAAAACTGCATGTATTCTGTTTCAAGCCTTTTGTCACCACCAAATGAGCCTCAGCTATCTTATTTTTTTTTCTCTCTTTTGCTATGAGATGTTATAAAAGACATTTTGTGTTTCATCCTAGCAAGTTTATTGTCTTAGTTTTTATGAGCCTTGCTTTTTGTACTATTTCTGCTAAATAAGTGACCTGTCTGCCTCTTAGTCTTTCTTTGCACATATTCTCAGAAATTTAGCAGAAATGTTTATATAGTGCTTTAAACACAATATTTTCTGTGTTTGAAATCTGCACACAGCAACGATTGTTCAGCTTTCACTATTTCACATCCTGTTTCTTGTGGTAACATCAATAACTCTTCTCCACTAATTGTTTGCACGTGTAGAGAGGTTTCCTGTCTGGCTCAGCAGAACTCCATATTGAAGTGTTATATCAAAATATGTGATCTTATATGTAGACTATCTCCTGACTTCACAATCACTAACGAAGAAAATTATTAGCTTAGAAGTTATTAGAATATCATGGACTAAGAAGAAAAACATTGACATTATAAATGATTTGAACATCGAAGAAAACTGTCTATAAACAGAATCATGTCTTGGAAGCTGATATACATTAGCCATATTTGTTGTTTGCTTTTGATTTCAAGCGTAATTCATACATGTGCTACTACTTCTTGTACATTTGATTGATTTTGTGTCTGGATTAGCTTTCCCTATTACCAGTGTCCCAACCATCAGGCGAATCCACTCCGACTTCTTGTAATTTACATCCCCAAGTCAAGGACGAGAAGTCAACAGTTTTGTCCAAATGACAGTATAGGGGTTGAACACACTAGCACAGCATCAGTAAACTGAAAGTTTAAGAGCAAACCACATTGGCTACATGAAACATCACAGTAAACGCTTGTGTCACACGTTTCTCTTGACGATAATATCACGAAGTTCTTACAATGATATGCTCATGATATTATTGTGTGATGGTCGTTGTCTAGGTAACGATACTCATGGTGTGTCAATGGAGATATCTGTCTTGCAATATAACTCACCCCCGCAGTGCATATTCACCAGGCATTAAACAAGATTCCGTTGGCGCACATAATCCTTTATTACAAAAATAAGACGGACAAACGGAACAGGTTTATACATCCAGGAACATAACGTAATCCATAGAATATAAATATCCTCCTCACAATTTAACCAGCACACATCAATTCCTTCTCACGGCCTGCTTCTAATCTCAATCCACAAGACAGGTAATCCAGCTACTATCCACGGCTGGGTCTCCCACAATACAACCCTCACATTGGGTTGGAGCCACTGCTCAACTATAGAACCCACTCTGGGTTTAGGCCCACACTCAATACAGAACCCACTCTGGGTTCAGGCCTGTCTTCACCACTCGAAGAACAACACAACACGGAGCTCTCTCTTAAACGACCTGACCCGCAGTCGGTCTCTTCTCTCACTGACTTTTCAGTCTCCTCACTTCACACAACACACAACTCTCTCGACCCATTCCCCCCCCCCCCCCCTGGGGATTTCCACTCATATCCGCCCCATTATTTCTGAGGGTTGATTGTTTTCCTCGTAGCCAGGTCAGTCAATTTACTGTCTCCCTCTCTCATCTCCATTCTTCCTCCTGCCCGGTCACTCAACTCAATGTCAGTGACCCAGGCTTATGTCATTACCCCCCTCTTAAAAGAAAACTTCGTTTTCAAATATTGGGAGACTAAAACTTACTAAACATGTGACCCAGACATATAGCCTGGGTAGCCCTAAGTATGGCTGCACCTTACTCTAGCTACCACACTACATAATACATCAAATGCACATCTATATTCATCACACATAAATACAACCATCTATCTTGTGTATCAATGCATGAACTAATACATCACATAATAATAATAATACATCATAGAAACGCATTATACTTATGTACCCACAGGTCTCTTACTACTTCACGACCCCACAATACTATTTGTGTACTGACCCTATATCAGGTGGCTCTGTTCTTGCATTAACCCACCTCTGATTCCTGTCAATGCTGTGTCTACCTTTCATGTACCCATGACTCATGGTACCTCTACAATTACAACATCTGTTTGCTATCCCTAGCCCTGGGTCAGTAATGTCGCCAACACTCTTTTGACCTGACTCAACTTTCCTATCTGCATATTGCACCGTTACACTTGAGTCTCTGTTTAGTCTGAACTCTTTATTCAATCTTGGCTCATATATCTGGCACCTTGCTTTATGCTGCATACGCCTTATGCCTATGTGCCCAGCACATGCACTATCCTGAGCTGTTCTAGTGTATCGGTCTCTATGTGCTAAAGGTACTGCTCCCTGCCCACGTGCAGTTCTGCTATCTGAAAGCCTGTGAGTGAGAACATTGTTCTTCCTCTCGAAGCACCATCTACCTTTCTTTGGCTGCCTATTTTCTACTCTCCTACACCCTTGGGAACATTTGTTCAGAGTAGTATCTTGTCTCTGGGATTCACTAGCACTATATTTGGGGTCCATTCTCATCTGCTCCGCTGTACTATCCTTGTCCTGAGTTCCTGTGTCTACTTCAAGTGCCTCTTCTACCTCAGCTATGCTATACTGTCTAATTTAGGTTCTCTTGTGGTAACTACCTCGTTACTGCTTACACTATATTTTCGGTCCCAATAAACTACTTCCTCTTCTGTACAATCTTTAACTCCTATAACATTTCCTATGATCAAATCAGCCACTGGTGAGTCCAAAACACACGCTGTCACTCTTCCAGTGATATATGGTGTTTTTACTGTTATTATGGCTACTGGGTAGAACTCTACTGTGCCGTTGAATGTTATGCATCTAATCTTTTTCCCTGTATAATCCGAGGGATCGATTAAACTTCTCCTCACTCCGATAGACGTACATCCGGAATCCCTAATTGTTAACGCTGGTCTATCATTAACAAATCCCTGATGCAGCTTCAAACTGCCTCCTTCATGCACTGCTGATCCTGCTTTTACTGTATGACCACATATTAGGATTGGCTGACTGTCTTTTTCAAAAAGAGGTTTGCACCCACTACAATCTTCATTGTTCAGCGTCTCAATTACTTGCGCTGCATTTGAGTGCTCTGTTTCTCTCATCCTACATTGATGACTGACATGCCCCTTCCTTCCACATTTGAAACAAGTGATCTCCCTTTTACTGTTGTTCGTTGGTCCATCTGATGGTTGTGCATCACAATCTGCCATTTTGTGTCTCCAGCTCCCACAATTCCAACATCCGGCATAACTATTTGACCGTCTCTGAAAATTCCCCATTTTGTATGGGTACCGTCCTGCTCTGCCAAAATAGTTGCCACGGGAACCATTGTCTTTAGGTTCTTGTTCCTCATATCTTTGTGTTAAATCTACACTTTTTGATCTTGGTCTAATAACTGGATTCTGGTCCTGTTTCGTATACGCTGCACAGACTATTTCCTCACTAATAAGTCTACCAATAGAACTGTTTGGATGTGCAGTCATGTAATTTTGCCCTAACTGTGACATTGTGTCTATGTCCTTTGGCTTACGTTCTTCGAAGAAAGCCACTAAATTCGTATTGCATGCAGATACTACCTTGTCTCTTAACATTAGATCTACTAATTTATTAAAATCTTTCCCTACTTCTGCAAGCTCCATCCATTTGTTAAATGTATTCTTTACCGTGTTAACAAAATCTGTGAAATCTTGATTTATCTCTGGCCCTAACTGTCTAAACTTTGTTCTATATCCATGTTCAGTTAGTTGGAACTTTGTCAGCAAACGTTGACGTAAGATAGTGTAGTTGTTCCTTTCTTCTACAGGTAAATTGAACATGGTGTCTAGTGCCTTGCCCGTAAGCAGCTCCCCTAGTCTAATAGCATACTGTTCTTCGGGGATGCCTAACACTTTCGCACTTGCTTGAAATCTGTCCAAATAAGATTCAAGGTTGTCTCGGTCCGTAAAGTAAGGCAGTTTTAATCTCTGTGACTGTCACGATATGGCCGCCTTAACATCCCAGAATATTTTTCTCGGTCTCCAAATTTGAGAGGCCAAACTGAGAAAGAATGAATTAATCACGCTACTCCACGGCTATCTAGTCGTGAGGTAAGATTATTCACAAAAACCAACTAGCCATGACGTAAGCTTGCAGATGGCAAGTAAAATGGCAACTAGATAATTAGTATACACCTTGGGAAACGGCTGACCCAGACATGCTGAATCAACAATGAACTGGGCCATGGACTGTGTAATTAAAACCTGGTTTACCAACAGAGTTGTAAACGGGCTGTTGACCATGAGAACCTAATTGTTCCCTTGACATGACACCTGATAAGAATAGCTAGGAAATCGCCCAGGTGTGAACAACATTAACCCAGGGAAAGATAATAGCCCCAGGGCTGTAAACTAAGCCCCGCCCACTCTGACTGGCAGACTCAGGGAGGTGTGAACCAGGTCTGATAAGACAATTAACACTGAGGCCTTGGGGCCAGACAGAGGAGCAAGGTGTGATGGCCAGTTGCAATGATAAGGGCAATTACTGTCAGGAGGAGATAAGAAGAATTTATGACGGGAATGCCAAGGAGATAATATGGTCTGCTTGACTTAGCTTAAATAAGGGTCCCTAGCCTGTTTTATGTCAGATTAAGTTTGACTTCAGAACAGGTAGGAACTATCTCAATGTCTGTAGTCATATGCATGAATATTATGTTGGCTGCTAGGAATTATTTCTTAGTAACTAGTCCCTTAGTCTCTTAGTTTCTTAGATGGATGGACCGATTTTCAGTCTATATCTGATCTAGGTTATTGCAAGAACTATCATTGTCATAGATTACTTGAGTGTTCTTTCTAAGTTCTGCGTTCAATATCATATTGCTTTAAAGTGTTATTCTTCTGAGAAATAGAGCCTTATGTGAGACAGATCTTGTCTGGGTAGACTTTTAGGTGTCTTGGTAGATGCTTGTCATTTCTTTGTACACTATCCTAGTTGCCTTTTGGTGTGTGCATTTGTTGTACAGAATATAGTCAACTGACTATTTATTTAATTCTTACAACAGCAGTAACTAAGTGTGATTAAACCGGGCAGCTCAGCAAATATGGCTGGTCTGTGTGGTAACTTCAATTAGACTTGTTGTATATCTCATTTTGTAGCTATACAATATTAGTACTCATTAATAATGACTGATGCTATTATGTTGAGTATAATTAGATGTCCATCTTGAAGTAATATAATGTTTACGGATATGTTGGATGTATGTATGTGTAATTTAATAAACTAACTAGTGCATTATGCTATGATGTTAAAGTATCATAATATGTCTAGTTTAATCAATATGTTTATGTGTATTGGATGTTTGATATATTGATTTGTCATATGCAAACCTACCAATATGAAGTGTTATGCTATTGTCTGTGCATTGGCACATTGGCCAATGATGGTGTTGGAAGCAGAGGTGTAATGGTACAGACATTACACACAATTGGTATATGGTGCTAAACTTTCTCAGTGTATTGTGGGCGTGCGTCCACGGTAATGCATGGAAACCTGGCACAGCTACTGGTCACGGCTTGCAAGCCCGGATGATCAGGCATTGTTATAATACCCTTACCGACCCGGTGAGCTGCTAAACTAACATTGGACGGAACGGCTGTACGACACAGAATTTCTGTATTAGCGACATGGACATGGGGCGGCAAAAATGTAATCATTACAGGCGTGTGAGACCATTGAAAAGCCCGTCCCAGACTAAAGACAGTAGGGAGAAGGAGGAGGGTGAACGCAGTCGAGCTGAAAGATAAACTTGGCCAGACTGGTCATTGTATATGTTTGTGTTATATGTTTTAATTAGGATTGCGCTGATGTAGAACTGATATAACCCATTCTTGACTTTCTTTCAAGCTCTCACAAGGAGCACCTATGTTATAGATCTCAAGAACGAGTTATGACTAGGTAGAGCCAGGACTGGCAGACGTTAGAATACCGGCAAGCTGTTCTTTTGTGTGTGTCTACTGGAGAGTGGGGATCTGGACCACAGTTCCAGATAGATGAAGTAACAAGTAAAGTTACGTAATGTTTCTCATCACAATATGTTATATGATTTTATCATCCTCATATTGACAATCATCCAATGTCTATGATTAGTAAATAAATGTTGTAGTCTTGTAACTCATAGTTCTGTCATTATATTTTTTTCCAATTGTGCATACGTGTTGTTGTGTACATTGGTGGGGGTTCACTTACACACCAAGGAAAGGAGCAGTCAGGGAGAAAACCTGGACTGAGATAGTCGTCTATACTAATATATTTAGACTTAAAACACCTATCTTAAGCTAACCTTCTCTTTCCTATACCTTGGCGAATATTCAGCACAGTTCATTTCATTTTGTAACGAGCCACTTAGAGCTGTACGTTGGATATTCAGGGCTTAATCTGTAGTTCAGCCATATAGATTTTGTCCCTAGTCAGTTTCTGACTATCTGGGGTTGCTCGCCAGTGAATAATACATTCATCTAGCCGGTGGGGCACCCCGACTTCTGACAGTGACGACTGCGAAGGTTTTCCGCTTTCCTCACTTTGACCCTTTGAAGATAGTTCTAGTTTTCTGAGAGCAATTTCAGCTTCCATCTTAATCTTCTCTTTCTCAATTTCCACCGCATTTGTGTGTTTTAACTTTTCAAGTTCCATTTGTGTCTCTTTCTCTTCCTGTAGACGCTTGGCTTCCATTTCAGCCTGTCTTTGTTCTCTCTCAGCTAACTTTTCTTCCTGTAGACGCTTTGCCTCGCGTTCATTATGCCTCTCCTCTCTTTCCGTCTGTTGTTGTTCTTTTGCTTCGGCATACTCCTGTAACTCTTTACCTTTCAGGCCTATTCTTTCACCTGCTTCAATATAATCCATTAAAGTAGGCATCTTGTACTTGTGGACACGTTGCTGTGAATCAGCCAACTATAAATGTACAGACTCTGCTGTTAGTCTTTGTGTCACTTGCCTAAGTACACCCGCACTCCCTGTGTACGTAAATCCGTAGTGCTACAATATCACTCTGTACTCACCCAGTCACTCTATAAGTACTAGGTAGTGAGGGGGGAAGTATCACCTATACTCCCTTATATCTATATATCTATGACCAAAAGTTCATAAAGTCCCTGGAAATATTGTTAAACATACATATCAATACATATACAAACAAATGGATGATAACACTAAGTGATGACTATCCAACGCTAGACTTCACCAGCTGAGTACACGGAGACGATGATCACACAGAAAATAAACCACAGTAACAACCACAAGCTTGTGTAGAGACACCCACAGTGCGCGTAAAATATAAATATAAATTGACCAAGACCACTAGACAGCAGAAATGACGAAAGATCACAATAAAAACATATATCCGAACACAACAAATATTATATTTAAATATAACGAAAAGAAAGAGAGAAAGAAAAAGAATATATACTGAAAATATACACAGATCTGACGTCAGACAACTCGGCTCTAGATATTGGTTAAGACTATTTCAATGCCCCTGCACGATACGTCAACTCATTAACGTTTTTCTTACAAAAATATCGTAAGCACCAGAAAGACAAATAAATTATTGTGCTGTATCCCGACTCTCGAGAAACACCCCAACAAATCCCCTACTCTTGACAAACACTGGACCACATACAAGTAACAGCTTAACAACCGAAAACAATATTTATAAGACAATGAGCAGCAAACAGAATGTCCCCATCGTTGGCCGATAAATATGTGCCCACTAATCCGTCGCCAAAAGTTCTTTTTATTCAATGTCTACGACGCTAGATTTCAAACCGACTTCTTGTTTTGTTGAGTGGTTATTGAATTCACGTGGTGATCAAAAGTTCCAACTGTCGACAAAAGTTGAAGATGATAGTGATATCCGTAACGTTATTGTACTTTCTCTGTACGTGGTAATAATCCAAAGTGTTCTTTCGATTTGTTGTTACTCTCGTTGCGGAGATGGCGCTTCGCTGTATCATTAATGTTATGGATTTCCGTTATCCGACAAGATTCACCAAAAAGAAAAGAAGAATGGCAGCCAATGTTCAGCGCTTTAAATTTGGATATATAGATCCTTATTGGCAAAGAAATACGACAATGGTTGCGATGACGATAAGCTAAAACTGTTTGCTCATAACAGAATAATGATGACAAAGGCTTGAACAAAGACGAACAATCAAGTCTGGTTTCACACAAAAACAGCTTGTTTATCCAGTTCCACTATGGAACATCTCAGTAACTTTCCACTGTCCACGGCCTTGGCCTTGCCGGACACCTCAATTTCTCTTTATCTCTCAGTGAAAAATTCCTCCGTAAAACAGTTTTCACACAAACTTGACAGCCCCACCCGGCTGCGGTATTAACTTCGTGGAAAATCACACTTTCCACTGCTGCCCTAGCACGGCTGTGGTGGGGGTTAACGTAACTTTCCCCTCGTACCTGGACGCTGGTGTCTCCACCCGTCCTATTTACTGCGTCGAAAAATCTTGACCAGTCAACTTGCAACAACACAGTGCGCTTGCCTCCAGCACACACACACCAAATATCCCACCACACACAGGATGTTGAGACGAAATTACTCGCTGTCTTCAATCTTTGGTTCAATCCTGTCAAACACACACACTCCAGGACTGACCGCACTTGTTGCAACCACCGTTTTGTCCCCTCGACATTTCCTCTGTGCTGTCCGTTACCAAACACCCCTGCTACTGCAATCGACTTTCCCAGTCGATTTTTTTTTCTGCGTTAATTCTTCTGGGGTGCCCGCTAGCGTCGCAATGACGTGTGCTGACTGTCATTAATTTACCTGTAGTATGACCTTCACTTGAACTGTCTGCTAGCTGGTGATTTCCGCCGCGTACCCTCCCCGCGCGCTGACAGTTTTTCTTCGATGTGGCGTCTTACACACACAACAGAATTGCTGTTACTCTCTTGACGCAGTACTGTATAAATTGATGGAACGAAGTCACAGATAATAACTCCTCTCTTTCAGCGAAGAGCCCACAGATACTCCTTACTAAGTGACGAGCGCCCAGATGTCCTTGATCGGACGAGCTCACAGATGTCGCACGTTTCTCTTGACGATAATATCACGAAGTTCTTACAATGATATGCTCATGATATTATTGTGTGATGGTCGTTGTCTAGGTAACGATACTCATGGTGTGTCAATGGAGATATCTGTCTTGCAATATAACTCACCCCCGCAGTGCATATTCACCAGGCATTAAACAAGATTCCGTTGGCGCACATAATCCTTTATTACAAAAATAAGACGGACAAACGGAACAGGTTTATACATCCAGGAACATAACGTAATCCATAGAATATAAATATCCTCCTCACAATTTAACCAGCACACATCAATTCCTTCTCACGGCCTGCTTCTAATCTCAATCCACAAGACAGGTAATCCAGCTACTATCCACGGCTGGGTCTCCCACAATACAACCCACACATTGGGTTGGAGCCACTGCTCAACTATAGAACCCACTCTGGGTTTAGGCCCACACTCAATACAGAACCCACTCTGGGTTCAGGCCTGTCTTCACCACTCGAAGAACAACACAACACGGAGCTCTCTCTTAAACGACCTGACCCGCAGTCGGTCTCTTCTCTCACTGACTTTTCAGTCTCCTCACTTCACACAACACACAACTCTCTCTCGACCCATCCCCCCCCCCCCCTGGGGATTTCCACTCATATCCGCCCCATTATTTCTGAGGGTTGATTGTTTTCCTCGTAGCCAGGTCAGTCAATTTACTGTCTCCCTCTCTCATCTCCATTCTTCCTCCTGCCCGGTCACTCAACTCAATGTCAGTGACCCAGGCTTATGTCAGCTTGTATCCATTTGACCCTGCTGAGCTCACATTGGCTACATGAAACATCACAGTAAACGCTTGTATCCATTTGGCCCTGCTGACCTCACTGTGGCTACATGAAACATCACAGTAAACGCTTGTATCCATTTGACCCTGCTGAGCTCACATTGGCTGCAGGAAACATCACAGTAGTTTGGAAAAACAGTGATGGAAGGCGTGGATACTGGAAATAGAGGCAGAGGTCGACCAGCATGGTGATGGACACAGGATATTGAGGATGCAGGAGGCAGGAGACATGGCCAGAGATGGAGAAACTTGTTGGCGGGTCATGAGGAGAGCAACATTCTGCTACATGACGATGATGATGATGATGTGCTTATTGCATTTCTAAATATTTAATGGCTATAAAAATGAGTACTTGATGTTTTTAGTTTTGTCAGTTGCTTTTCTAATGAAAGAGAAGACATCTTGCTATCTTATTCACATGTTCCTTTATTTACTAAAGTTAACAGATTTATAGATCTCCAGCATCAGAAGTATGCAAACATGACAGCGTGAAGTAAATAAGTCCTTTACCAGGTGGTAGCAGATACTTACTAATAAACCACATTCATTCATTAATTGGTGCCTGCACAAAAGAGAAGGGCTAAAATGATATGATGAAATCACAGATGAGGAGCTCATGGAGAGAACTAAACATACAGCAGTGAATCAAGAGGTGAAGAAAAGATGCCAATGCTGGATAGAACACACATTGAGAAAACCTGAGAATTGTCTAACTAGAAAGGCCTTTGTCTGGAATCCGCCGGGTAAAATAAATAAAGAAGATTTAAAAACACACAGAGAAGAGAAGTAGAGACAGAAATGAAAAATATGGGGGTGATATGGACGTGGCTGCAATGCATAGCTTAGGACAGGATGGAGTGGAATGAGTTGGTGGAGGGTGTATGTCTCAAGGGATAAATGGAGAAAAAGAGAGAGAGCAGATACTGCCATTGGGGTGTGAAGGGTTAGGCCTCTCACGTGTTCTAGAAAATGGCATATTGAGGTGCGGTGGTTATTTCCCTTCCTCATCACTTTCTTTCCCAGACAGTTCCCAGAAAATTCTGCAGGTAATCCAGTACCCATTTTATTAGACTGGATAGGCACTAGAACTGTATGGGTCGGGGGCAAAGAAATCTTGCTGCTCGGCTGGGGATTGAATCCAGATCCCTATCTAGGTACACAAGTGCAATTTACAAAATATTTCATTAGCAATAGTATTGTACAAACTGACCAGCTTCATTATTAACATCAACGGTAAGATAAAAGCTATTATTACACAGGTGCACAATTATTGCCTGTGTAAAAGTGAGATGTGAGATATATAATACAACATATCCATCACATGTTTTGTTCGCTTGCTCTGTAGGTGACAGAGTCTCCGAATGTTGCCATCATTCAGCCAAGTGTGGTCAAAGGCCCTGTGGTAAGCATGGACCCCCCCTTGTTTTCATGTTCCTTGCTGCTCTTCTTTCTCCAGCTGGCAACACAGTTTTCATGTTCCTTGCTGCTCTTCTTTCTCCAGCTGGCAACACAGTTTTCATGTTCCTTGCTGCTCTTCTTTCTCCAGCTGGCAACACAGTTTGTTAGACACTCTAAGAGTTGGAGAGACAAGTGCAGGTGGTGCTAATGTGTGACATAACAGAATCCTTAGGTGAGCCTACCATCTTATAGGGTCAACCCAGGGCAAATTGAGGTGGAATCTTTGACAATGAAATGCCTAATACCCATGAAGGAAACATTACTGACATAGACCTGATCATGATCAGTCCATCAATGCTGTGCTGAATCATGACCTGGTTGCATACTAATGTGCGTCTCATCAGACGTGAAGCTCCAGAAACAGTCTTGCACATCTCACTGGTTTCTGGACTTCACGTAGGAAGATCAATCAATCAACCAGGTGCCTTCTCCACAATGAAGGTTGGCCACAATGGATCTCCATTACTGTCTGTCGCCTTGATTGTACATTCTGTCATATCAGAATGCTTTTCATCTACTTCTTGATGTTATCTTCCCACTTGTATTGTTGTCTATCTTTTGCTTGCTTGCCTTCAACATTACCCTCCAGCATGGTTTTTATGTCTCTTAAAGTGGCCAATTATTTCACTTGCCTCTTTTTTTTTATTTCTTTCATCAACTCTCTTTTCAGTCCCAGTTTTTCTGGAACCTTGTCATGTGGCAAAAATTAGTTAATTAGTTTCACACACATAAACATCTATGACGTATTTCTATTGTGGTGTGTTTTATAGTTACTTTTGGTGCTTAACTTCTATTTTTCTATTTCTATTATTAGTTTATGTGTGTGCAAACTAATTAACTCATTTCGGCCACATGACAAACCTCTTTATTTGATTTTTTTCCCCCATGAAATAAGACTACTTCTGTATATCCACAACTCCAGGGCCTCTATTTGACTTTCTAATTGCTTGTTCTTTGTCCAGGCTTCGACGCCACAAAAGTAGTGTTAGGTGGGAAGAAGTGCACTGCAAAACAGGCCCCTCTTGAGATGGTATTTTAGCAACAGGCCAGGAGCAAAGTCTCTACTCAAATTCATTCCAAAAGATGTAAATCCTTTTCAGGGCCTAGATGGGGAAACTATGGAAGAGTTTGTCAGGTAGACGAAACTTTAGAGTGTCACATCTGGAACAATTTCAAGCAGACCATGATAGTAGGTCATCCTACCTACAACAGTGTTGCAGGAATGCACATTTGTTCATTTTAATATATACAACTTTAACTGAAATATTGTTTAAATTGTTGTACATATAGGAGCAAGTGCTCACATTCAAGAAGTAAGAAATTGACTTTGAATATCATGACCACATAATCAACAACAGTGTAAATTTCTATTCACTGAGCATTAAAATTGTGAGAGAGACTACAAAATAAAAATATATAACACAATGACCCTAGTATGGCAATATATTATCCTTTGGCACTGAATCAGTTAAGAAGGTATGGCACTATACCAGCAAGCAAGTTAAAGTAACATTTCTTGTGGCAACATGTGGATGTTAGTGATAAACCATTTTACAATCAATAAAGAAGTAAATTGGTGCTTTTCAGATTAAATGCTACAGAAAAGTTCTTAGAATGTGGAATAAGAAGAAGAAAAATACTGAAATTCTACCAAATCTGAACATCAAAGAAAACTGACTCATAAACAGTATCATACTTCAGTGCTCTAGTCTTATCAAAAGTTACAGTAGCCTGGAAAGAGCAGTTATGGAAGACATGATTTCTGGAAAAAGAAGCAAAGGTTAACCAACATGAAGATGGACTTAGGACATTGTCACAGTCTTGCGTTCACTCGCATTCAGGCCATATCATCCGTACCTTAAGTACAACTTCGCTCGTACAGATGTTTTTAGACGGAGTTTATTTCAGGCAAGCCTGACAATCAAAATAAGGCGTTATCTGCCTGACACATCATCAGAATAATCATCACTCATTACACAATAACTAAATACACATTATTGCACATGGTCACTCTCTCGTTAAACATCGCATGCATTCACAACAATAGATAATGGCTTCAGAACAACACTACGTCCAGTCGGAAGGCCATCTTTGTCCCTGTCTGAAGCCGCTAAGGTTGTTGCTTGCCCACGTGGTCAAACTTCCTCTTGGGGTTTGCAACTCTGCGTGCCGTTCTCTTCGCACACAGCACTGTCTACTTAGCACTCGTCACTCTCTAAAGATCTACTCTAGTTTACGTCGTCACGGTATTCTCCGTGACCTATTGTACCCGCCCCTGTTCTGGGGTCGGTCCCTCTGTTGTTCTAACTATAACACATTAGTGTCCCCACCCGAGTCTAGTCTAATTACTGTTCTTACGTCCTAGCTTGGGTGCTGTCTGTATTCTGTCTATACCTTTATAGAGGTCCTGTCTCTATGTCCTATTAGTCCTTGCCCCTCTTCTGTCACTAGTCAGTCCAACACCTTGACAGACATGCATATACCTTAGACCAGGGAGGTGCATGAGGTGGAAGAAATGGCAAGATATCGAGAAACTTTTAGGTAGGCTGTGATGAGAGTGATGTTCTGCACAGGGTTTGTAACTTCATGTTGACAGGAGCAAGCAATATTGCTTTATATCACAGTATTACAGCTTTATGAATGGCTCTAGAGCAGGGGTGGCCAACCTTTTCAGCTGGCGGGCCAAATTTCATAAATAATATTTTCTGCACCTAATTTTTTGTTGTTAATTAACGTAAACAAGCAAGCGTGCTACAGCCTCGACCACATCATCGCTTTCAACTCTGCGGGCCGCAATATGACTTCTGCGGGCTGCGTGCGGCCCGCGGGCCTCGTGTTGGCCACCCCTGCTCTAGAGGATAATCTGGCTGACTATCAGTACTCCAAGAACAAGAAAAGGTGAGATGGACACATAATCAATCTGCAACTGATACCATTAGTAATGGGACTCTTCACTGACTATTGAAGATGATAATGGAGTGTCTCGATTACAGTGATATCGGTTTTTGACTCTACTCAAAGAATCAGTGTTATACCATGCTGAAAGAAGATTTAACATATAGGAATTGTATAATACAGGTTTAGCAGTGGGAAATCTAAGCTTGTGTCATGATAATTGTAATAGCAGAATGCAAATAACCCGTGTGGTCAGTATGTGAAGAATTGATCAATTATCAATTGATGTAGTGTCCATTATACAAATAAAAATAAATAGCTATAGTTACTTATTCTAACAGCCTGAAGGGTACTCAGGATGGCCGTGATGCTTCCCATTAGATGCAACATCAATAGCCAATGATTACATTGTTTTGGCATTGTTTATTATCAGAATAAAAGCACTTTGTTTCTACATCAGTGTATAATCATCATTCTTTGCCATGCCAGGCATACCTAGCCTTCTTGGATAATGACAACAAAACAAAAAAGGAGGTCTTGTGCGCAAGCTGTACATTTTAATAATCAATCAGCACTTGGCAGTCACAAAGAGTAGGCTATAAGGCCACTGCTCAGGCAACATTTTTAGGAAAGAAAGCCTACTCATGGGTAGATAGAGCCTGTTACTTTGAATGTAATCTATCTAGAGGAATCAAACCATAACAAATGCATTTTTAAATCAGACACACAAACTTTGAAGTGCATAATTTATTGTGACACATCCAAAATAATGAAGAAGCAGAAGTATGTTATTTTCTGAGAAGTTATATCTGTCACTACGTCACATTTTTTATAAAACTATAATATTTTTTTTGTCTGTATGTATTATGTTATTATTTCAAAGCGGTAATTGTTTTTGTATAGGGAAGCGTAAGTCTCTCAAATCTGTTATGTTTCACAGCTTCACATGATGGCACTGGACAAACCAATGGCTGGGTCAATGAGAGGCATCCGTGGTGCAGACTATGAGTGTCACAGACAGGCCAGAAGAAGCGGCTTGGATGTAACCTATAGGGCCTTCTTGTCCTCAGACACTCAGAGCCTCAGTTCCATCATTTACTACTCCAGAGATCGACAGATTCCAATCGTCAACTCAAAGGTATTTTTGTATAGCATAGTCATCAAATAAACCAAAAATGGATTCTGAACAAAGAGGTTATGAATGCAATTGGGTGTCATGGCAGATCAGTGGTTAGTGCATTGACCTATGGTGAGTTTTCATTTTCTGCCAAGTATGGCTCTGGGGTTAACCTAGCCTCATAGCATAGGTACCAGAGATATTTGTGAGAATGATAAGATGGCCGACATAATACTGATCATATTATCCTTCATTTGCTGTTTAGTCACTAAAATTGTAGGCCACACAAAATATTTTAAATATGCCATAAACATGGTTACTTTTATGTGGGTATGGTAGGTAAGGGGAAACCATCACATTACTTTGTTTAAGAATAAGTTTATAGGCATTTAAAAAGCTACAATTATGGCTTAATAAAATCTGTATACCAATCTTCAGAGTGATTATCCTGTCTGTAAACACATTTTTAGCAAATACAGTTTGTGAAAATAAATATGTAAACATAAATAAGAGTTGCTTGTAGAACATTACATAAATTGTCACATAAATTTGGAACATGCTAGAGACAAATTCTTAGAACATGGTGCTCCAAGAAGAAGGAAAGTACTGTTATTCTACAAGATCAGAACATGGAAGAAAACTAGCTCACAAACAGAATCATGTTTCAGAAACTGAAATACGTTGGCCATATTACATGTCCCAGTGGTTTGTTAAGAACAGCTATGGAAGGCATGGTTCCTGGAAGAGTAGGCAGTGGTCAACCAGCACGATGATAGACACTTGGCATTGAATTTACATTGGCATGAGGGTACATGAGGCAGGAGAACTGGTCAGGCACTGGAAAACATGTTGATGGGCTGTGATGAGAGCAATGTTCTGCAAACGACCTAATCATGATGATGATTTCATGATTAAGAATTCATGAGGAATCATGGCTCCACATAATGTTGTTGTCTGAACCTTGTCTGTTCATGTTGTTCAGCCTTGTACGACTTGAAGAATTGAAAACCGATGTTGACATTGTTCCTGTTCCATACGTTTCATCTTGATAGGCAAGCAATGCACTAATTTCTAGCATAACTATGTATTCTTTAAAGTGGTGAATGCAAGACCTGGGTGCTGATAGTCTACCATCACCATTGTGGAGATTTACTGAGACTCTCTTGCAGTCTCACAGCATGCCTAGTGTTTAGAATTTCGCAGGCTTCATCACAGAGGAAGCCATGGTCAATCCTCCCTTGTAAACCAGACTAGGGTCTGTTTCCTAGGATGCCCTTGCCTAAGGTGAAGGGAGGTTTAAGTCAGTTTAATGCCTGCAACATCAGCACCTCTGCATCCCATATCACATTTGAAAATGTATATATTCAATAACTTTTGACAACATTTATAATTATAACTAAGTCAATTATATTAGGGAGCTGCAGAAGCGGAGTAGCTAGAGGTCTGCCTGCTGGCCCGGGGTCATGTGTTCAAATTCACATCGAGGTGGATATTTTAAATCGACCTTTACCCAGGCCGACCCTGCCTAAAATGGGAACCAGGAAATGGCTTGGAAAGTCAAATCAATCTGTGATATTGACCACATCATAAATGAATGGCTGATTGTTCTATGTTCTATATAAATTATAGATCTAGCACCATATACTCAATATATTTTATGGTGTATATAAAGGAAAAAGGGTCCTTTACTTATTTTACTTACAATTATATTAATTTGTTGTTTCTTTTATTATTAACTTTTACTTAATGCTTTTAGCCTTAGCATAGTGACATGTTGCTCAGAGAGTTACTCCCCTCTTATTGCAGAATCAAGTTTTGTTTTCATCTTGGAATGATATCATCAATGGTAATGGTGCTCACATGAATGGCGAGGCTACAATATACTCATTTGATGGCAGGGACGTCATGTCAGATGGACAATGGTATGTAGCACTTGCAGTCAGGAAGTTGTCAAATACATCATATATAGATTAGTTAGCTGATTCTGCTGAATGTTTTCAGCATTTCACTTTTCATTGTAAGCGTAACTTTCAAATGGGATTTGTTTTCCATTTCTAAGAGACTCAGCCATGTGCACATGTGGTTTGGTGTCGCAGACAGCAGAGCACATACTCCAGGACTGCCCAAACTACAACATATCCAGGTGAACCTTCTGGCCTAGAGAGATAACAGTGGAAGATAAACTCTATGGACCGCTGAGTGAACTAAAAAAGACTGTTAGATTCATACAAGAGACAACGTTGCAGTTATAGACATATTTCAAGCGAACGAAAGAAGAAGAAGAAGAAGAAGATTTCTAAGAGGACAATCTTCTTCTTTTAATTAATGTCTTGTGGCATTGGTGACCATGTCACTCCAGTCTTCTGTCTCATGTATTGCCAAATTATTTCTGATACTGATGTTCCTCCATGCCATGATGTAAAACTGTCCAGTCATCCGGTGTGCTGATGCTGTGGTAAGGGATTCAACCCCTAAACCAGACAGTTGGACTAAAATGTTGACCTATTGTCCTTGACTTGGGGACGTGGATTACAAGTACTTCTGAAGTCAGAGTGGGTTTTCCTGATGGTGAGGGACACTGCTAATAGTGAAAGCTAATCCACATGCAAAATTCAGTCCAGCACGACTAGACATAGTGGGTGGGGACTACTGTTGAGTTCAAAGCGAGCAAGCGCAAACAACAACCAAAAAAAAAAAAAAAAACTGTCCAGCATCTTCTCTCTTGGTCTCCCCCTGCCTCTCCTCCCTTTCAACTTTCCTGTTGTCAAAACATATGCCCAAAAAATGTGGACTGTCTTCTTCTGATGTGAGTAACCAGTTCTCTTGTGAGTTAACTACTAGCAAGATATCTTCATTAATCTATCTGTCCTCTGTGTTCTATAAATCCACATCTCCGCAGCTTCCTCATAATATATCACTTGTTTGCTCATTGTCCATGATTTGCATCTGTACATCAAGATTGGCTCAGTATAGCTCTTAAGAATTCTTTTTCTTAGCTCATTAATTAAGTTAATAATTTAAATATTGAGCACAACCCACTACTGGCAACGCCGATCGCATTCTGGTATGAACCTAAGGCCTATCCACGTCAATATGGAAGCACTATACTCGAGTTTCGCCCTCATTTGAGCTCGTCAGTAGTGCATATCCCTGACCTGATCCGGAAAAGTCCCGGATCACGCGTGCGAAGCGGGTGTGTAACCACGCGGCACACACTGGACACACCAAATTATCACAACAGAACATCACAACGCTACCCATCGTAGGCTATGCTCAAGTTAATAGTTTTGAATCGACGTTGACAGTGTAGAATAGAGGTTGGCAATATAGAATATAAACTTGAAGACTTTAGGTGATGATTTATTATTTCTTTCAGTCCCAGAGGAGTTTGTAAAAGTTTCCCCACAGGGAATAATAGCCACAATAAAAATACCATTAGTGTATTATTTTCAAAGAGGCAACAAACATATATTATTATATACACCTTGTAAGAAATGTCTGACATGTGGAATACCCAACGAACGGTGAGCAGATTGGAATTGACTTAGTTTTCCACACTGAAAAATAAAAAAAATACACACATATAAGATTAGTTTATGGTGAGAGCATGATGAAAACATCTCAATAATTGTTGGCTCACTTTACTATGAACTTTACTTCACAGCTGGCACTGTGACAAAGGGGTTACTAATGCAATTCGTAATCCTGCACACTACATTGGAAACACATCTGTGGATGATTTGGCAGCAGACCACCTTGCATTGGTTTTCATAAAATGGTTTAAGTGCCAGTCGTTCAGACAGCAATAGTAAACTATTGAACGTAAACTTGCCAAGAAATCACAAATAGCCAATAAATGCTGGAGTTGACTGTGACATCCTGTAAAGGATATGTAACTAATTTTTACTATGAAAGATTATATATGTGCATTTATATTGAATAAACTAATTAATTAAATGTCCCTAAACAAATCAATAATGATATTTTCTTCCTTTGTCATCACAGGCCACAGAAGATTATATGGCATGGGTCTAATGGGAAAGGTGACTTTATGGAAAACCAGTTCTGCAACAAATGGCACTCAAGTGCACCAAACAGCATGGGAAGAGCCAGTTCTCTACTGAAGCACAAACTGCTTGATCAGGAGGAATACACTTGTAACAACGCTTTCATTGTTCTCTGTGTGGAGAACTCTGCACGACACAACTAGCATGGATGACTGAATGATACAACATGTCCTGAAGATGTGGACACAAACATGAGTGCTGTTGTGACTGATACAGTAAACATGAAAGCAAACAATATCTTGACTGATAATTATCTTCTTTCATTTCACACTTTGTTCTCACATCAAGTGTTTTTTTTAAAAAATCCTATTTATGGTTTTAATTCTTTCTGACTTATTGAACTCTTTGCTGGAAATGATATGTTAACATTAAGCATGTTCTGCCATATTAGCATGTAGTATTATTGTGGACATTCATTTCTGAAAACGAGGCAACCTTTTGAGGAATATCATTCTTCATTTTCTTGTGTCATTAAAATTTGCTACGTGTCTATTTTGGTATGGCTCACTAGCAAGATGGTTCACTTGAGGTCTTCACCAGTCCCCAAGTTTTTCTTGGAGGGTCACTCCAGTCTGCCTGATTTCCTCCCTCAGTTTGGGAAGTCAGGGTGGTCTTGTTGGGGTTTGCTTGAGTACTCCACATTTGGGGTTTGCTTGAGTACTCCACGTTTGCAAGAGATAGAATAAGTGAGACCCATACAGTAGGATATGCTTTGGGGTTTGCTTGAGTACTCCACATTTGGGGTTTGCTTGAGTACTCCACAATTGCAAGAGGTAGAATAAGTGAGATCCATACAGTAGAGATGTAGGAATATCTTTCACAAGTTTCAAGTTGTGTATGTTTGTATATATTTTTTTTTTGTCGCTTAATTAATAAACTATGTAAGTAACTATTAAAGTTAATAGAAACAAATGTTTCTTATCCAAATTATTAATACTCAGATAAGGACAATTTGAAGAAACAAACCGTACAATTGAATTATGTTTGGGATTATTATAAATTATTTCTATAATAGAGTGTTTATTAAAGTAGCAAAAGTATTATTGTCACTAGTTTTGGTTTATTTTTAATGTCTAAAAATATTGACAGGTATAAGTAATAATCTGATTGAAATCTTTAAAATCAGATTTTCCTGAATTTGCATTGCTTTAAAATGCTAAGTTGTATCAGTAAAACTATCATGTGCAATTGCATTGTATCATTTCAACTGCATCATTAGTTTATATACTGTGTCACATTCATCTTAAATCTCATATGCTAGGAAATTTGATGACACGTTTAAGTGAAATTATTAAAGCATCCACATTTCTTTGTACACAAACATTAATAATGATATTCATCTTGCCACGATCCATTTATTAAACCTTGGTTTTATTTTCCTCTTTGCTATGGAATATTCTCTGCCAGTTTGCTTGACATGAAGTGTGCCTTATGGACATTTGCCCTCAATGCTGGTTAATGAAAGTCATGTATATTCTTGTAAATAAATTTCATTTTATTTTTCAAAAACAAGCTCAAATTTGAACAAGAGATTGATGTCATGTATTATTGTGATAATATCTTCATATACATGTGTTCAGTCAGTGAAATGTTGTATAAGAAAGAATAATTTGTTGGAAATATTATCCCTGAGTGTTGGCTCTTTACATCCTGTCAGACGGTCAGAAGCCGAAGTGTTTTGAGTATTTGTGTTTGATGTAGAATATGTGTCTGTCAGTTATTTCAGACATAGAGGCAGATCCTATTTGTGTTTGATTATTCTATTGTCCATCTTTCTTCCCACATTCATATTTTGTAGTGCCCTGGCAAAGACACAATCTCCATACAGTACAATCTTCTACCAATGTGCATCAGTTAATAGAGCTGATAGAGAAGTGCCTTAGTGATTGTTTCCATACTTTTTTGAATCTTAATCTTAGACTACTTCTTGGTGTTCCTGCCTCTGAAAGCTCACCATTTAATACTTGTTTAAGAATGCAGTTATCCTCTATTCTTCTAGCTTGTTCTAGAAACCTTGTCTTCTGAAACTGAGTAAAGGCTGCAGAACATACTACAAAGTTCAGTTCATTTGAAATACTTAGTACAGAAATCTGCAGACCAGAGTGCTTAAGTATAACTTTATTGGACAACATAGACAAATATGCAGAAGAACTTAGTATAATAATACAACCTGTGGCAAGATGATTAAATAAACTGCTTTTTCTTCTTGTGATCAATGTTTGCTATGCATCTATTCTGGCATGGGTCACAAACAGGAGGGTTTGCTTGATGTCTTCACTAATCCCCCAGAGTTTTTCTCATTGGATCGCTCCAGTCGGCCAGATTTCTTCAGGGCAGTCTAGTAGGACATATTTTCGGGTTTGCTTGAGTGCTTCACGTTTGCAAAATGCAGAGTCAGTGAGAGCCAGTCGGTAGAGGTGTGCTCTGAGTCCGCAATGTCCTTGTCTGAGTCTGAAGATTTTGGTCTGTGCAATCCTAAATAAACAAACTAAAGTAATATAAAATACAAAAGAATATTGGTGCTACATGTTAATTATAAGGATGTGTTGTGCATGTCCAACTAGCAAGTGATGGGAGTAGTTCATACACTTGTACGTCAGCTGAGAAAGCTGGAATACTAATGAGCATGCCATGTGTTCAGTCAGATCACTTCAGTTAATAAGAAACCAGCTGTGCAGAAAGGCTATACCTGTAACAATGACACTTCACCTTAAACTTCTCTGTTTAATGTAGTCCATGTGATGTGAGTATTTCCAATAATATTTTATGACATAGAAAGTGTAGGCTTTGCTTCAACAAGAAGATTTCATTGTTAGAAATACCTTGGTCACAGTTGATTCAAATATGAAATATTTTGTTTCCTAGACTATCATCTATCTTTTTACATTGTATCTTGTTATTTGTCCTTGAAAATAAAGACGTTTATCTTCTCTATACATTTTAATTGATTGATATATATGCTTAAAAATGTTATTTTGTTGATTTATTACATACATACTCACTGAATGTGTTGTCTGAGTTGTGTATGATATTTACTGATATGTCAGTTTGTAGCATGCATATATTCCTTAATTTAAACACGACTCAAAACATTCAACCAGTTATGCTCACTTGTTGTGTGGTCTTAAACATGCTTAGCATTTTTGTTTTATCATTTGGCCATAACAGTCTTTATTTTGCTCATTTACAGTAAATTCTAAGATGCTCAGTTTGATAAATTCAGTAAATACAGATATTGGTATCTAAGACCAAAAATGTAAACATTACTTGCCAGCTTTTGAAACAAATTAATCGTGAATTTAAAATGTGTGTATTTTTAAAAAAAAACTATGTCCAGATTTTAAAAAACAAAGTATTAGGAAGTTTGACAATTGCACTGTGAGATTTGCAATTAGGAGAAAATATAGCTTACGCTGCTTATCAAAGAATTATTTTTAAATGACCAAGCATTATTGTGTACAAATCACATGCAAATATTCTAGCATCTGCGTTATATTACTTAAATCAGTTCAAAGATAAATTCATATAAAGTTATTAAAATATGGTGGGCATGCTAGCGAAGTTGATAGCGAAATGTGCTGTTAAGGCCATGCATATGGTTGGATGTGGGTTCAACGCCTCAGCTCGTCACTTGCCAATGCTAGGGGAAGATTGGACACCTATTCCTCTTTGCTCTCAGGCCTATAAAATGTGATGGCACTATAACATCACAGACCCATAGTAGAAAACTGCTTGTAGACACATTTTTAAAATCATTATTGAAATATAGACTTCATAGATCTGTGAACTTTAGGCATTTTTCTTGTCAAATTTGGCAAGTTTCAACTGTGTTGGATATTTACAAATAATACCACCTCTAAGTAAACTAAAGGACCCCTTGTCAGGCCAATGAGGCTTACTGAGTCCTTGATGCTCACCCCATACTTTTGACCAAGCAGCACTGAATGGTGATGTGGCCAGTATCATGCTAGCTGCCATTATACCCAGAAAATTGCCCGTTTTAGGCTGAGCTGACCTGGAGGACCTGGTCATTTAGGGAAAAGAGTCAAATTAAGATAAAGAGATAAGTACCTGGATGGTTTGGTATAATCAGGAAAAGAACACAGACCTTATCTGAGATAATGATGATCGTATGAGATGGTGACCCATGACTGCTCACATTATCGGCATCTCACATGCTGATGATAATAATGATAATTCTTGTTCCAATAAGAATGCATCAATCTATAATAAGAAAATGAGGTAACAATGCTTTTAATATTATTGTTATTATTATTTAGATAACGCAGGGTAACGGCCTGCATGTACTACAAGTTTCAGGTCCCTAAGCAATTATGAGCTTTACTTTTTTAACTTTGCTGCATGCTATGTAATCATCATGTTAAAATCATCTTACAGAGTATAGTAGGCTGTACTACTGGCAAGAATTCTCAAGAATTCTAGTCTGCAGTTCTTCAGAAGCTAAATATCTGAAATATATCTGTGCAGAGCATAGTAGGCTGTACTACTGGCAAGAATTCTAGTCTGCAGTTCTTCACAAGCTAAATGTCTGAAATATATCTGTACAGAGCATAGTAGGCTGTATTATTGGCAAGAATTCTAGTCTGCAGTTCTTCACAAGCTAAATGTCTGAAATATATCTGTACAGAGCATAGTAGGCTGTACTACTGGCAAGAATTCTAGTCTGCAGTTCTTCAGAAGCTAAATGTCTGAAATATATCTGTGCAGTGCATAGTAGGCTGTACTACTGGCAAGAATTCTAGTCTGCAGTTCTTCACAAGCTAAATGTCTGAAATATATCTGTACAGAGCATAGTAGGCTGTATTATTGGCAAGAATTATAGTCTGCAGTTCTTCACAAGCTAAATGTCTGAAATATATCTGTGAACAGTATTACTAAACCAAACTTGTCTAATATTTTACCATTATTTTCACTCAGCAGTCTATTTAGCTGAGAGATTTTCTTAAATCTGGCTAATATTGGCATGCCAGGTTTTTTTTGGTTTTTTTTCTGTAGTGTTTTTCTATTCTGATTAATTGTTTGGTTTACATCTATTGAAGACCATGCAGCATAACCTACAGTACAAATTAAATGCTAAATAAAACTGTAAATCACTGGCTGACAGAAAATAGAAATAGATGTTGAAGAGATAGTTTCTGTATAAAATCAGCAAAATACAGTATTAGTTTCAAGCCAATGTGAAATTGTCTTGGTGCTACCGCTCAGCAATTATAATATTTTGCAATCATGGGTATTATGTTAATTTTTAAAATGCTGTGATTGTTGCCATATGAAGAAAGTGTGCATGTGTCTACATTAGTTAGTTGCAGGTTCTTTACAGGACAATGCTAGGCAATGTTAGTCAGTAGTTTGCCAATGCTTTCTGAACAACCAACACCTCATACCAACGAAATCAATGCAAAGTGGTCTGCTACCATATCACTTGTGCCTGATTTCGAACTCTAACTCTATGTTTCAGAGAATCCTAAAATACTTTCACTATACCCTAATCCACAAATTCGCTTATATGAAGAGGGAGAGAGGCGAGAAGGCTGGCGGCCAGGCAGACGGCTGTGGTCGGGCGAGCAGGCAGACGGGCGGGCGAGATGGCTGGAGGGCAGGCAGGTGCGTGTTCAGGCGGGCGAGATTAACCACTGCACTACCATGACTCAGAAAAACCCCGGGAATTCCTAAAGATGTTATTAAATATGCATACATGCATGTATCCATATACATACACATTCACATGCGTGCACACACATACGTACATGCATGCATATAGACACACACACACATGCACATACACTCATTCAAATCTTCACACACATACAACATTTACAAACAAACCCACACATAAACGTGTGCAACCGAAAACCATTAAGAGAAAACACAAGTTCCTTTGCTGACGTTATGGGAATCACAGGAGCAATCCTGTTGGAGCACAGGAGGTTTCAAGATGGCGACGGACGGTCGTGTTGTTTTGTGTTCGTTAACTTTTTCGCGTAGGGGATGGATTTATTCATCTCTTGCGTGTAATTGGTGTGCCAGGATGTAAAACCAGGAGTATCTACTCAAGATCTGCGCGGGTGCTACGGAGTTCGTGCATCGAGCGAAGTCTTCCTTGAGTGAATTTTCAGCAGCGTGTGTGGTTTTTTCAGTCTGTGTTTACGTTTTTTCAACATGGCGGAACAACGCGTGTTCTTCGTGCGGTCAGCAGGCAACATACCGAAGCGGCGTTGTAGCCGCGCAGGGAAAAAGAAGCAAGGTAAGCGTGGTGGTTTGAGGTGTTTTAGACTCAAGTGTCACCGCCTAGGACTCGGGAATATCCGTATTCTATATTGGAACTGTGCCAGTGTAAAACAACGGGGCTGTATTTTAGAAACCCTAGTTTACAGGAACGACATTGTAGCACTCCAGGAGACGAGACTGGGCGATCAGCTACTCCAAATTGCCGGCTTCAAATGTTTCTACAACAGACGACATTTGGGAATGGCGATTCTCGTTCGTGACAGCATGGTGGCGTCAGAGCTAGACATGTCCAGTTGGGACAGTGACGATATACAAATACAGGCGTTGAGAGTTCATTCCAGTATACCATTCGTGTTGGTTAATGTTTATGCCCGCAATGCCAGTGTGGACGCCCAGAAGTGGCAGTGCTTAAGTGGCATATTAGGCCACGAGAGAAATGTTATTTTCTGTGGTGACTTCAACGCTAAAGGCAGATCATGGGGAAACACTTCCTCCAATACACAGGGGGAGGAGCTCGAGACTGCACTGGAAACCATCGACCTGGTTTGTATCAACAGTGGCTGTGTCACCAGGACAGCAAGCCGTCCGGGCGATGAGGACAGTGCCATTGATCTGGCGCTAGTTTCACCGTCACTCACTACAGTGTGTAGATGGGTTGTCCTAGGACACCATGGCAGCGACCACCACCCTTGCAGCATACTGGTGGAGAAAGGCAGAACCAGGCAGCACAAGCTAAAGGTAAAGACGTTCCAGTATGACAGTACAGGGCAAGATGTGGTGAGTAAAATAAGACGTGACAAGCGCAGAACGTTTCAGGGCAGGAAAAAAAGCTGGGAGCAGCCACCATGGTGGAGTTCCGAGGTGGAGAAGACTTGGGTGGATAAGCGTAGTGCTGTAAGGAGATAGCAAAATGCCAAGAAGAACAGAGCTGGTCATCCTAGTCCCTGCTTGCACTTAGAAAGAGAGATGCACACAAAAGTAAGCTACTTCAAAAAACTGGTCAAGGTTGTTAAAAGCGAAAAATGGGCAGAGGTGTGTCAAAGAGTAAGCACAGACAAGTCACTGAAATTGTTTTGGCGACTACATAAAAGCATGAGTGGTGTAGTCAAGAATAAGAGCATTTCTGACTTCCAAGGTGCTGACCTCATCTGGCAGAGGACTGACGAGGACAAGGGCAAAGCCCTCTTTGAACGCTACCTTGAGCAGAGCAACCAGACAGACATGGGAGGCCGAAATCTGGCCAAGGAGGTCACCTCAGACAGATGCAAGGCCCAGAACACTTCGGATGAAGACACAGTGACAGTGAAAGAAATCAAGGCTGTGCTTCGACGATCAAAAAACAGTGCTCCAGGTCCTGATGGCATAAGATACGACGACATAAATAGGTGTACCGACAATGAGCTAGAGAAACTAGCAGACATGTACAACAACAGTATAGGGAGTGCTAGCATCAAGGAGGAATGGTTACACAGCTATCTGATTCCCTTGCCGAAGCCTGACAAAGACCACACAAAAATTCAGGGATATCGAATTATAACCATGCAGAATACAATAGGCAAGCTGCTGGAGAAGGTAATTGCCAGGAAAATATCAAGCCAACTATAGAGGCAAGGTGTTTTCCCACCCACCCTGGGTGGGTACCGTCCAAAAAGAGAAACCTGGACCAATGCAGCAGTCTTTGCCCAGGATGTCTATGAAAGTTTCCACTCAGGCACTGAAACCGTTGCTGCAGCGAGTGATCTTGAGGACGCATACAACAGAGTACCACTGGATTTTTTAATGTTTCAGCTTCTCGAACTAAACGTAAGTCCATTCCTCCTTAGTTGGATCGCTGCAGCCCTTTTCCAACGGAAAGTAGTTTTTAGATGTGGCAGTTGGACTTCGGAACCAACAACAATATATCCTGGCCTACCACAGGGATCACCATTATCTCCGGTACTGTTCAACGCCTACACAGTGAGAATCACCAGTGAGCAGATCACTGGACCTGGCAGGACATTGTCATATGCCGATGATGTTTTAGTGTATCTTCAGGGTAAGGATAGAGAGGAGGTTGCTGTGGAACTACAAACCGAACTCAATCGCATAAGTACTTGGTGTGATGAAGCTGGGGAAATGGTCAACCCAACAAAGGCAATAGTGACTTGGTTCTCGTTGAATAATCATATTGTCAACACTCCAACACCAACTGTAATGCTGTGTTCAGAGACGGTGGAAAGAACGCAGGCAATGAATTACCTGGGGATACGGTTTGATCGAAGCCTTGCTTATAATGTGCACATAGACCAGGTGATAACAAAGGCCAAGCGGGGTTTGGCAGCGATGCGGGTGATGGCGGCAGCAAACTGTGAGCAGCGCCATCTATGTCTTCTGTACGAGAGGCTGGTCATGTCTGTTTTGGAGTATGCAATGGCAATCCTGACTCTCAGCCATAAGCAGATAGAAAGGATGGAAAGGATACAGAATGAAGCTATGCGCATTATTCTTGGATGTACAAGAGATACAGCATGCAGGGCGATGCGCTACCTTCTTGATTTTCCAACCATTGAAGAGAGAATACAAGGTTGCAGGGCACGCGCCTACCTCAGAATTAACGCAAACACACAACATCCACTGCATAGTGAAATTAGGAAGGTGAAGGGCAGCAGGTTAAAAAGAGGACGGTCATGGATGGGTCAAGCCGAAGACATTCTTCAACAGGTGTGTTCACTTGAGGACTTAGAACCTGGCGAGGAGTGGGTGCAAGTGCCAACAGACTTCTGCACATCCTTTTCAGTTTGCATCCAACTAGATAGAAAATGCAGACAAGAAAATCCGGCTGCTGTTGAGGCTGAAGTACAAGCGTTGATTTTCGAGAATTCGCTAGACGGTGACGCGGTCATCTACACAGATGGGTCGGTCGTCCGACATGTGAGAAGCTCATGGGCCTTTACAGCTCGGGCCGGAGGGAGAATTGTGAAGGAGGACTCTGGTGCTTTCACTGAAACCACAAGTAGCCTGACCATGGAAGTCATGGCAGTAAGTAAAGCAATAACATGGCTCGAGACACAGACATTCACTAGGGCTTGTTTCCTTAGCGACTCAATGAACATGATCAAGAGGATAGAGGAGGGGTCGATCCGAAGAGAATGGTTGCTGCCTCTGGAGCGGTCTCGACTGGCAAAGATTAGTTTCATCTTCGTGCCAGGGCATGCGAGAGTACAAGGAAATGAGCGGGCTGACAAGCTCGCAGGTGAGGCTACTGTGAAGGGCGGACGCGCCATGGACCAGGCCGACATTCTGAATGCTCTACGAGAAGTAAGACTTTTGCGAGAACCAAGTGATGACTGTGAATCTACAACAATGGCCAGACTGCGAGAGCAGCAAATTAAAAGAGGGGTGGCCAAACAAGAACACTACGCAGGAAGCCAAAGAAGATTGATAAACCAACACAGAACTGGCGTCGTTAGCCGCTACACGTTGCGGGAATTGCTGAGGAGGGGATCCGAGCACTTATGGACTGAATGGTTCGATGTGCAATGAGGATGATCTGTCGACTAACTAACTAACTAACTAACAGGAGCAATATTTTATACATAACTAACTGACCCTGCCCGGCTTCGCCCAGGCCCTGGTGGGGAGCATCTCATTTAATTCATATAAGTAGTCATATAAGCTCCCGTTCCCGTTCCCGACTATCTATCTGTCTGTCTGTCTGTCTATCTGTCTGTCTGTCTGTCTATCTGTCTGTCTGTCTGTCTGTCTGACCCGGCCCGGCATCGCCCAGCTCCTGGTGTGGAGCATCTCATTTAATTCATATAAGTAGTCATATAAGCTCCCGTTCCCGTTCCCGACTATCTATCTGTCTGTCTGTCTATCTGTCTGACCCGGCCCGGCTTCGCCCAGCCCCTGATGGGAGCATCTCATTTAATTCATATAAGTAGTCATATAAGTTCCCGTTCCCGACTATCTGTCTGTCTGTCTGTCTGTCTGTCTAATAATTTATTGGTTGCAGTTAGAACAACCTTAGATAAACGAAGACCAACTTACAAAAAAGCATTAGAAAGAGCACTTGAAAGATCTTTACATCTTCCCCCAACAATTAACTTGGGTAAATGGAGCGGCGGCAGCAGCAGAAGAAGAAAAAGGAGGAGTAGGAGGAGGGAGGAATTTTAGGGTTTCCAGGGGGGAATGAAGACCATTTCAAGATCGCGTTAATACAAGAACCGATTACTTGATATTGTTTTTCCCTTCATACTTTACAGTTATGTACGTCTCATCCTTCTAAACTTCATTTTATAAAGTAAGTAGACCCACAAATCATGTTTTATGTGGATGTCTAGACTTGTTTTTGTTTTTACAAGAACAAGGGCGATCGGAGCGACTGCAACAACTATAGGGGTATCTCACTTCTGTGTATTGTCGGAAAAGTATTTGCCAGAATTGTTCTGCGCAGACTTCAAGTCCTAGGAGATCAAGTCTACCCCGAATCACAGTGTGGCTTTCGACAGAACCGGTCTACCACTGATATGATATTCTCATTGCGACAAATGCAAGAAAAATGCCGTGAACAGAATCAACCACTGTTTATTGCCTTCATCGACCTCACAAAGGCATTTGATTTGGTCAGTCGTGAGGGTCTGTTCAAGGCACTAAAGAAGATTGGCTGCCGACCAACTCTTCTGTCCATTGTGGAATCGTTCCACACAGGCATGAAGGGTATAATCAAGTTTGATGGTGCAACTTCTGAAGAATTTGAAATCAAGAGTGGAGTTAAGCAAGGTTGTGTACTAGCTCCCACCCTCTTTGGAATATACTTTTCACTTCTACTGAAATATGCATTTCGTGATCAGGATGGTGGTATATACATTCACTCACGCTCAGATGGCGGCCTCTACAATGCTCAGAGATTGAAGGCTAAGACCAAAATTAGGAGGGTACTGATCAGAGAGTTGCTTTTTGCAGATGATGCTGCAGTTACGACCCACTCTGAGGAAGAATTGCAATGTCTACTATCTGCATTCTCCAATGCTTGTTCTGAATTTGGTTTAACAATTAGCAAAAAGAAGACACAGATTATGTCACAAGGTGCACATGGGGTACCATCAATCTTTATTGACGACGCCGAACTAGAGATAGTAGACCATTTTACATATCTAGGATCAGTGGTAAATAGCAAATTATCCTTAGATCAGGAAATCAACATCCGGATTGGTAAGGCAGCAACAACAATGAACAGGTTAAAAAAAAAGAGTCTGGGAGAACAGGAAGCTTACTGCCAAAACAAAAGTCCTTGTCTATCAAGCCTGTGTCCTTAGTACTCTTCTCTATGGCAGTGAAACCTGGACAACTTACTCACACCAAGAGAACAATTTAAACAGCTTTCATATGCGGTGTCTGCGAAGAATTCTTGGTATTAAGTGGCAAGACAAAATCACAAATACTGAAGTATTGGAAAGATCAGGTTGTGTGACAGTTTATTCCATGCTCAGTCTTCGTAGACTTAGATGGATAGGACATCTTAGGAGGATGGATGATGGTAGAATACCAAAGGATATCTTTTTTGGTGAATTACAGATGGGTAAGAGATCTCAGGGTCGGCCTCTACTACGATACAAAGATGTGTGTAAGCGGGACATGATTGATACAGGCATTGATAATGCACATTGGGAGCAAGTCGCCGCTGAACGTGTTGCATGGAGGGCAAATATCAGAAATGGAATAAAGTCAAAGGAGAAAATTATTGCAGAAAAGTCACACACCAAGCGTTTGAGACGTAAGATGGTGCATGATGGTGGAAATGACCACGTGTTCAGATGCACCCACTGTGAACGGACATTTACAGCGCACATTAGCCTTATCAGTCACACTCGCTACCGCCATAGTTAAAAGTTATTATGCCTTTTTAAAGCACAAACTATCGTCTGTCAAGACGGCAAGGTGCCAATGTGTAGACTTGTTTTAGTATATGCTATTAAATTTACCTTCTATTTTTACGTATACTGTGTAGGGATGAGGTGATTTTTATATAGGAAATATGAAGGGGGGGGGGGATGACGTTCTGAAAATATGGTGAAGGGGCACGGGCCAAAAAAGGTTGAGAACCACTGCTCTAGACAGACTCCTGAGACCCATGTTATGAGGCTCAGTCTACCCCAGAGACCCATGTTATGAGGCTCAGTCCACCCCAGAGACGTCCTGCGTGGAAAAACGAATTCTACTACTGCTTGGGGATTGAACATGGACGATTGTCTTGGTCAGCAAATGTACTAAACATTATGCCACTATAGCTCTCAACATGAATCAAGTAAGCAAACAGTAAAGTTGGGAACCCTTTTTCACGCCCCGGTGCATACTGGCCATATGGTGCTTGTCCCATAGTATAGACCTATCCTATTTAAAAATAATTTCCAATGTTATGAAATTTAACACATAAAGGTGGTATGGCTAAATCAACAAACACACAAAAAGTTAAGATGATTTGGTCAATTTTATGAGAACAGGGGGCTGCGTGGTCTCGAGGTATGGTGTCAGCCTCGAGTGCTGGAGGTCCCGGGTTCATGCCCCGGTGAGGACCGGGATTTTTTCTCGTGGACTTCTTGTAATAAAATTCTCCTGGTCTCTGGGTAGTGAGATCGGATGCCCGTGTGTGTTGTTGCACACGTAAAAAATCCATTTTCAGTTGGAAATCGAAAAAGAGTATCCTAACGGCGCTGCTCGGGCAAAATTTCGAGTTAAAAATCTACCCAAAGTATTTCAGGATCCTCGCCGGTGCTACGGAGTTCGTGCACTGTGCCGAGTTTCTCCAGACTCAGATTTGAGTTAGGAGGAGAACGGAGCACTTATGAGTTGCACCCGTGTGCCGTGATGTTGATCCATCGACTAAACTAAACTAAAGTGGAACATATGGCACAGACGACAAAGAAGAATGAAGAGATTCTACGGAACATCAAAGCGAAGAGAGAAATGCTAAAAAGGGAGCTAACCCAAAGCAAACCAGCTGGAGCCAATGAAAAGATCACAGAAAAGCCGCAAGATGAAACCCAACATAAGGCCGAGACGATACCGTACTCAAAGAGATCCCAGAGGAAACTGATATACCACCAGACCACTGGAGAAATCATAGGGGAGGAGAGTGACGGCGGCACAGATTACCCTCTTCCAATGACCCCGGAGGAGCTCCTAGAAATGGCTAAAATGAATTAACTCGGGCAAGCAGAATACAATAGGCAAAAGGAAAGCAAAAGACTCGAAATGGAAAACAGGTGCAAGACAATCGAAAGGAAGAGGGAAAAGATATTGTGAAAACATCGAAAAGCTGCTACAGAAGATATACAAAAAGGAGGCAAAAATACCAAATAAAAAGTCCTTATAAGGACTGCAACCAGTTAAGCCAGACGAACCAGCAGCCTTCACTAACAACAGACACCACCAGAGGAGTCGTGCACAAAATACAGTCGCCACCAACCCCCCCCCCTTTTTTTCCCCAGCTGACGTCACAGACACAGATAAAACCAGTCCGATCAGGACCAACTTGTAAGAGTGCACAAGACAAAAAACAGGGTAAAAATACCCACAAAAACCACGGATCTCAACAATAACCGACGCTGAGGAGGCAGGTGTAATGAGATCGAATTTTGTATTATTATTTTTTTCGAAAAGAGAGGGGGATTGAGAGAGATTGAGAGAAAGAGGGGGGGGGGGGAACTGAGCAAACTGAAGGTAGGAACAGTAGGACGACCCTGCAGTTGGCAGAGAGATACTTCAGAGCGAATTCAAAAGAACTGAATGCCAAGAACTGGAGTGGCACTATCAAAGAAAGAGAAACGAAAATAATTTTGCCTAGGCTTATAATAAAATGAGGTTAGTTGCATATCTTTACAGGACGTAGCAGTCAACCCCAGCATTTTTTGGCTATTCGTGATTACTGGGCAAGTTTACGTTCAGTAGTTTGCCAGTGCTTTCTGAACGACCGAAACCCATACCATTTCATAAAAAAACAACGCAAGGATTGACGACATCAGAGACATTGTACAACCTCACGGAATGACACTATCCAGTGCCGTCCACCGGGCGCTGGAACGCAAATTATTCCTCGCCACGACGCTTGACGGCAGAAGTGGAAGATGATGATGATGATGATGATGATAGTTTATGAAGTGTGTGAGTTCGATTTCGGACACCGTCATTCCGTTCACAACGGCATTTTTAAAGAGGTCCTGGAAGAGGCGGGGAAAGGGTGGGGGTCGTCGATGGGTCTACGGAGTTCATGCTTTGTGAAATGCTTTCGGAGAGAGACTCTGTGGGGAAATGGCCGAGCTATCAACAATGGCCAGACTGCGAGAGCAATAAATTAAAAGAGGGGTGGCCAAACAAGAACACTACGCAGGAAGCCAAAGAAGATTGATAAACCAACACAGAACTGGCGTCGTTAGCCGCTACACGTTGCGGGATTTGCTGAGGAGGGGATCCGAGCACTTATGGACTGAATGGTTCGATGTGCAATGAGGATGATCTGTCGACTAACTAACTAACTATAGGTCATGAGTAGAATGGCTAATCCCAACCAGCGTAGACCTGGTGGCCAGGAGACAAGGCTACTAAATGGATATTAGCATGTTTAACGTATTGATTAATGCTGACGTCGACTACGTTCGGCACGAGTACTAGGCGTGGCACGAGCACTAGGCGTCGCACGTGGATCGATTTTCACTGGCATGCCGTGTGAATTGAAATATGGATCAGATTTCACTAAAATATATAAATTAAATAGAAGCAGATAATTCTTTTACAGTTATTCGTGTTTTCACATCTCTTCAAAACCAAATTTGCTAGACAAATGGATTAAAGAATTTGCGAATTGATGCAAAAATATTGAGTGAGTGTTGAGCAGCAACAATGATTGATTTTGGTGAAGTTCTATTTCCAGCCTAAACCTACCCTCTCTCCCGACCACGATCCACCTCCAACGCTATAGATGTTTTGGCTGTCGCATTCTCACGCTAGTGCTTTAGCATTAACAGTTTTTTTTTTTTTTTATATTTTAAATATGTTGCCGTTAAACTGACTCCAAAATGTCATGCTCGTTTTGAGACTTTTGAACAAACGAATATACGAGGCGCGTTTTTAAGTAAGTCCCGTTTTGACCATACCGACAAACACCGATGGAAAATGGAAATGTGCATATGCAGTATGTTTATGTGGTTCATTAGCTAGCTGTGTGCTATTTTTCCACTGCCGAAATCTTGTTTGATGCTGCGTGTGAGTGATTTATAATGAGTACAAAAATAAATACTCCCACCAGTTGCGAGGTTCGTACTGTGATCCGTTGTCTTGCTAGCAAAAAACAACAGTGCTGCAGAATTCATGGCCACTGTTTTCTGGGACAAAAAGGGGGTCTTGTTTATTGATTTTCTTGAACGTGGAAAGACAATTAATGCCAAATCTTATTGTGACACTCTGAGATAAAACTTAGACGTGCCATCCAAAACAAAAGTCGTGGGCTGCTGTCCTCTGGGATTTTCCTTTTGCACGATAATGCAGGGATGTGTAATGTCTCCAGATCTTTTTTTCCTATACAGTAAACATATTTTCAGAAATGTAGAAGATATAAATGGAATCAGCATTGGAGGACGAAACATCAATAATATTAGATATGAAGATGATACAGTATTGATTGCAGACACATTGTTGTACACAGTGAGCAGCTGGGGTTGGAATTAAATTGTAAGAAGACACAGGCTATGGTCGTCACTAGGAAGAACGAAGTACCACATTGTAATATACAAGTAAATGGGAATATTCTTCAACAAATGAATCGGTAAAATTATTTCGGAACAGTCATAACATCTGATGGGGGATACCTTGAAGAGATTAGAACAAGAATCGCCATGGCGAAAGTAGCCTTTAGCAAGATGAAAAACATTCTGACCAATAAAAAGATGTCAACTGAAACGAGAAAAAGAGTTGAGGGGATACATAGAGCCTGTTCTTTTGTATGGATGTGAAACTTGGACAATGTGCAGTCAAGCTGAAAAACATCTGATGGCTGCAGAAATCTGGTTTCTGAGGAAAATGCAAAGAATACCATGGACAGATAGAAAAACCAATGACCAAGCACTACAGGAGACAAATGAAAATGGTAAACTGATTAGAGAAATTAGACGTAGACAGTCAAAATTGTTTGGACATGTTATGAGAAGAAATGGACATAGTTACAACTGGCAAGATCGAGGCGAACAGACCAAGAGGAAGACCGAGAGGAAAATACCTGGATGGCTTGGCCACATGGCATGAACGAGACAGGAACACTGAGCTGATCTACGACTCTGATGATCGAGGGAAATGGCGAGTCATGACCGTCCACGCTTTCCGGCATGGCACATGATTGATTGATTGACGATAATGCTCGACCTCACGTCGTATATGGAGCTGTTCAATTGTTGCAAACATTTCACAGGGAAATGGTTGACCACCCGCCCTACAGCCCCGATCTGGCGCCAAATGATTACCGCCTTTTCATGAATCTAAACAAGTTACTGTCATCCCAGCGGTTTGAAACTGATGATGAACTGGAAACTGGTGTTAACGAATGGTTCAAGACGCTGGCGGCAGACTTCTACGACATTGGAATTAAGAACCTGGTGCCACGATACCAAAAATGTGTTAAAGTCAATGGTGACTATGTTGAGAAATAATATAAATGTGTGGTTATTCGCCTCGTAGATTGTACCAATGTGAACTTAGGTTGGCATGCTGAGAGTCTTTACAACATTACTTCGAGACGAATCTACAAAAAGGTCGCAAATCCCTGCTCTAATGTTTAAGGAGGTTCACTTCCGCCAGCTCCCATAGGGTCCGCTTGCCATCAGGCAAACTGACACCCTGGCAACTCCGCTACGGGTCCTAACACAGAAAATGCAGTAGGTTACGAAGGTTGTAGTCGCCACACATTCTTGTCATCATGTAGTACTTCCCATGCACAAAGTCGCTCTCATCACGGCTAGACATCACGATCCTTTGTCCATTTTCATGTTTATGGTGAGAGCGATGTGAATACGCCTTTTGCTTCGCGCTCCGAAGGTTTTGTGATCGATTCCGACCTACGTCATTCGGTTTACGAGTAAAATTTTCTGGGAGACTTCTGGGGATTGTCACTGGAGCTACGGAGATTGTGCTTTGTGCGACGCTTTCGACAGGCCGGCCTGCGGCAAGCGACCGGGATAAAACCCGGTGCAATGAAGTAGATCCTCTCGTCGTTAAGTCCCTTTAACATCTCGATTGACATACGGCGCTAGAGGAAGAAGCCACACAGCCATGAGACTCATCTTCATGCCAGGCATACATCACTTGTAGGCGACCTATATCTGAACCAAACATGTCAAGGCCATCGTTCACACGGGACCTCATTTCTGAGAACTGTATTCTTCACCTAACAGACGTCGGCTGCAAATTAGTTGGCTTGATATTAATCCCTCAAAACTGTCCCAACCCGCCATTTCTGGAGGCGATAAATTAGTGATAATTATGAATGGGGAATCCGCTTCAAAGCCAGACAATGACAAATGACAAGCCAGGGGAAATAATAGAACGGTATTTTGAGAATGGTAAGCGTCGCATATAGACCATCCTGCTGGGGGCACCATTAATTCGTTAGCAGCTTGACTGTGACCGACATGTGACATATAAGACAGGCAGTTGTCATGCTTCACAGGCTTCTCCTACCCTTCTTAGTTCCATCGTGGATCCAGCCTCGCAAAATTACTACAAGAGATATTCTTGAGAAGGAAATGTAACTAGAAAGATAGTTGAATACCCTACCACATTATGCAGTAACATAGTATACATAACACACCTGTCATGTATGGGATTACCAACCCAACAAATTACCTGCATTGTTTGTATAGTTATAGCATTGCTTTGCTGATCTAGCAGATTCTGAAGCTTGTCTTGTTCCAGAAGCATTGGTGTTACATTTCTTCTGAGGTAAATTAGGCAGGCCGAGAGAGGGATAATGTTTTATGGGCATTATTTGGTCTCTGTCTTTACAAGAGGAAATGACACCTGATGAACTGGCAGTACAAGCTAGAGATATCTTGATAACTGCAGCCAAAGATTTAATTCCCACCAAGAAAAAGCAACGTAAGCCGTGGATTACATCAGACACGTTAGAATTAATAAAACAACGAAGGGAACAGAAATAGAAAGGAGGTGAATCCACGCTTTCCGGCATGGCACATGATTGATTGATTGATTGAATCCGATAACAACAGGATGAAGTATAAATCTTTAACTCGAGAAATAAGAAAGAACACAAGAAAGGACTAAAATCAACATATACAAGATTGCTGTACCAGAATAGAGCAATATCATAAGACTGGAAGAGATTACGAAATGTTCAAATAAATGAAGTTATTGACAAGAAATGTTCAACCTCAATTGAATGTTATCTGTGACAAGATGGGAAATACCTTAACAGAATCTAGACAAATTCTAGAAAGATGGCAGGAGTATTGCAGTGGAATGTATGATATGAGTGACAGTGAGGATATGAATGAGTTACATGACAGAAGAGACAGAACCTGAACCCTCATTAGATGAAATTGCATGGGCAATAAAGAACTTGAAGAATGGTAAATCACCTGGATGTGATGAGATACCAGCTGAACTAATTAAAGCGGAAGGAGAAGAAAGCATACAAATCTATCACGCATTATGTAAAAAGATATGGAAATATGGTATATTGCCAAAAGATTGGAAGAGAACTATCTTCATTCCAATACCAAAAAAGGGCAACCTGAAATTAAGCACCAGCTATAGAACTATATGATCAGTCATGCAAGTAAAATTCTACTAAAAATCATAATGGGAAGACTTGGAAGAAAATGGAAGAAGAAATTAACGTGTTTCAAGCTGGATTTAGACAAGGAAGAGGAACAAGAGATCACATTCTCAATATGCGTTTAATAATAGAGAAGTGCAGAGAATTTAATGTAAACTTATTCTCATGTTTTGTGGATTATTCAAAGGCATTTGACTGTGTACAACATCACAAACTTTGGGAAATCATGAGGAATATGGGCTTTCCACCACATGTGATACAACTCATAAGAATTGTCTATCTAGACCAACAAGCAGCGGTTAGAATAGATGGCGAGACATCAGATTGGTTTGACATCAAGCAAGGAGTCCGTCAGGGCTGCATGCTGTCCCCCTATTTGTTTAACCTGTACGCCGAAAATATAATGAGAAATGTAAGAGATGATATAAATAGGGAGCTATATGATGCCCTAAATATCGGTGGTCTTGACATATCAGAGATTCGGTATGCTGATGATACAGTATTACTATCCACAACACAGACTGGTATAGAAAACCTAATAGCCTCAACCAAATTGAATAGTGAAAATCACAACTTGTATCTTAACATTGCAAAAACAAAGATAATGCATACAGATAAAACCAAAGAAATATATGTTAACGAGGGAAAATTGGAGGTGGTGGAAAATTTTGAATATCTTGGGTCATTGATTAGCAACAACGGTGACACAATGAAAGAAATTAAACGACGACTATCAATTGCTCTTCAAAGACTAAAACAACTGAATAAATTATGGAATGGGATCGGTGTGTGTGTGTGTGTGTGTGTGTGTGTGTGTGTGTGTGTGCGTGTGCGTGCGTGCGTGCGTGCGTGTGTGTTTGTGTGTGTGTGTGTGTGTGTGTGTGTGTCTTTCCGCGCGCGTGTAATGGTGGCTAAATGGATAACAGACTCAGAAACATTATTGTTAATGTAATTAACAGAGAATTGTGAAATTAAAATAATCACGCTAGATTCCGATGTTTGAAAGATACCTTCAAACAGGAGTAACATTACAAAGAGCAGATTTATACAAGGACAGCAATAACATATCAATGGAGAAACACACCGCACATTGAGATTAAAAAAAAAAAAAATAACATAAACGTCTTAAGAAGAATAACTAGCTCTAAATAGAAACACCTTTAAATAACAAACAACAAGTTACAAATAAATGAGGCAAAATATGTGAAGTTACAAACAATCAAACTTACCCAAGCATCTTGAGCACTATATTCGCCAAAATCACAACAAGGAAATAACTCGTGGTATTTCTGTATAAAGCAACTGCCTATTTTTTTTTGTTTTAAGGTTAGACCTGCATCTCTTCTGAATTAGTATTTTCTCATAATTGCCCCTAGGAATACAAATGAAAAGCGTGATAGATACACAGTTAACTTTTTAAAAAAACCTTAATTACAATAATGTAGCCGAGGGGAAAAGACAAGGGAAAAACTGATGTTTCCTTTGCTACGGTGCTAAGAGGTAGAGGTAGCACCTTTAGTAAGGATGACTCTCATGTCCTTTTCAGGACCCATCTCCCATTGGTCCAAGCCTGACATCCAGCTCACGCCTGTGGCTCCTAGTAGCTGTTAGCATGCGACAGCGGCCACCCCCGGGCAACAACTGTGAGAGGCTGGCTAAACCAGGCGCGGGTAGCCGATTTGGTGTCAAACCAAGTGGTAAACTAGGGTATGCCTACCCATCATGCGAAGACAGGATTCGGCAGACTGCGCGAAAGAAATCACTGATGGTTCAACGGGCAAGAAGGCGTTTACATGCAAAGCATTGTGGAACGTAATGAGCATGGCAAGGCACGTAGAGCACCCTGGTCATCCACTGCACCTGTATTCGTCTCCAGTTGTCTTGACTTGTCTTGCCACTGGACTCAGATGGACTACGGCGAGAGAGTGAGGTCGACGAATTGCGCAACTCTTCCTCACTTTAATCCGATTCATCGCGCAATTAATTCTTTATCCAACGCACATGCGGGACTCCTGGCTAAGCAGCAAAGCTGATGAAATTCAAAGCTTTGCTGACAGACATGATATGAAAAACTTCTACGGCTCACTAAAAGCAGTCTATGGTCCTACATCACCAGGCATAGTTCCCCTCCTCAGTGCAGATGGGGGAACATTGGTCACCGATAAGAAAGAAATCCTTCAACTCTGGGCAGAGCATTTCAGCAACATCTTAAATGCAACTTCCTTCTTCGATGATGAAACCATCAACTGCCTTCCCCAAGTTTCTACTAATGATACACTTGATGACCTGCCAACCATAGTGGAAATAATCAAAGCCATCCAGCAACTCTCCAGCAGCAAGGCACCTGTTCATGACTCCATCCCAGCAGAGATATACAAGGCAGGTGGGCTGGTCCTAACAGAGCAGCTGCACGAAGTCTTTACAAACATATGGGTGAACGTGACCATGCCACAAGATTTCAAGGACGCGTCAATAGTCCACCTTTACAAACGTAAAGGAAACCGCCAATCCTGCGACAACCACCGAGGCATCTCCTCGCTTTCAATTGCAGGGAAGATACTCGCCAGAATTCTTCTCAATTGCCTCACAGCCCATCTCAATCAAGGTCTTTTTCCTGAGTCAATGTGGCTTCAGAAAAGAATGAGGAACTGTTGACATGATTTTCGCTGCAAGGCAGCTGCAAGAGAAATGTTAGGAACAGAACTGCGAAATGTTCTCCACTTTCATTGACCTTACCAAGGCTTTTGATACAGTCAGCAAAGGATTGTGGAAGATCATGGTAAAATATGGCTGTCCACGAAAGTTTGTCCATATAGTGAGGCTATTTCATGACGTCATGCAGGCAAGAGTACAGGAAAATGGTGAACTGTCTGAGCCCTTTCCTGACACCAATGGGGTAAAGCAAGGATGTGTCCTGGCACCAACACTGCTCAGCCTCATGTTTTCAGCTATGTTGACGAATGCCTTCGAGAACAACGACATTGGAATAGACATCAACTACCGCATGGATGGAAAGTTATTCAATCTCAGAAGGCTGAAAGCTAAAACAAAAATTGACAGCGACATTGAGAGCTCCTGTTTGCTGATGATTGCGCTCTATATGCCAACTCAGAAGCAGACATGCAACACAATGTTTCAGCTTTCTCACATGTCTGTGCCAACTTTGGGCTCAATATCAACTTGGAGAAGACTGTAGTTATGTACCAGCCAGCTCGAGGGAATAATCACACTGTGCCGAATATCAAAGTGAATGGTCATAGACTAAGTGTTGTGGACAAATTCACCTATCTTGGCAGCACTGTGTCACAAGCTGCCACAATTGATGACGAAATGAATGCAAGAATCTCCAAGGCCAGTGCGGCCTTTGGCAGACTGTACAAGAATGTATGGGACAGAAATGGAACAAGCCTGCAAACAAAGCTGAAAGTCTACAAAGCAGTTGTATTATCCACACTGCTATATGCTTGTGAAACCTGGACTGTTTATCAGCAATACGCTAGGATATTAAACCACTTTCACACAGTCTGCCTTAGGAAGCTACTGAAGATTAAATGGCAAGACAAGATCCCAGACACTGAAGTCCTAGAAACAGCGTTCATGCCCAGTATGCACACTCTACTAATGAAGAAGCTGGGCTCGCATCTTTTCATCCCAGCACTTGTGACTTTCTCGCTCTCGCTTCGTCATCGGTTATCTCTCACTTTTGGGGAACTACAGCTTTCAATGTTTACGTTGTCTAGTGTGTCCTCTAGTATATACTTCTTATATTTCTATGAACGACAAACAATACATGGGGATGTATCTAGGATCTATCACTGTGGAAATAACAATAGCTTTCAATGTTTATGTTGTCTAGTGTGTCCTCTAGTATATACTTCTTATATTTCTATGAGCATCCAACAATACATGGAATGTATCTAGGATCTATCACTGTGGAGATAACAATAGCTTTCAATGTTTATGTTGTCTAGTGTGTCCTCTAGTATATACTTCTTATATTTCTATGAGCATCCAACAATATATGGGGATGTATCTAGGATCTATCACTGTGGAGATAACAATAGTTTTCAATGTTTATGTTGTCTAGTGTGTCCTCTAGTATATACTTCTTATATTTCTATGAGCATCCAACAATATATGGGGATGTATCTAGGATCTATCACTGTGGAGATAACAATAGTTTTCAATGTTTATGTTGTCTAGTGTGTCCTCTAGTATATACTTCTTATATTTCTATGAGCATCCAACAATATATGGGGATGTATCTAGGATCTATCACTGTGGAGATAACTATAGCTTTCAATGTTTGTGTTGTCTAGTGTGTCCTCTAGTATATACTTCTTATATTTCTATGAGCATCCAACAATACATGGAATATATCTAGGATCTATCACTGTGGAGATAACAATAGCTTTCAATGTTTATGTTGTCTAGTGTGTCCTCTAGTATATACTTCTTATACTTCTATGAGCATCCAACAATACATGGGGATGTATCTATGAACTATTTCTTTGAATAGTTTGATCAACAATGTACTGAAAATGTTGCATTTTCTTTACAGAACATTACGATCAACCCCAAAACCGGGATTGATTAACTAGGGCAATTTTACGTTAAGCAGTTTGCCATTGCTTTTTGAACGAGAAGTCAACATTTAAGTCCAGCTGATAGGTGTGGGGGACTATCGCATTACCCCGCTGTCAGCACAGGGGAAGTTATGGGGCGAGCGCTCTTATCCATTGTGCCACGTTTGCCTCCTCCTGATAAAAATCTGCACATGTAATGAATAACGTCAAACACAAAGTACAATCATACAGCTTTTCAAGAAAATAATTTCGTCAACAAGAATGAATCTTATTAATAAACAACATACTCTGTAACAAGAGGTCAAACAACACAACACAGGAGAACTAAAATAACTTAAAAGTTAATTGCAATGTCCTTCGCAATCAACCCCAGCATGTTTTGGCTGTTTGTGATTTAAGAGGCAATTTTTACGTTTATTAGTTCATCATCATCCATCATCACATCACATCATCACATCATCACATCACATCATCACATCATCACATCACATCATCACATCACATCAACACATCATCACATCACATCATCACACTCGACGCGCTATCGAGATCAAGTCGCCTTATCGGATAACGCAGAGGATGCCTCGTATTAAAAGTGCCGTGCAGAGACATGCGCTATATGAAGCCTGGAAGAAGAAGGTAGAGGCGAGGAAGGCCGCTACGACTGCTGAGCCTATATCTACGAGCAGCAGTCCGGCTCCTACACCAGCTGAAGCCGTCCCAGTTGATGAAGAAACCACAACTCAAGCCAGCAGCAGCCGGGAAGTTCCAATCAGCTCCAAGACGATGCAGACTAATCTTCCAATGACCTCCACACAGGAGGAAACAACAGCAACATATGAGGACTTCACCGGCAGAATACTGCTCAAACAGACAAGCGTGGGAGAAGCGAAACTGTCAGCGCTGCCAACAGACAAGATAATCAGTCTGTTGGAGAACGAGCTGGGAAGACACAGCATCAACCAGCTGCGCAAGACATCTGATGATGGAGTCCACCTAGTGGTCTCCATCAATAAAAACCCAAAAACCACAGCACTTTTCCAGAAGATAACACAAGAAGAGAAAGCCACCATACAGCTTCATCGATCCGAAGAGAATGGTTGCTGCCTCTGGAGCGGTCTCGACTGGCAAAGATTAGTTTCATCTTCGTGCCAGGGCATGCGGGAGTACAAGGAAATGAGCGGGCTGACAAGCTCGCAGGTGAGGCTACTGTGGAGGGCGGACGCGCCATGGACCAGGCCGACATCCTGAATGCTCTACGAGAAGTAAGACTTTTGCGAGAACCAAGTGATGACTGTGAATCTACAACAATGGCCAGACTGCGAGAGCAGCAAATTAAAAGAGGGGTGGCCAAACAAGAACACTACGCAGGAAGCCAAAGAAGATTGATAAACCAACACAGAACTGGCGTCGTTAGCCGCTACACGTTGCGGGATTTGCTGAGGAGGGGATCCGAGCACTTATGGACTGAATGGTTCGATGTGCAATGAGGATGATCTGTCGACTAACTAACAGCTTCACCACGACATAGTATTGGAAGCCGCCCGACACAGCATGATGAAACGATGGGTCATTAAACGAGTCAAGACCCATCTCACCAACGACCAGATCAGGGAGATGCTGACAAGGGAGAACAAGAAACTCAAGATCACCAGTGCCAAGAGGATCATTGGAAAGAACAACATCCCCTCTACAGTCGTCATAGTAACATCGGAGGACCGAGTGATCCCTCAATACATCAGATGGGACCAGAGAGACAAAGTTCTAGAGCACTACATACCGAGAGTGCTGCAGTGCTCTAAGTGCCAGAAGTTTTGGCACACCCGTGCCACATGCATGAGTGAGATTGAGGTTTGCAGATACTGCTCTGGACCTCATCCATACAGTCAGTGCCAGTATGCAAAGATCGACAAGGACTTCAGGAGGCCTAACAATAACAGAAAATGCGCCAACTGCCTCGGCAACCACGGCGCAAGGTACCTCGGCTGCCCCTGCCACCAAGACAGCAAAGAAGCCATGAAAATCGCCATCAAGTCTAACCTACCATATAAGGAAGCCAGGAGGCAGTACGAGGCGACCAACCGACTCACCAAAAATGACAAAGCGCAACTGGAAGGCCAGCTGAAGGACATGAGAACACAGTTCAAAACCATGGAGGAAGAAAAAGTCAAGACGCAAGAAACACAGATAGCAGCCGCTCAGCGCATCCTGGGCGAAACGAAGCAAGTCCAGCAAAAGATTGAGCAGGATGTCGATCGAATGGCTGCTATACAGGCTGAGACAGAAGACAGGCTATCAAGCAATGAGGAGGAAAAACATAAGAAGCAAGAAAAACAGATAACGGCCGTTCAGCGTATCCTCGACGAAATGAAGCAAGTGCAGCAGAAGATAGAACAGGATGTCGCTCGAATGGCTGCCATAAAGGCTGAGACGGATGAACAGCTATCTAACGTACAAGATGTGAAACGAAACGCAGAAGTCACACTTGATAAGATACTTGAACTGCTCAATATCCAGACAGCCACATCCGAACCAGAAGATACAAGTACACAAACAGAAGAAGAAGCAACAGAGGAAGAACGATATCGTTCACCACCAAGATCCGACTGGCGAACGCCGAGAAGATTCGAAGGCAACTCACGACGGGGAAATAAGAGGAACACCAGGCGAGACGACAACTGGTAAAACTCCCTGAAGGAAACAGCACCATATGACGGGGTGGGTACCCAATTACTCCATGCCACAACAAGTGCGCAACTCTATCCAGACATGAAATATCTCATAAAGAAAGTAACGAAGGCATCAACCCATCAGAAGCCGGGAAGCTGACAACAAGCAGCTCAAAGTACGAAAGACAAACTTCAAGCTACACCATAAACACCCCTACATAGTTAAGTCCAAAATCCGAAGGCTGAAAGGGGGTACTTGTACCATAAATTGGAATAGTTTATTAGTTCGCCATTGCTTTCTGAACTACCAGGACTCGCATAACTCATCATCATCATGTGTCATGCCGATAAGCGTGTGCGGTCATTTTTCGCTTTCTCACACGATCACCAGAGTCGGGTATCAGCTCTATGTTCTTGTCCCGACCATACCACGTAGCCAAGCTATCTAGTATTTACTTCTCTGCCTTCCCCTCCTTCTTTTCCCCTCATTCTTGCCAGTTGTCACCAAGTTCTCTAATTTACTTCTCATAAACTGTCCAAAATATTGTGACTGTCTACTTCTAATTTCTCTAATCAGTTTACAGTTTTCATTTGTTTCTTGTGTGGTATTTCATTGGTTTTTCTGTCTTTCCATGGTATTCTTTACATTTTCTCCAGAAACCACATTTCCACTACCATTAAATGTTTTTCAGCTTATCTGCTCATTGTCCACACTTCACATCCATACAAAAGTACAGGCTCTGTGAAGCACTTCAACACTCGTTGCACTTGACATCTTTTTATTGGTTAGTATGTTTCCCATATGGCAAAAGGCTAACTATTTTCCTGCTACATCCCAACAATGTTCAGGATAAATAACATTTTGTTCTGAGTATTAGCCACGGGAAATAACTATTCTCCTGCTACATTCCAACACAAATTCTTGACAAATAATTGATTTTTTTCTGAGTATTAGCCTCGGGAAAGAACTATTGTCTTGGTACATTCAAACAATAGTTAGGAAAATTAACATTTTGTTATGCGTATTAGCCACGGGAAAGAACAATTTTCCTGCTACATTCCAACAATAGTCAGGATAAATGAAATTTTGTTGTGTGTATAAGCCACGGGAAAGAATTATTTTCCTGCTACAATCCAACAAAAGTCAGGATAAATAACATTTTGTTCTGTCTATTAGCCACGTGACAGAATTATTTTCCTGCTACAATCCAACAAAAGTCAGGATAAATAACACTTTTTTCTGTGTATTAGCCACAGGAAAGAATTATTTTCCTGCTACAATCCAACAAAAGTCAGGATAAATAACACTTTGTTCTGTGTATTAGCCACAGGAAAGAATTATTTTCCTGCTACAGTCCAACAATAGTCAGGATAAATGAAAGTTCTGGGTATCAGCCACGGGAAAGAACTATTCTTCTGCTACACTCCAACAATGGTCAGGATAAATAACATTTTGTTCTGTGTATTAGCCACGGGAAAGAACTATTTTCCTGCTACATAACAGTGACGGCGGTGTGTTACGGGAGCCCCAAAAAGAAAGTAAAGACCAGTTACACTGTAAACCTCCTATGCATGTCGTAAAAAGCCACAAAAGAAGGTTAATCTGATTTTGACTATCTCACACTGTAGAAAGAAATCACCCAACATCCAACAATACAAAGGGTCTGGACTGCGTGGTTGTGGGTCTCGACTCCACAAAAAGGCGACGCGGCTACTGAAAGGACACTAACACGTTTAGCATATTGTGCAATGTTAAGGGGGCCCACTTCGTCGGGGTCCCCCAGGGCCAACTTGTCATCGGGCAAAGCTGACGCCGTGGTCATCCCGCCGTGGGTTGTGAACAACGATTGAGAGTGAAGAGTATTTCAGTGGTAGACTTTCTAAATCGGTGTCTGTGTCGAAGGGGTAGAGTACGCAATCGGACACAACGCGTTCGAAATCAGTTGCAGGCGATTTTAAAGCAGACAGCTTTGCGTTGATTTTTAACAATGATATGAGCGTCAGAAAATAATAGCAATCAACTGGATGTAAACCTTCTTAGTAAATCACAATTAGCCAACAACTGTTGGGGTTGATTACGGCGTCCTGTAAAGGACATGCAACTAAATAGGACTCTCTAAACGGGTCTGCATTAGTTACGTGAGCGTGAGAATGCAGCAAACACAAAGCATACCTACTGTGTTCAACGAAGAAATGAAAAACTGCAAAGCGATGAGATGCGGTCATCCCAATTATACTGCTCTCACTGTGTTTATCTCCCATGTGAACCAATAACTATGAAGTGAGCACATTTCAAGTCCCGCCTCCAACATTGATAACATCAGTACTAGTCACTCATTGTATAATACAAACAATATAGCATTAAGTGTGTGTTGTAACACGCTCCCTTCCCCTTGTTACTGTAAGTCCTTCCATAATTAGGAAGGACAGGCCTGGTAGGAATTCCCCGGCTCCCTGCACCTTGTAACTTCTGACTTATCCAGACCAAGCGTCAAACATAAACAATATTCGACCTCTGTTCATTCTTGCAAGCTGTGCATTGTGCCCCAGTCTCCGGGGTACGTGTGCCGGAAGTAAAGTATTCTGTTTAAATATTGAGCACAACCCACTGCTGGCAACGCTGATCGTATTCTGGTATGAATATAAGGCTTATCCACGTCAATATGGAAGCACTAGACTCGAGTTTCGCTCTCGTTTGAGCTCGTCAGTAGTGCATATCCTTGACCGGACCCGGAAACAAGCCCCGGACATTGGCGTGTGAAGCGGGTGTGTAGCCACTGGACCACGCGGCACACGCTGGACACGACCAAATTATCACAAGAGAATATTACAACGTCACCCATCGTAGGCTATAGCTCAAGCTTTGCCCGACCGCCGCAACTGACATCCGTCAGTCGACGTGGCCCCGAATGATCAGGTCTTCTCAATGGCAAGGCACACCAGGCCGCCTAAAATCCAGCGAGCAATAATAAAATTGATTTATTCGGTTGTTTCGGGATTTGAGATTTAAATATTGAGCACAACCCGCTACTGGCAATGCGGGGTAGGGGTATTCCCTATCAAAGGAGAGGTAAGGTGCCTCCTTCCCTCCACTAGCCTACGGGACACCCTTGGGCAAGTTGGAGTACCCGTTTAGCCTCCCGATCAGGGTTACGTGAAGCCATCGGTGCAGGTGGTGGATGAAGTTGAAGAGCAGCCAACAGATAGTTGAAGTTTATGGTCTTCAGATTCACGACGGTAGGCAGAGGATCTCTTTTTTTTTTTTTTTGGAGACAATGGCTACGGTCACCGACCACTATGGTCACTGCTAGGAAGGAAATCAATGGCAAACTACCTTCTTTACAGATGCCAAGAATATCATGTACTGCAGTCTTATCGATAATCAGAGACACGGCGTAAATGGGTGCTCCATAGTAGCAACCTCGCCCGGTAGGGGTAGTCATGTGCACCAGATTACTCCAGACCGTCACCAGGCGACTGAGTGCAAAAGAATATCAACATTGAAAATAGGAACTTGGAATGTAAGAACTTATTCTTCTTCTTCTTTGCGTTCATCCGGAGTGTTTTTTTTTCAGATGTGATTGCGGTGTGTCTCGTCAGGCATCCTTGGGTCGAAACCCTTAGGTCAACACATCCGACTTTTACCGTGCATTTTTGACCAGGTTAGCATTCCTGGGAGACTCTCACTTTTGTGGTACCGTTAACCTCCCAGCTGGTCAAGTTGGAATAGTCAAAGACTTCACGGTCATATCCCTCAAAGGAAGACAGGGACAGTCCATAGCATTTTCCGCCATCCTGGGTGGCTTCTATAATTGCAGAGCCGACACATAGCACTCTGGTACTGGGCTCACCGAGGGAATCGTCACGTCCTGCTCATGGCTGCTTTAATTCCTCACTTCAATATATTGGGCATTTCGTTCGCCCCCGGGCCGTTCCCGCACAAACCAGACAGGTCTGCAGACGATATCCACTCAGCGAGTATTCGAATCGGACATGTGCTTGTCGTTGTGCCAGTCAGAGCTGTTCCAGGCACGACGGACATTCGGAAAACTACCTAGTCAGAACTGTTCCGAACAAGAGCGGCATTCGGAAACTAGGTAGTCAGAGCTATTCCTAGCACGAGAGACATTTCCCTCTGACGTAAATGCGTAGTGCCAATTTTTATTTTGCCACCGTAGGACGGCACTTCCGGCTTCGGCGAGCATTTTTATTGAGGTTAGCCTTCTTCGGGTTTCGAGGCACGTTAGACTTATTGTTGTGATGTCGCCCACATCTCAGCTGGTCAAGATAGAACGGTCAACGACATTACGGTCAACCCTCAAATGAAGGCAGGGGCAGACCATGGGCATTCCCTCACTATCCAAGGAGGCTTCCATAATTGCAGAGCCGGCACATTTTGCTCTGAGATTGGGCTCACCCGAGGAGTTGCCACGTCCTGCTCATGGCTGCTTTAGTTCCTCACTTCCATGTGTTGAGCATCTCGCTTGCCACTGGTCGCTCAAGCACACACCAGGAACGGTCAGTTTGCGGGCGATATCCACTTGCTAAGCTTTTGCTTTTGACTTTGGACCGCGCTATGGATTCGCTAGTCGTGCGTTCCATTTCGTGTCATTGAGACGTTTTTCCACTTTTGTCTGTACTCTCTATGAATTAGATACAGACAATTTTCGTAACCATTTCATTCGACTAGGGCACTTTTTCTACCTTTTAGTACTCGCTCACGAGGTAGGCTACATGTGCTGCCGGCTCAGCACCTTACCTCCGTGCAGCAGTGAACGAGAAACGGTTAGGCCCTTTCATCCGGGGATCCCTCATATCCCCCAGCTGAGAGCCTTCGGACAAGTATCAGAACTGGGCATGTAGCGTGCTCAGTACCTCATCTCTATTTTCCGGTAGGTGGGTATCGGCCCGGCTCTCACATCCGAGGGTTTATGGCTTAGAGGCGTTCAGCCTCAAACCTCGACAGAGAGCCTTAGAGTATGTGTCCGGACCAAGAACTTCTGCCTTCTTGCGCCTGATTTAAACTTTTGACTGCTATCCTCAGTTTACCTGCAGAGCAGCAGGTTGTGTCTCTCTTAGTCTGGCCCCTATCCCATAAGCTGTCGGATATGTAGTTTTCATCCATCGACAAGCACATGGGGTCAATGGGACACGCAAGCTCCCCCACCACGGCAAGGTGGAGACACATCGAGGGAGGAATGTAAGAACTGTGAGAGGGGATGGAAAATTTGATAACATTAAGAATGAAATGAGAAGATTAAATATTAACATGTTAGGTATATGTGAGACCACATGGACAGGAATGGGCATTATAACATCTGAGGAATATAGAATAATCTATTCTGGTGGAGAGAAACAACAGCGAGGAGTAGCAATTATAATGGATACACAGAGAGCAAAATCGATCAAAGGATATTGGACTGTATCAGACAGAGTGTTACTTGTGAAGTTGAGTGGAAGAACTTTTAATGTCAACGTCATCTAAGTTTACGCACCAACAGCAATAAGTAGTGATGACAGCATTGATGAATTTTATAATGATTTAGAGAAAGCCTTCAAGAAATGCACGAATTCTGAAGTAAATATCATAATGGATGACTTGAATGCCAAAGTTGAAAATCAATTGGACTATTGCATAATAGGCAAGTATGGACTAGGGAAACAGAATGAAAGAGGTTGCAGACTTGTACAGTGGGCAAAAGAGCAAGATTTGATTATTTGAAACACCTGGTATCAACAGCACCAAAGGAGATTATGGACATGTAGGAGTCTCGATCATAAGATCAGAAATCAGATTGATTACATTCTCATCAACAGAAGATTTTGAAATGCTTTAAAAGTCGCAAAAAAGCGCAGACTGCTACAGTCATCATAGATTAATCTTAAGCAATTTACATATAAAATTGAAGAAACTCAAATATTCACAAACAAATATAAAATTTGATCTACAGGCACTGAAGAGTGAGGAAATAACAGATAAATTCAATGTAAAGGTAAAGAACAGATTCGATGCATTGTCCGATATGGAAATATTATTTCAAGAGTCAATGACCAATGGGAAATATTAAAGAAATCAATCAGCAAAGCTGCAGAAACAACCATCCCAAAAATAAAGATAATAGGACGCAAGAAATGGATGACGGAAGACATCTTAAAATTCATGGAAGTAAGAAGAAATAACAAAAATCTTCTTCTTCTTCTTCAGCGTTCCGAGCCATTGAGGTTCTTTGCTGCAAATACAATCCGTCTCCATTCGTCTCTCTGGTGGACCTTCTCTTGCCAGTCGTTGATTCCAAGTGCTTGCAGGTCTGTACATGTATTATCTCTCCACCGCCTTCTTGGTCTACCTCGGGGTCTACGGTCATTTATTTCCTGAGTGTAAGCGAGTTTTGTTTCCCTATTATCTTCCATTCTTTCTATATGCCCCAGCCATTGTAGTCTATTAGCCTTCATGATACCAGTGATTAGCGGGGACTTAAACATATCATAAATGTCTTTGTTACTTCTTCTTTTCCACTCTCCACTTTGTGTATCCCTAATGGGTCCAAAGATGCGTCTTAAAATTTTGTTCTCAAAGGTTTGTAACAAGGCTTCGTCTCCTTTCGTTGTACTCCAGGTTTCAGAGCCATACAGCACAACTGGTCTGATCAGTGTTTTGTATATTGTGATTTTGGTGTTACGAGATAGCGCCTTTGATTTTAGTAGATGTTGTAGTGCATAGTATATCTTATTTCCAGAGTTGATTCTAGTTTGTATTTCTTCCCTTATGATGTTGGAGCAGTTGAAGATCGTACCCAGGTATTTGTATGTTTCCGTTCTTTTAATGGTCATATTATCTATTTGTAAGTGGCCAGAGTTTCTAGCCATTCCGTCTCTTGAAATTACCATATATTCTGTCTTATCTTGGTTGATAACCAGCCCCATCTGTTGGGCTTTTCCCTTTAAGTGAGTCAATATTTCCAATGTCTTTTGTTCACTTTGCCCTATAATATCTATATCATCTGCATAACCAAGCAGCTTGGATGTTCCTCCAATATGACATTCCTCCTTTACCTTCCTTACAACTTTCTCTAGAGCCAGATTGAAGAGTAGCGGCGATAGTGCATCACCCTGTTTCAAGCCAGATGTTATTTGGAAGGGGTCTGATTTCCTGCCTTTATATGTTACTATATTATAAGTATCTTCCATGCATAGTCTGGTCATGTTGATTAACTTCCTTGGTATTCCAAATTCCTGCATAGCATTCCATAGACTATTCCTATGGACACTATCATAAGCCTTTTTAAAATCCACAAAAATGTTATGGAGATCTCTTTTATATTCCCAATGTTTCTCGGCTATTTGTCGTAAGATAAATATCTGATCTATTGTTGATCTGTTTTGTCTAAACCCCGCCTGGTAGTCACCTAATATGTCTTCTGAATATGGTTTTAGTCTATTTAGTAATACTGCAGATAGTATCTTATAGCTTGTGGACAGTAGTGATATTCCTCTATAATTTCCACATTGGAACTTGTCTCCTTTCTTAAAGATAGGTATCAATAATGACTCTTTCCAGTCATGGGGTAATTCTTCTGTCCTCCAGATTTTTATTATTAGTTCGTATAGCTTTTGATGTAATGCATGGCCACCTGCCTTTATAAATTCAGCAGCAATTCCATCAGTCCCAGTTGCCTTATTGTTTTTAAGTCGTGTGATTACATATAGGATTTCTTCAAATGTAGGTTCTTCAATTTGTGGTTCGCATGTTAGAACCTCTTCCTGTGAGAAAATGTTACTTGGAAATAACAAAAATAACAAGAAAAAATATGAAAAGATTCACAGGAAAATTATGAAGCTATGCAAAGAGGCAAAAGAAACATGGCTTGATAAAAATTGCAAGGAAATTGAAAATTGGGTTGCCTAAAAACCAAAGATGGCAAATTCATAATAGAAAAAGATCAGATTTTACACGCGTGGTCAGATTATGTGAAGACCTTTATGATGATACAAGAGAAGAACAATATCATCATCGGAATAATAATAAAGGACCATCAATTTTGAAGATGGAAGCTCAGAATGCTCTTAACCATATGAAAACTGGCAAGACCCCAGGTACAGATAACATCCCAATAGAAATGATCAATGCCTTAGAAGAATATGGAATAGATCAAGTCACCAGACTGCTGAACGCAATATACGATACTGAAGATATACCTCCTGAATTATGTAATTCTATATTTATTGCAATCCCGAAGAAATCAGGAACCTTGGAAAGCGATCAACATCGAACAATTAGTATAATGAGCCACATCACGAAGATTCTGCTGAGAATTATCATGCACAGAGTTAGGAAGAAAATACAACCCGAAATAGGAGATGAACAATGTGAGTTTGTAGAAGACAAGGACACAGTAAATGCTGTGTGTATTCTTCTTCTTCTTCTTCTTCTTCTTCTTCTTCTTCTTCTTCTTCTTCTTCTTCTTCTTCTTCTTCTTCTTCTTCTTCAGATACTGTATACTGGAGGTATATTTTCGGGGTCCCTGCGAGGTTTGGTTGGTTGAGAACCGCTGTTAAATCAAGCTGTTTTATTATGTTGTCAGAATGTCAACATGACTGAATGGATAAAAGCGTTCTCTCTTAAACTTCCAGTGTGCTGATGCTAAGATAGCAGGTTCAACCCTTACACCGGTCAGTTAGACTAAAATATTGACTTCTCGTCCTTAGCTTGGGGGTTTAAATGACAAGTACCTGTCGCGTAATGTTGACTATTTCGATAGAAAAGGATCAGAAATAGCAACCAATAGACTTTCAGGATTCCGAAAGACTAATCACTGTTGAAGAAGAGGCCGAAATGGCTCTAACTAGGAAGTACGATTCGGAACTGTCCCAGGAATGACCAGGTCTTCAGACAGTGTTCAGGCACAGATAGGTCAAGCGAACAACCATACTAGGAATAATTCTAGACAGTAGGCTTACTGAATCTGGCGACGAATGCCTGCAAAATTTAAAGAGCCCCCTTTAACTGATCCATTCTCACAACATGGAGGAAGAGTACACATATAAAGTTACAACTTGCATTCCTTCTCTCTCTCTCTCAGTATCCTAATATTAAATTAAGAGTATATCAGCAACAGACTAAGTATGTTTCTGGTATCACATATAACTATTAATTTAATGAAAACTGTGGCATGTAAAAGTCTGTTGCCCTAGTGTGTAGGCAATCAAATCCTAGACTAAGTTGGCAGGCTAAAGGTGTCAGCCGAGGAGGTTGGCCACTCAGCTCAAGACTTGGGTCCGGCTTGTCGGGTGACGCTCCAGTTCAGGTTGCGGATTCACTCTCCGGCTATAGACATGGTGCTCACGACCGGTAAGTATGCGTTGCTGCAAGTTGCTGGCTCATGGTACCACCAAAGAAGGTGCAGAACTGGAAGTTAATCAGAAAAACAGAACCGGTGAATGCTTGTCCTACGTCCAGGATATTCTCATTGCACACCTCGCTCTCAGTCTCATATTCAGACACGACTAGCATCACAAGACTATCACCTCTGTCACAGTCACATCACTAGCGCTATGACAACACAATGACAAATGGCTAACGTGGACAAATACTATTTTCCTTAGCCACATATTATCAATCTCATCAGACTCAGATGCCCATGTATTCCAGTCTACAGACACGGACACATCAATGTATATTTCTGAGTCTGATCACACTCTACAACATTCTTACTATGATGCATTCACATATATTATAAATCACACCCATTACATTTAACACAATGAAGTGTACACAATGAGTATGAATCCCACAGATTACATTTAACTATGAAGCACGAACATTGATTATAAATCACACAGATTATATTTACTCGACAATGTATCACCATAGATTATGAATCACAGATTACATTCACATGACGAGGTATGAACATAGATTATGAATGACAGATTCCCTTCATTCGAAGTACACCACAGATTATGAATCATACAGAGTACATTCAATCGACGACGGAACACCATAGATTATGAAGCACACAAATTACATTCACTTGACGAATTACGAACATATATTATGAATCACTCAGATTCTATCTCAGCACATGAAGCAGTATTGTAAATTATAATTCTGATTCACTCCCGAAACACACAAATTAAATTCTACAGGAGGTTGAAGTATTAACATAGGTGTAGAGGGTAAGCAGTGAAGGACTGCGTTGAAGCAAGGATACTGATGTGAATGAAAGGCCTGTCCCACGCTGTCATGAAATGACCTCTGACAAGCGTGGTCTCCAGTAGACTATGTGAAAGAATTATTATTTCACAATTAACTATCAGTATTTCCTATCACCGTTTATTCATCCGAATTACCCCTCTCATTCTATAATTATATTCTTCACTGGCGATATATTATTCTAGTAAATATTATATTAATCCCTAGTTAAACATCAAGCTTCATTGTCTGACCATTCTTCGATATCCAGTTCCCGCCTGTTAGATTTCGCCATTTTGTGTCGCCGTTCCCTTCATTCTTCATTCCTCTATTTTGGTCTTAGTATAATCAGCGTCTCCATTAATTATATATTTATTCCGGCTGTAGTTTACGATCCCTGTTCTCTAACATTAGTTATCGCGTAGTTCACCCTGAATCTACACTACAAATGCCGGTAAATATATACATGTAAATTCGTACTAATTAATTAAATCAACGTACCTTCCAAAATGTGGCGATTAAACCTCTCCACGGGGGAATAGTGCCACTAGCAGGGTAAATATTACTTGTGGGTATCAATTTGGCTCGCCATTTTGCTTTTCCCAAATATCGGCTTACTAGAGCCTGGATTATTTTGTTGCAATATGTCTTTTTACAGCTAGTATCGGCGCCTGTGTCCTCACCGCTTCGGGTCAGTCGACCAAATGGACGATCTGCCGGCTGACGACAACTGGTCAGGCAGATTCTCGTGTTGCCACCCGGGTCGCAGGCTAAAACTGAATATGTTATTCAGCCAAACTTGCGCTGGGGCAGAAGGCATGCACCACTAATAGTTCTATAATATACTGTATAATATGTAGTTTAGAAACACTAGAATATTCACTAGGTTTACAGGAGATTAAATTCTCGCCAATAATACAGGCATATTTATAGATATCTACAAACATGGGAAAATAGGGAAAAGATCGTTTTTCTAGACATAATTATAATGAAAAATATGATCTGCAATGTAATTTAAGCAAAAATAAAGTGGGAGACTGTCTATTACGTCACAGATGCTCCCCGTTGAAAGAAAAGTTTGAGAAAAAAACTTTTCTCCCAGCAGGATTCCCCTTTAGTTTTGTTAGTACTCACTCTAACATTTTTGGGTCATCTGGACTAGTCTCACCCTCTTAAGTAGAACCCTGTCTAATCAACCATGTTTCTTCATTCTTAAGACTTCTTCTAAGAGCCCTTCTCCCCTGGTGTTGGTTCCAGAGAGATCTACACTGTGGATGCTGTCTTCTAAAGCCATCCGCCCCTAAATTATTCTTTCTAGGAATATAATCTATTCTAGAAGCATAAGGGTTCTCAGTTCGCGTACGAACAGGATAATGCTTTTGTGGAGCTGAGTCCTTAGTGTTAACATTCATATCGACCTGGACAATATTAGTCTTACCAGGCTTATCTGTACGCATTGGTGCATGAGACACTGGAATTCGTCTACTCTTCTCTGACTCAGACGTCTCCGCGTGAGGGTTGAGGAAGACATAATTCCTGGTCTCCTGAGGTTTTAGAGGATACTCCACTAACGAGTCATCTCCACCTTTGACCTCAGTTACCACCGAGAATGCCATCAGATGCACCGGTGACTCTTCTACTCCAACCTGCTTCTTTAGCATGTGGATATGAAACACTGTGGGTTTACCCCTAAAATAAATTTTATACTTAGTCTGAGACACCTTCTCTAGTATAGGAAAAGGACCCTGCCAACCAAGTTCTAATCTATTATCCCTCTTGGGTAATAATACAAATACTCTGTCTCTTAAAGTAAGTTGAGTTTCCTTATGTTTGGGTGGAAATTGCTGACACTCCTTACATGACCTGACATATTGTTTAATATCCCTGGTCATCCCCGGCCAGAAATAGGAGAAAGCAAGCCTTCGTATTGTAGCTTTTATCCCCATATGCCCACTGTCCGAGAGTGAATGTCCCATGTCTAATATAGGTGCACGATACTCTTTGGGTATGACCAGCTGTTCATGGAAGTTCCCCATAGTTCTTGCCCTATGGAATAGCAACTCGTCTTTTATATAGAAATCACCAACTCTGGGTGGATTCCTAGATTTTGGCAGGTTGCCAAAGCAAGATTGTAAGGTTGGACATGCTGCTTGGGCAGCCCTAATTTCCCCAGATAGTGGGTTGATAGATAAGTCAGGGTCACTCAAAACGGTTCCCTTATTATGGGTCTGCATTGCCATTATTATAGGTGATGAGGGTTCCCCTAAATATACATGTTTACATCCGAGGATAAATGGATATATGGGATCTTCAATCACAGCAGCTGGAATAGTTCCAGTGACATACTTAGATGTCACATGCACCTTAGCTATCTGAGCATAAATGGTTTGGGAGCCCCTAGTAGCACCCTTTACTGCAACTCTTTGCTTAGTCAACTGGGATGGTTTCACTAAGTGTCTACTTATGATTGCCTCACAGGTCAATCCCGTGTCATAGAGACATTGCACTGGGCTGCCATTTACCAGAATAGTCTCGACTGTGGGTGGTTTACCGTTAGTTCCAGAATCTAAGTTCTGTCGGGTACTTGCCCCCGTCGTCATACACGCAACATACTGGGTAGGGGGTTTATTCCTGCAAGAACTAGTGTGGTGATCATTAGTTTTACAGTTTTTACTATAAGGCTTTCCCCATCCACTATTCTGTGCTGGTGTGTTTTGAGCTATAGGTTTCTGAAATCCCGGGTTTTGGCGTTGACCGCCAGGGTGCCCCCTAGTGTCATTACCTAAGGAGTTATTTTGTTGATAACTCCGATTTTGTTCAGGAAGATTCTGTTGAGCATTAGTATGAGTGGTTTTAGTGGTACCCCCCTCACCATGGGCAGTTAAGTACCTTTCAGCTAAAGACATAATTTCCTAAAGCCTATTCCCACCATTTTCAGCAATAAAAGTTTGAAGTGGTTTTTGGAGTGTATCTTTAAGCTGTTCTGTAAGAACCATTTCCTCAAGCCCATCATAAGTAGCATCGAAATCGCTCAGTTCGACCCACTTAGAAAAATAAGTGTGTAATCGCGAGGCAAACTGAGCGAACGATTCTCCCTGTGATCGCGTGGCCGAACGGAACTTTAGCCTGTAAGCCCCTGATGTCAATTCAAATCTTTTAAGCAAAGCGGATTTTAGAGTAAGAAAATCCCTCTCGAGACCTGGAGGAAGTTTAAAAACACGTCGTAAGCTGCGCCTCTTAACCCTTGGGAGAGCTTAAGATTGTATTTTTCGCTGGGAAGATTGTAGGCTTCACACATTAAAACAAATTTGTCAAGATAATTATCCATCTGATCTTCTTTTGGGTCGAAGGGGAGCAGTGGAAAACTCATTGATCCATTGGAGATGTGTGGTGCGGCAGAAATGTCACTACTGTGGGTTGGAGAAATAGCACTACTGAATCTTGAAGCATCCGGGTGTTGTTATTCCAGTCTTCTTAATTCTATCTCATGCTGTCTCGCCTGTTCTGCTAGTTTCAATTCCTTGTCCTTCTCCAGTTCTGCCTGTTTAATCTGTTTCTCGGGTTCTATTTCCGCCATCCGGATTCTTTCTTCCCTTTGTTCTTGCCTCCATTCTTTTTCCGCCTCTCTAATATATTTCCTCAATTCTGCACCTTCATATCCTAACAAGGCCCCTTTCTCTTTAAACTCCTGACTTGTGGGTTGATTTTCGACAGACATGATGTTAGCGCTTGATAGATCTTAGTTGAAGTACCTGAAGTGTACTTACTTACCAACAAGATATTTGTCCTGAAAATTCATAATCAATATTTTACAGAACAACTTATGTAAGTTAGCGCAATGCAACGATACAACACAAAACTCACCCGTCTGACACCTGGCTTATCTTAACTGTTAGTCCTAACTTATAGGTACTAATGTTACTGTGTTTGTATAAGTGGTTAATATACTGATTATAATTTATTACTATACTAGTCTATTGTAAGGCCACACTTTTACTAACAGGATACTCTATTGAGAAGAAACTGAAAGTTGAACTTGTAATACGAGGTTGGATACTCGGCTGGAATCAGTAATAAATGATAATTCTAGACCGGACGCGGCCACCAATTGTCGCGTAATGTTGACTATTTCGATAGACAAGGATCAGAAATAGCAACCAATAGACTTTCAGGATTCCGAAAGACTAATCACTGTTGAAGAAGAGGCCGAAATGGCTCGAACTAGGAAGTACGATTCGGAACTGTCCCAGGAATGACCAGGTCGTCAGACAGTGTTCAGGCACAGATAGGTCAAGCAAACAACCATACTAGGAATAATTCTAGACAGTAGGCTTACTGAATCTGGCGACGAATGCCTGCAAAATTTAAAGAGCCCCCTTTAACTGATCCATTCTCACAACATGGAGGAAGAGTACACATATAAAGTTACAACTTGCATTCCTTCTCTCTCTCTCTCAGTATCCTAATATTAAATTAAGAGTATATCAGCAACAGACTAAGTATGTTTCTGGTATCACATATAACTATTAATTTAATGAAAACTGTGGCATGTAAAAGTCTGTTGCCCTAGTGTGTAGGCAATCAAATCCTAGACTAAGTTGGCAGGCTAAAGGTGTCAGCCGAGGAGGTTGGCCACTCAGCTCAAGACTTGGGTCCGGCTTGTCTGGTGACGCTCCAGTTCAGGTTGCGGATTCACTCTCCGGCAATATACATGGTGCTCACGACCGGTAAGTATGCGTTGCTGCAAGTTGCTGGCTCATGGTACCACCAAAGAAGGTGCAGAACTGGAAGTTAATCAGAAAAACAGAACCGGTGAATGCTTGTCCTACGTCCAGGATACTCTCATTGCACACATTGCTCTCAGTCTCATATTCAGACACGACTAGCATCACAAGACTATCACCTCTGTCACAGACACATCACTAGCGCTATGACAACACAATGACAAATGGCTAACGTGGACAAATACTATTTTCCTTTGCCACATATTATCAATCTCATCAGACTCAGATGCCCATGTATTCCAGTCTACAGACACGGACACATCAATGTACATTTCTGAGTCTGATCACACTCTACAACATTCTTACTATGATGCATTCACATATATTATAAATCACACCCATTACATTTAACACAATGAAGTGTACACAATGAGTATGAATCCCACAGATTACATTTAACTATGAATCACGAACATTGATTATAAATCACACAGATTATATTTACTCGACAATGTATCACCATAGCTTATGAATCACAGATTACATTCACATGACGAGGTATGAACATAGATTATGAATGACAGATTCCCTTCATTCGAAGTACACCACAGATTATGAATCATACAGAGTACATTCAATCGACGACGGAACACCATAGATTATGAAGCACACAAATTACATTCACTTGACGAATTACGAACATATATTATGAATCACTTAGATTCTATCTCAGCACATGAAGCAGTATTGTAAATTATAATTCTGATTCACTCCCGAAACACACAAATTAAATTCTACAGGAGGTTGAAGTATTAACATAGGTGTAGAGGGTAGGCAGTGAAGGACTGCGTTGAAGCAAGGATACTGATGTGAATGAAAGGCCTGTCCCACGCTGTCATGAGATGACCTCTGACAAGCGTGGTCTCCAGTAGACTATGTGAAAGAATTATTATTTCACAATTAACTATCAGTATTTCCTATCACCGTTTATTCATCCGAATTACCCCTCTCATTCTATAATTATATTCTTCACTGGCGATATATTATTCTAGTAAATATTATATTAATCCCTAGTTAAACATCAAGCTTCATTGTCTGACCATTCTTCGATATCCAGTTCCCGCCTGTTAGATTTCGCCATTTTGTGTCGCCGTTCCCTTCATTCTTCATTCCTCTATTTTGGTCTTAGTATGATCAGCGTCTCCATTAATTATATATTTATTCCGGCTGTAGTTTACGATCCCTGTTCTCTAACATTAGTTATATCGTAGTTCACCCTGAATCTACACTACAAATGCCGGTAAGTATATACATGTAAATTCGTACTAATTAATTAAATCAACGTACCTTCCAAAATGTGGTGATTAAACCTCTCCACGGGGGAACAGTGCCACTAGCAGGGTAAATATTACTTGTGGGTATCAATTTGGCTCGCCATTTTGCTTTTCCCAAATATCGGCTAACTAGAGCCTGGATTATTTTTTTGCAATATGTCTTTTTACAGCTAGTATCGGCGCCTGTGTCCTCACCGCTTCGGGTCAGTCGACCAAATGGACGATCTGCCGGCTGACGACAACTGGCCAGGCAGATTCTCGTGTTGCCACCCGGGTCGCAGGCTAAAACTGAATATGTTATTCAGCCAAACTTGCGCTGGGGCAGAAGGCATGCACCACTAATAGTTCTATAATATACTGTATAATATGTAGTTTAGAAACACTAGAATATTCACTAGGTTTACAGGAGATTAAATTCTCGCCAATAATACAGGCATATTTATAGATATCTACAAACATGGGAAAATAGGGAAAAGATCGTTTTTCTAGATATAATTATAATGAAAAATATGATCTGCAATGTAATTTGAGCAAAAATAAAATGGGAGACTGTCTATTACGTCACAGTACCTCAGAAGTCGGAGTGAATTCGCCTGATGGCGAGGTACACTGGTAATAAGGAAAGCTAACCCACACTCAGAAATCAGTCCAATGCACTAGGAGTAGTAGCACGTGTATGGACTACGATTGAGTTCAAAGCGCGCGAACTAAAAAAAAAATGGTGTCATCTTTATGTACTGACAGTCATGGTTCTCCATCTCACACCATCACCAGAGTCTGGCATCTGGTCTGTGTTTTTGTCCCGAATATGCCATGTGGGCTCTTTTGCCCTTCATTGTTGCCAGTTTTCAAGTTTATTTCTCCTCATAACGTGTCTTAACCAAGTGGATAATTTTAAATACTTAGGGGCATTTATTACATCTGACGGGAGGTGCACAACAGAGATTAAGAGCAGAATAGAGCAAGCAAAGGGGGCATTTAAGAAAATGTCGATAATCTTATGCAATAAGTCTCTACCATCGAATGTAAGAAAGAGAGCGCTGAAGTGCTGTATAGACCTGTTTTGCTGTATGGCAGTGAATCATGGAATGTAAATGGAAAAATAAAATACTAAGAACTAGGAAGCAACAGAGATGTTGTTCCTGAGATGAATGTTGCGAATTCCTTGGACTGCCAGAATAACTAACGACGATTGCCTGAAGGAGGCTAATGAAAATAGAACATTATATCATCATCATCATCATCATGTGCCATACCGGTAAGCGTGGGCGGTCATGTATCGCCATCTCACTCGATCATCAGAGTCGTGGATCAGCCCAGTGTTCCTGTATCGATCATGCCACATGGGCAAGCAATTCAGGTATTTACCTTTCTGCATTCTTCTTGCTCTTTCCCCCTGAATCTTGCCAGTTGTCACCAAGTTCTACAATTTATTTCGTCTCATAACGTGACCACACACACACACACACACACACACACACACACACACGCACGCACGCACACACACACACACACACACACACACACATGAACGCTTATGCCAGCTTGATGACGATGAACGTGTCCAAAATAAGTTTACGATTTTCATGTTTATTTGATTGTTTGCTTGTTTAAGGAATGTCTCATTCATGTTTCCGTCTGTCGTTGGTAATCTTTGCGTATTCCCCAGAAACCACACATAGTATCTATTAACTTAATACCTATTAATTTAATTCTCACTACTTTTATGAACGTCTATATTCCCCCAACACCCAACGTTTCGTTCAGCAATAACATATGTGTTCCATAGCTGTCTGTTCTAAAGGGCGACTGTGTGGTCTACTGAATGATAATTGTTGTAATGATCATCGTGCACAATTTATCTCCGTCAGTCACTTAGCGAACGTTTCGCACGGGAAATGTCTGTTCCGTGTCTTACTCTTATTCTCTTTCTTGCAGTAGTGTGTTCCTTCCTTTGAGAATGCAGAGACGATCTTCAGTTCGCGTTTCCTATTTCCGTGTTTTATATATTTCTGATATTGTCTACCCGTCCGTCCGTCAGTCCGTCCGTCTGTCTGTCCTCCTGTCCGTGCGCCAGCCTGTCTGTCTGCGACGTCTGTAGATTAAGAGATCGTGAAACTCTTATAAACATTATCTTCTTCTTCATCATCATCATCATCATCATCATCATCATCATCATCATCATCATCATCATCATCATCATTATCATCAAGTGCCCCGCCAGCTGGCGTAGGCGTTCATGGCTCTCGGTCGTTGGCGTTCTGGATCAACGCTGCTGATGGTATTCCTCCATGCCACCGTCTCAGTCCATCCAGCATCATTTCTCTTGGTCTGCCTCTGCCTCTCTTCCCATCGATCTTTCCAGTTGTCAAGATGTTCTTTAATGCCTCTCTTCTCATCACATGACCGAAGAAAGATATTTGTCTCTTCCTTATTGTTTGTGGGATGTGGATTTTAATTTATGAGAATATTTTGTTAAAAGTGTCTAGGGGCATTTAATTTGATTCTCTATTATTTAGCCACTTAAGGTGATCATGGAATTCTACCATAAACACAAGGAGGAAAGTAGTTCACTCCTGTTCATAGCTGTATTTATGAGTACTTCTCCATTCCCACTTATTACCCTTTAAAATTTACTATAGTGCTAGAAGACATTGATTGTTCACAACATATAACAACCACTGATGAACACCACATTTACTTGATGTACACATCAACAAATTTTGGACAAACATTTCAAGTATGAATCAAGATCTGTAGTTACATATATATGTGTAATGAACACTATGCATTTTCAGACAGGCATGGGAATTATTGGCATTGTTACAATATAGTACCTAGTGACCCCAGAAAAAAACAAGGTTATTACAAACAACACAACAACCACAAATTGGGTCTACTTTCATTTTCCCTCATAATTAAGGCAAATAATGATCAAAGTACATAGAACCCAGCATATAAACATTTGTTTCTGACACCTTTTACCATTTTCTCATAAAAAAAAAATAATGAGTTGGTGTCAAAATACTATACATATATACCATAACATAACCCTTTAGTTGTACACCATTACCAAATAAAACACTCTTTATACATGGCATAAAAAACACACCCACATAAAAGCAGTTGATACTAATAATCAAATTAATTAATTATAGTGCTCATTTAGGCATTGCGGGCGGATATTCCTCTCCAGTTCTAAGCTGTTAATGTCCATAATTATCCGGGACAGCAATAAATACTCGCAGTCATGTTTTAATGTCCACTGAAATTTGTTGAGGGAATTACTTATAATCCCTATTAGGAAATAAATTCACCACATATACATATCTCCTCCGTGGAGCTGAATTCAAGAATACTCTGTTGCCATTGAGTTGTGTTCCAAATGAAATTGGTGCCTAGGTCTGTCATACTTTCAGGAGATGCAACTTAAGCTCTTGCAGAAGGTTCTTCCCTATATCATCTTATCGATGAAAAGATGACGACTGTCCAACAGCTCGGTTTACGTTAACCGTTTCCCAATTTAGTTCAAGAGGTTTTGTCACATACTCGGTTCATGTTGATAGGTCATCCCATACTTGATGATGGGGCAGTTAGGCCGACATGGGACCAGCATAGAGTTCTGATTCATTATTTACTTTCAGTGTAGACATACAATTCTGCTTGTTATTCATTTGGTTCATCTGGAATTAATTCCAGGATTCTGCTGCAGGCATGAGACTGAAGAATATTATTCCACCACATATCCAGGGTTGCAAGCCATCAGATGATTCCTGTGGTTGCAGGCGTAAAGGCATTTACTCCACTAGCTGCTTTCATATGGTCTTTTTTATGTGTTCAGGTTTTGGAATCTTGAAGTAATCTGGTGTAGTTATGGTTCAGAGGTTCTGACGTTGCTTGTATTGGCTTATAAAGTTGTTTCAGTGTCTCTTCCCATTTGTTTGAGTTGGTGTTCATAGCTAGAACTTGGTGTTGCATGGCTGGAACCTTATGTTTGACTGTTGCAGCTGTGAGATGTTCTTTCGAAGACTTATCCATTGTGGATATTAACTTGGTAATCCAAATAACAGTTGAAGGTTATCTATGTTGTTAGTTTTATTAAACTTGTAGTAGGATTATCCCATAGTTTCACTGATTTTGCTGAGTGACAAGGCTTCATATGGTACTTCCCAGCAGTAAAGCAGACGATACACTGTTGTCAGTTACTCTGTTGATCTTCATCTTTGTAGATTATTAGATTCAGAAGTCCATCCTGGATATTCCTACTAAAATAGGACTTCCTCAATCACACCGTCAGTTGTCTTCGTATGTATCTCTTTTGCTTGCGTTTGCAGCTTATGAGTGCAGCAGTAAACATTGATGTATTTATAGATCCAGAACATGGTTAAGCCATTTAGTCCTGACTCACCTTCATCAGGCTTTTAACCCAGGATCCTGATGATAGTTATGAAATGCAGTCCCACCAAATTCAACCACCACTTGCTTCTCTTCTATAGAAAAGGGATGACAAGAATACAACACGAGCATTAACCTACTGTGTTATGGTAAAAGGTTTACAACACAATTACAAACAAAAATACAACCAACAAGAGGAGAAGGGGAAAGGAGTCGGTGTCCACATTCCACTGTCCCTCGTCTTGTTTGGTGTAGAGCCATTCTGACTCTAAATAGTGAGTAAGGTATTTTCTCACTTATATTTTGTTCTGTAGTTACTGGGACTATTAGATGAGTGAAGTCATTCTGTCCATCCAACATGTTGATATTGCATCTCTCATTCTTGAAGAGCATAGCCTATACAGAATCTCTGTGGTTTCTAATGCCGCGTCTTCCTTTCGGCACTATAATCATCACTAGGCCTAGGCTATTCAACATTGGCTTTTTAAGTACTGACATACACATGGATTCTTATATCAACATCCTCATGTCCCCAAGGGTAACATTAAAATGTATATTCCCACAGTAAAAAGTAACAATCAGAACAGAGAAAATTCTCATACCAGAAAAAACCATACGTGTACATTTTTCTGATATTAAGTACATGGTAATCATACATAATAATTAATCATAATGATGATGCAGGGAGCCTAGGTATTTGAATTTTCTTCAGGGGTTAATCCCTAAACTAAAACATACATTGTTTTCCCCCACTGCGTACAGCACATGAGGATAGTAACCGCTGATATATTTTGCCAATGACTGCTATTATTCGGAGTATATTTATCAGAATAACTTATGCCGTATGGTCCAGTCTTCTGAATATTGCAAGCAATTTATTTACATCAATCTTCGCTTCTGTTCCTACTACAGTGAGGTGATGCGGATTGAAAGCATATCATATCCGAACATTCATTCATATCACTCGTTTACTTTAGTTGTTCTTGAATTTATATTCTCAAACATGGCATTTCCCTAGCAATATTTTATGAAATTATTACATGTTCATCACTCAAGTTGAGTGGTTGATAATCTGTTAACAAAAGGATTGTACTAAAATTTAGCACTATAGTTCCAAGTTACCGATTATGAATTAGGAAAACAATTTATCCAAAATGAACTGAGTCCATGATATGCGTACTCGTGTGTATGTCTCCGCATGGATACAATTTCCTTTCTATAGTACATAGATTATTTGCAGATTTCTAAGCATAGATAGTGAGATATAGTTCACAATGCATAGAAGTTTTAACATAAGAATATGAAATTGAAAGACACGAGTTCTCTACTGAAGTATGAATCCTGAGTCTGCTCCTACATTGAGAAAATGCCTAGAATGTGTTTTTGACCTGAGTTTGATACTCTACGGTGCACATACTATTTCTAGGTTATAAGCACTACTAGTTAGATATAAGTTCATAATGCCTATAAAAGATTTTAACATAGTGTCACTTGTTTACCCGGGAGGAATGTGGAATCAACAAGCACATCTTCAACTTTATTCTCTGTTGGGATTATTGACTGACTTCTGTCTACACTCCTCCCTTCTGTCTCCCCTTCCATATATCTATTTCTTTCACTCTCTCTCTCTTTCATAACATACCCTGACAACAGTTCCTTTCAACGATAAATAAAAGATTTATTAATAAAAACTATGTCTGGGGTATGTATTGAAGGTGTACCTGTAGTTGGTAGTGTCTGCTAAGGTGACTGCAAGATAGGACATTTAGATGTTAGTCTTCGTAATCTTCTCCGGCATATTCAAAAGGCCAACACATCAGATATCAAACACAGAATTAGAACGTTCTCACCCGGTATGATCCGTTCAGCTTGAGTCTTGACTTAATCCAATTCTTGAAAAAACAAACAATTGTTCACCAAAGTAACACCGTACAGTAATGTGATCACGGTAAGTCCTTTCCGTAGACAGAGTTTTCCGTTTTATGTTGTTATAATCCATCAGTGAAAACACCTCACACCTGTCCACAGTTATTTAACCGTTCTCTGAATATAGGTACACTGGTCTAGGGTTCTTCCCTGTTTCGTTTAGGTGAGTACTCAATGACAATGTTTTATCCTATTTTCTATGCTTGAATAAAGTTCCTTCTCTAAGGTTCACCAAAACCTGTTTTTTGACATTCGTTAAGTCACCCACTTTGCATTTGCTATAGTGACATACTTTCACTGCACCTGTGAAGTGCCTGATTAAATTAAAAGGTCTTTCCTGTATTATCAACACTGCTTTCTCGGTACCAGAGATGTACTGGTTTATCTTCTTTGATAGGTCAGGCTGTGTAGTAGAACCTGGGTAATAAACATTAAATCAGGTGATTTAAGTTTGCCTCATATCACTGTCTATGTGATTATCTTTCTCCAGCCGTAATGAAACAGCCTCCGAAAGAATACTCTGACATAAACAGCAGAATTCACTAAAGTATAAACTATTCACTAAATAGAAAGCAATAGTAAACCCTACGCACAACCACATATTTCCCTATGCTAATATTACTCTAATATTAGTGTTACCTTATATATATGCACTTATGTTCCTGGAATCGAAATACACTAGCGAATAACACACTAATATCCCCTCTTCTTTAAACCATTAGGGACGTGTCTTTCTTTTCCCCCTCAGGAGCATATCTCATACAGCCCAGTTTGGAACACACACTAACCAGAAATCCCCTGTTCGGCTTATTATAACGAGTGTCCAATCCTACGCTGATTGTTTGATCTACAATCAATTTTGCCGTATCCTGCCCGTCAAAAAGTGGAGAAATCCCGTAGTGGTTAGTTGTTCGTGTCCTCCGTTCTTACGCTGCTCCATGAGTTTCCCCGTACGCGAATACTTCAAAGCAACTTCACTCGCTGATCGTTTTCTCCGGTCGTGTGTCCCCAGCGCGATCGTCCCGTTTCTCCGTGTCCGTCAGATCGTCAAGCAATGAACTTTACGAACACCTGTATCCTATTTTCATATCTGTGTCGGTCAATGATCTTTTATTCGTCCTCCTCTCAGAATGAAGTACACGAATGTTAACCCTTCTCCTTCCTTGTATTTTAATATGTAAGTTATCAAGGAATCATTAAACTGCAGTTTTTCCATGACACATAGGGATTTGAAATTGTAAGACATAGGAAAAATTACAGCATGGCGCCCACATGTGTTTCATTGGTAAACATCATCCAGCCTGGTTTAAGAGAATTGTTGACTTATTATTCTAACTAATTCTTAATTAAACATACTGGTCTATGTAATACATAAATACATCATAATAATGTAAATATAACATACCAATAGCTTTAGAGAGTGATGGTTTTAAAAGGCAAAAATACCTTTCCCCACACGGGGAAACTTTTACATGTCTGCTTCCTTTGATTGTCTGAACTAAAATGGCTACTTTAGTCTTTGTTTTTCAATCAGTCGACGACTGTTGGCCAGGTGCGTGAGCCAAAATAAAGCCAAATAAATTAAGCTGTGCCACGTTCAGTCTATCGCTGTTTTATTCTCTCCTACATTGAGTAAGTTACTTAAACAGTAATTGTTAGGGCTTTGTTTATTTTTAAGGGAGTCAATGCTAGGAAAGGGTAAGGGCGTTTTATATATCACACGCCTCCCCCATTTAAGCCATTTATTTCTTCCAGAAAAAAATGGTCAAGTAGTACTCTATAATTTCCGTCTTTACATTGACTCACCTAGTATCCATCCCTTTGTAATTTCCTACATTACTTCCCTATGTTAGATAATCTATCAGGGCCACGTACATTTTCTTATAGTCACGGCAACGGGTATACCTTTAAAGGCTTATTTCCCTATTAGTGAAAGAGTGTAGTACCCTCTCCACTGTTGTCAGCTATGGTTTGAAATATGCATGGTTATCTGATAAATTGATACTTTTCAGTATGGTTTGTCTGCATCAAACCGACTTTTTGAAGCAATTAAAATATCATCATTAAGCTTTCAATAGCCAGATGATACTCTTTCATCTTAGATCATTTGCTGAATTTCTTTTCCCAATATTTTTAGTCTGGCGTTAGGAATTGGAGAAAGTCCTGAGTACTCCTACATGGGTAATTAAGAAATATAACATCTGCATTTTGCTGATTCTGGGTTTTGTGCGTCCACTCCCCACAGATTCTTTTCCCAGCAGAAAGTCTCTTCTCTCCTTGTAGTTCATTATGGTCTACGTGTAACCACTGCTAACGTAAAGTATGACTAGTTGGGATATATAACAGCTTGATTTCTCTCTCATTAGATTATTAATCTTGAGATTATGTTAAAACCAACGGTTAATTCAGCGTCTACTGATAGCATATTAAACTCTCCCGTCTCCCTGTAAGTTAGACGTTTGTTTTAACTATAGATCTGATATTTAAAGGAAGCTAAAGATGGTTCCTGTTGTATACATTTTCATCCAACACATCATGTGCTTGGGTTAATAGTCGAGGTATGGGATTTTCCGATCAGTTTTGATAACTACTGATTAGAATGGTGTCCCTTTCTCGTGCGGGTTTTCCAGTAGAATCTCGTCTAACATGTAAACAAGGTCCAACTTTTCTAGATTTCCGCTCTGAACCGAATTGTACGGGGAACATGAATCTGTCCGACTGAGTTAATTCTTAGCTTACTCTCTCTCTCTCTCTCTCTCTCTCTCTCTCTCTCTCTCTCTCTCTCTCTCTCTCTCTCTCTCTCTCTCTCTCTGCTTTTCCTTCTAATCGAGATCTATTTTTCGCTAGAATTCTTATTAGTAATTCTAACCTGGTGTGTTTGAGTTTCACTCTGTATGTGTTGCTTTGGTGTTGAATTACGAGCAATTTTGCGTCGCTTGGCGTACATTGATCGTCGTCTGCCTCCCTCCAGGTTTTAGACAATTTCAACTTAGCAACCTACATTGTTATGTAGGTTCAGACGTACTGTCTCCTACTTGATATAATCAGTTCAGTGAGAAGTTAAAAGCCCCTTTTATGGTTCCTGTGATAGTCTTCCAGATAATCAAGTTGCTGGTTCATTTCCAGTTATGGATGTGGATTACTAGTCTTTGTAAAATTACTATTACATCTGTATATCCCTCTCATACTGGCGTCTCCTGGGTTGTGTCCTCAAGATAACAGGTAAAGTACTCTTAATGTTTCTCTCCAGTTTTGTTTTCATCCGTTTAATACGTGGAAACTCTGGATTTGTTTGAGATTGACTAAGGTCTATCTTTGAACTGTTATATAATTTACTAGATGGCTTCCTGATTGAAATTCCTAATCTAGTAAACATCAAGCAATTTTTAAGCTATATGCTCCAATTTGCTTGGTTTTTACACAGCTATATTCCATTCTTCTAGCATGGGTTCGCTGTATAAGTCTTAGGCGTTTCCTCTCTCTTTACGTCAAGAGGTTCGTCCTATCTATAAACAGCATCTATTTCAAGAGTTGTTTATTTAATTGTTGCTTCGCTAAGTTGTATCAGTTATTGAAGCTCATCTCTATCAGTCTTGATCTGCCTTCACATATTTAATGCTGGCATATCATCCAAATCAGACATAAGATGTAGAAATCTGTTTCGCCTTGCGATTGATTTCTGATTCATCTACCTATTAGTAGGCTTCGAGCATTATCTAGAATTTAGTTACTCGGTTAGTTTTAAAGAAAATACAATTGAGTCACGCGCCTCTATTGTACTACTTATTTTGCCCTATTTAATTCTTCCCTTATGAGAATATGAATGTTAGATAGGCAATTATTGAAATAACTTTACGTAAGCTAATCGCTAACTAAAATGTTGTTTCACTCCTCTTTTTGATGAGGACTTCTCATAGTGAACATTTCACTTAGTGAGGTTAAACTGTAAATTTCAAAGTTAAGGAGCCAATTTCTGAAATGTTTAGTCTCTTACTAGAGATTAGCACAGATTTTTTTTCGGTATCTCCTGAAGTTAATTTGAAATTCCAATTTCTTAAGTTAATTCTTTAATTATACCTCCTACATACCTATACCGTCTGTTTCCGCTACCATCAATAATGGAATCGGGGTGGATAATTTAAAGAAACACCTTATATTCTTTTGGGTCAGTAAGTGAGTTGATAAGTTTCACTTACATCACCAGGTGAATATTTTGGTTTTGACCCTCATTAACATATGGGCCATCTGAGTTAGTTATTAATAACTACTCATATCACCGGTGGGGTAGAATAAGTGTCGGTATGGCTTTTCTTCCTAAGTATCCATCATTTATTCACTTTACTTTACTACCGGTGTTGTAGAACATGTTATGTCATATGAAAAAAAAAGGATTAAATTAGGGTGCCCTTAAATACTGCAAATTCTTACAATATTCCTTCCCTTCCATTAACTATGTCTACATTTTTGCAAGTGGTGGTTTTGGCCTTACCATTAGTTCATTTTATTTAGTTACTGCTATTTTCCCCTGGTTTAATTCATCTCTCAGGTATTATTTACTGTCCTACTGAATCATCATTTGTTGATTAAATTTTTCCCTTAAAAAAAATTTATTGGATTTTTAACTTATCTGTCCTAATTATCCATAAAATTGTCTATCACTCTCTGCTGCCTTGGTAATTTTTCAATATTACATGAATTATACAAGCAGATCAAGCATGAAAATACAATGATAATCAATGACAAAATAGTTAATTACCACATGATTCATAATTAGAAACATAAACCTTATGGATACATAATATAGTAGTGTGTTCATGACTACACCACTTTTAAACCATTTAAAGAGAATACCAGAGTAGCAGAACCATACCTCAAACATCAAATGGGAATGACTATGAATTCTAAACATTCACTGAATTACCTATCTTATGTGTGTGTACCATCCCAGAGACCGTACTACTGGAGGTTCATTACTGGACTTAGTTTCCCATCAATAAGATATAAAATATGAGTTTTTAAAAGAAAATCTCAAACCCAACAACCAACTACATGATGCATCTACCAATATCAAGATATTACCTGTGAACAGTTTTGTACCAAAAAAACCTATATTTATCTGAGCCATTATGGGTTCACATAACCTTTGACTCAGCTCATACTAATGAGTGATTAGTTCTGTTACTAACACTATAACATTCTGAAGTGACTTGGTTTACCTGCGAGAGGTTTTCCCTGAATTCATATACCCACAATAATACACCAATTGTGATGTTTACCATGAGTTTTAATTCACGGACTACTCCACTACTAGGTGAAGTCTCTCCCGGACGACCCCCCACATGAGGGATGTGGATTTTAATTTATGAGAATATTTTGTTAAAAGTGTCTAGGGGCATTTAATTTGATTCTCTATTATTTAGCCACTTGAGGTGATCATGGAATTCTACCATAAACACAAGGAGGAAAGTAGTTCACTCCTGTTCATAGCTGTATTTATGAGTACTTCTCCATTCCCACTTATCACCCTTTAAAATTTACTATAGTGCTAGAAGACATTGATTGTTCACAACATATAACAACCACTGATGAACACCACATTTACTTGATGTACACATCAACAAAATTTGGACAAACAATTCAAGTATGAATCAAGATCTGTAGTTACATATATATGTGTAATGAACACTATGCATTTTCAGACAGGCATGGAAATTATTTGCATTGTTACAATATAGTACCTAGTGACCCCAGAAAAAAAACAAGGCTATTACAAACAACACAACAACCACAAATTGGGTCTACTTTCATTTTCCCTCATAATTAAGGCAAATAATGATCAAAGTACATAGAACCCAGCATATAAACATTTGTTTCTGACACCTTTTACAATTTTCTCATTAAAAAAAAAAAAATAATGAGTTGGTGTCAAAATACTATACATATATACCATAACATAACCCTTTAGTTGTACACCATTACCAAATAAAACACTCTTTATACATGGCATAAAAAATACACCCACATAAAAGCAGTTGATACTGATAAACAAATTAATTAATTATAGTGTTCATTTAGGCATTGCGGGCGGATATTCCTCTCCAGTGCTAAGCTGTTAATGTCCATAATTATCCGGGACAGCAATAAATACTCGCAGTCATGTTTTAATGTCCACTGAAATTTGTTGCGGAATTACTTATAATCCCTATTAGGAAATAAATTCACCACATATACATATCTCCTCCGTGGAGCTGAATTCAAGAATACTCTGTTGCCATTGAGTTGTGTTCCAAATGAAATTGGTGCCTAGGTCTGTCATACTTTCAGGAGATGCAACTTAAGCTCTTGCAGAAGGTTCTTCCCTATATCATCTTATCGATGAAAAGATGACGACTGTCCAACAGCTCGGTTTACGTTAACCGTTTCCCAATTTAGTTCAAGAGGTTTTGTCACATACTCGGTTCATGTTGATAGGCCATCCCATACTTGATGATGGGGCAGTTAGGCCGACATGGGACCAGCATAGAGTTCTGATTCATTATTTACTTTCAGTGTAGACATACAATTCTGCTTGTTATTCATTTGGTTCATCTGGAATTAATTCCAGGATTCTGCTGCAGGCATGAGACTGAAGAATATTATTCCACCACATATCCAGGGTTGCAAGCCATCAGGTGATTCCTGTGGTTGCAGACGTAAAGGCATTTACTCCGCTAGCTGCTTTCATATGGTCTTTTTTATGTGTTCAGGTTTTGGAACCTTGAGGTAATCTGGTGTAGTTATGGTTCAGAGGTTCTGACGTTGCTTGTATTGGCTTATAAAGTTGTTTCAGTGTCTCTTCCCATTTGTTTGAGATGGTGTTCATAGCTAGAACTTGGTGTTGCATGGCTGGAACCTTATGTTTGACTGTTGCAGCTGTGAGATGTTCTTTCGAAGACTTATCCATTGTGGATATTAACTTGGTAATCCAACCAACAGTTGAAGGTTACTCACTGTTGTTAGTTTTATTAAACTTGAAGTAGGATTGTCCCATAGTTTCACTGATTTTGCTGAGTGACAAGGCTTCAGGTGGTACTTCCCAGCAGTAAAGCAGACGATACACTGTTGTCAGTTACTCTGTTGATCTTCATCTTTGTAGATTATTAGATTCAGAAGTCCATCCTGGATATTCCTACTAAAATAGGACTTCCTCAATCACACCGTCAGTTGTCTTCGTATGTATCTCTTTTGCTTGCGTTTGCAGCTTATGAGTGCAGCAGTAAACATTGATGTATTTATAGATCCAGAACATGGTTAAGCCATTTAGTCCTGACTCACCTTCATCAGGCTTTTAACCCAGGATCCTGATGGTAGTTATGAAATGCAGTCCCACCAAATTCAACCACCACTTGCTTCTCTTCTATAGAAAAGGGATGACAAGAATACAACACGAGCATTAACCTACTGTGTTATGGTAAAAGGTTTACAACACAATTACAAACAAAAATACAACCAACAAGAGAAGAAGGGGCAAGGAGTCGGTGTCCACATTCCACTGTCCCTCGTCTTGTTTGGTGTAGAGCCATTCTGACTCTAAATAGTGAGTAAGGTATTTTCTCACTTATATTTTGTTCTGTAGTTACTGGGACTATTAGATGAGTGAAGTCATTCTGTCCATCCAACATGTTGATATTGCATCTCTCATTCTTGAAGAGAATAGCCTATACAGAATCTCTGTGGTTTCTAATGCCGCGTCTTCCTTTCGGCACTATAATCATCACTAGGCCTAGGCTATTCAACATTGGCTTTTTAAGTACTGACATACACATGGATTCTTATATCAACATCTTCATGTCCCCAAGGGTAACATTAAAATGTATATTCCCACAGTAAAAAGTAACAATCAGAACAGAGAAAATTCTCATACCAGAAAAAACCATACGTGTACATTTTTCTGATATTAAGTACATGGTAATCATACATAATAATTAATCATAATGATGATGCAGGGAGCCTAGGTTTTTGAAATTTCTTCAGGGGTTAATCCCTAAACTAAAACATACATTGTTTTCCCCCACTGCGTACAGCACATGAGGATAGTAACCGCTGATATATTTTGCCAATGACTGCTATTATTCGGAGTATATTTATCAGAATAACTTATGCCGTATGGTCCAGTCTTCTGAATATTGCAAGCAATTTATTTACATCAATCTTCGCTTCTGTTCCTACTACAGTGAGGTGATGCGGATTGAAAGCATATCATATCCGAACATTCATTCATATCACTCGTTTACTTTAGTTGTTCTTGAATTTATATTCTCAAACATGGCATTTCCCTAGCAATATTTTATGAAATGATTACATGTTCATCACTCAAGTTGAGTGGTTGATAATCTGTTAACAAAAGGATTGTACTAAAATTTAGCACTATAGTTCCAAGTTACCGATTATGAATTAGGGAAACAATTTATCCAAAATGAACTGAGTCCATGATATGCGTACTCGTGTGTATGTCTCCGCATGGATACAATTTCCTTTCTATAGTACATAGATTATTTGCAGATTTCTAAGCATAGATAGTGAGATATAGTTCACAATGCATAGAAGTTTTAACATAAGAATATGAAATTGAAAGACACGAGTTCTCTACTGAAGTATGAATCCTGAGTCTGCTCCTACATTGAGAAAATGCCTAGAATGTGTTTTTGACCTGAGTTTGATACTCTACGGTGCACATACTATTTCTAGGTTATAAGCACTACTAGTTAGATATAAGTTCATAATGCCTATAAAAGATTTTAACATAGGGATTTGAAATTGTAAGACATAGGAAAAATTACAGCATGGCGCCCACATGTGTTTCATTGGTAAACATCATCCAGCCTGGTTTAAGAGAATTGTTGACTTATTATTCTAACTAATTCTTAATTAAACATACTGGTCTATGTAAAACATAAATACATCTTAATAATGTAAATATAACATACTAATAGCTTTAGAGAGTGATGGTTTTAAAAGGCAAAAATACTTTTCCCCACACGGGGAAACTTTTACATGTCTGCTTCCTTTGATTGTCTGAACTAAAATAGCTACTTTAGTCTTTGTTTTTCAATCAGTCGACGACTGTTGGCCAGGTGCGTGAGCCAAAATAAAGCCAAATAAATTAATCTGTGCCACGTTCAGTCTATCGCTGTTTTATTCTCTCCTACATTGAGTAAGTTACTTAAACAGTAATTGTTAGGGCTTTGTTTATTTTTAAGGGAGTCAATGCTAGGAAAGGGTAAGGGCGTTTTATTATATCACACATGCCACCGTCTCAGTCCATCCAGCATCATTTCTCTTGGTCTGCCTCTGCCTCTCTTCCCATCGATCTTTCCAGTTGTCAAGATGTTCTTCAATGCCTCTCTTCTCATCACATGACCGATGAAAGATATTTGTCTCTTCCTTATTGTTGTATATAATGTTCTAGTTTCATTAACCTGTATCAGGCAGTCATTGTTAGTTACTCTGGCAGTCCAAGGAATTCGCAACATTCGTCTCAGGAACCACATCTCTGTTGCTACTAATTTCTTCTTAATTTGTTTATTTACATTCCAAGATTCACTACCATACAGCAAAACTGGTTCTACATAGCATTTCAGCACTCTCTTTCTTACATTAAGTGATAGTGACTTATTGCATAAGATACTCTTCAGTTTCTGAAATGCGGTTTTTGCTTGCCCTATTCTGCTCTTAATCCCTGTTGTACATCTTCCATCCGATGTTATAAATGCTCCTAGGTATTTAAAATTATCCACTTGGTTAAGAAATTTCCCTTCTATTTCTATGTCACATTTTGGTGTTACCATTTTCTTTGATATCACCATTGTTACTGTTTTCTTGATATTCAAGGAGAGTCCTTTCCTTGCATTCTCTGTTACTACAATGTCCAACAATTGTTGTAGGTCTGTTGAATTATCCGCCAACAATATTGTGTTATCTGCATAGCGTATATTATTTATATTATAATCTCCAACTAGTGTATTTCTGTCATCTCTCTGATCTCTCTCATTATTACTTCGATATATAGGGAGAAGAGATCTGGTGACAAGACGCACCCCTGTCGCACTCCTAGCTTTATCTGTTCGTAACTACCCTCTTTATTTCCCATTTTTATTGCTGCTACTTGGTTCCAGTAAATATTCTTTATTATTCTTAAATCTTTCCCATCAATGTTGATATCTTCTAACATTTTAATCAGTTCATCATGTTTTACTTTATCAAATGCCTTAGTATAATCTATGAAGCACAAATATATGTTTTTCTGTTTCTCTATCGACCTTTCTATTGGTGTCCGTAATGTATTGTTTGTACCCTTTCCTTCCATAAAACCATACTGTTCTTCACTAATTTCCATTTTTATTTTCTTTCTAGTTCTTCTCATTATGATTCTGAGTAGAAGCTTAGTGATATGCTTTATGAGATTAATTGTACGAAAATCTTCACATTCAATTGCTCCTGATCTTCTTGGTATAGCTATAAATACAGATTTCAGCATATCGCTCGGTAAATATCCACTGCTGTAAATATCATTCAACATTTTGGTTAATATATCTACTCCAAATTCTCCCAATACTTCTAATTCTTCTATTGTGATTTCATCTGGCCCAGGTGTTTTCTTCATATGTTTTATAGCGTCAGCTACTTCTTCCTGTAGAATAGGTGGGCCTTCTACCTTACTTTCTTCTGTTAATTCTTCCCTTTCTCCATCATATAATTCTCTTATATACTCATTCCACCTCTTCATTATATCACCTTCCTTCAATATTATATTTCCTGTTTTTGATTTCAAACACCTCGTATTTATTCTTATTTTTCTTTCCGTGAGCTCACTGATTTGTCTGTGCATATCTATTTTTCTCTTCAGTGGAATTTAATACAATTTTATTTGCACTGTTCGTTTAACCAACTTTCTTTTGCCTTCACACATTTATCTTTTATTTCTTTATTTATCTTAGCGTATCCTTGTTTGTCATTTCTACTCTGTTTTCTTTTGTCCATCAACATTAAGATTTCTTTATTCATCCATCTTTTCTTAGCTATTTGGCTTCTCTCCGGTAATATTTCTTTGCTAGTTTGATGAATGGAGTCCCTTAACATTTCCCATTGTTCATTTATACTCTGTATTTTAGCTATTGCATTGTACCTATTTTTCACAGTCATTCTTTATTGTTCTTGAATTTCTTTATCTACTTTCAGAATCTCTTTATTAAGTCTCACGTTCTTAACTATTTTTCCCCCTCTTTAATCTTACTTTTATTTTTCCGCATAGTGGTACATGATCACATTTACAGTCAGCACCAGGAATTGTCTTTACATTAATTAAAGCATTTCTAAATCTATTATTAATAAATATGTAGTCAATTTGGTTGCGTATTTTCTTATCAGGGCTTTTCCATGTGTAAAGTCGTCTTTTATAGTGTTTAAACCATGCGTTCCCAATTATCATATCATTGATATGTGACCAGTCTATTAGCTTTTCTCCTCTTTCATTTCTTGTACCTAAACCATAATTCCCCACTACATTCTCCATTTCCCCATTTCCTACTTTTGCATTATAATCTCCAAGTATTATTTTTATTTCTCGTGATCCAATTTTAGCCATCGCCATGTCTATTTCGTCGTAAAAGTGTTGTATTTCTTCATCACTACTGCTTGTTGTTGGTGCATATACTTGTATAATATTTATATCTATTCGTTTGCCTTTGATTTTGACCATTACAACTCTATCTGAAATACACCAGTATCCATTAATTGATGTGGCGATTTTTTCATCTAATATTATTCCTACACTTTTTTCTTGTGTATCCCATCCAGAATAAATTATTGTGTGGTTGTTAGCTATAATTTTGCCCGATCCTTTCCATCTCATCTCACTTACGCCTAGTATATTCATTTTCATGCTATCCTCCTCTCTTAGAACATTATTCAACTTTCCTAGCTCATTTAATGTCCTAACATTCCATGCTCCTACTCTAAATTTATTTATTTTAGTTATGATTTTGCCATCAGTAGCTGGATGACGGTCTAGTGTCACCTGTGGCTCATCTTCTTCTTCTTTCGTTCGCTTGAAATATGTCTATAACTGCAGTGCTGTCTCTTGTATGAATTGATCTGTCTTTTTCAGTTCACACAGCGGTCCATAGAGTTTATCTTCCACTGTAGTCTCTCTAGGCCAGAAGGTTTGCTTAGATATGTTATATTTTGGGCAGTCTTGGAGTATGTGCTCTGCACCTGTGGCTCATGACTGTCCCTACCGGACGAGGATGTCCTAAGACAGCCATTAACATTGTTCACCAACTCTGAGATTTCTTTTGTCATGAAGTCTTGGGAAAATAATGTGGTGGCTTCCCCTTGCCTTCCACATCCACGTGGGGGTCTTTTACCTCTGCCTTTGACAGCCATTTCCAACTGTCAGGACAAGTGAGTGCCCTGCTCTGCTCAGCTGCAGAGTTGTTCACTTATGCCCCACATTATCTTCACCAGATCTAAATTGATGATTGGCATAATCAACAGCCCACCAGTCTTAGAGAGAGGAGAGCTGTCGTGCCCGTTGTCGTGAAGACATCTGCTGCTGCTGCTGCTTCTCCTCCTCCTCCTACTACTCCTCCCTTCTTCTTCTTCTTCTTCTTCTTCTTCTTCTTCTTCTTCTTCTTCTTCTTCTTCTTCTTCTTCTTCTTCTTCTTCTTCTTCTTCTTCTTCTTCTTCTTCTTGTGTATCTCCTCTCCCTCCACTTCCTCCTCCTCAATCTCTTCTTTTTCTTCTCCTTCTCTTCCTCCTCTTTCTCATCCGTGCTCTCTCGCCTGTCTATTGTCGCTTTGTTTTTGATCATCAACTTATGCTGCTAATACTTTAGGTGAATAAAATAGTAAATTTTGTGTTCTTTTTTTTTTTTTTATTAATCGCAGGGAGCTATTGTGGAATTGAAGATCTTTGGAAATCCAGCAGAAGCCGAGGATACAGATTGCGATTTTGTAAGTTAACAATCCTATCATTCTTAGATCATCTTATATTTTCCAAAGAACAAGACAAGACGACTTTTCTGCCTTTTTGCGAGGGTCGGTCACCTGCAGTCACCATAGAACCACAAGCAGGACCTAAAAGGCGTACATGGGACCTATAAAATTAAATATGGATTCAATTCTTAATCTAACTAGTTTCTATTACTTTCATAGTTGATATTATTGCTGTATTCTCTCTCAATACAATGCGAAAATTGACGGCAATGCGTGATATAAACCTGAATGAAAAGGATCGCAGACGGAGGCTTAAAACAAAAGAGATGCATAGGGTAACATGGAAACATCCAAGATCCGGCCATTGCTGGACTTCATCACATGGAGACAACATCTGAACCATATATCATTGACTCGAAGTTACCACAGTTCTGACTGTGATACGGATCATTCTTTGGTTGTTCCAAGGGTTAGACTGAGACCAAAGAGAATCTACACAGCTAAACACAAATCTAGCCCCAGGATTAATATTATTAACACTCACGATCCTGAAAAGTGCTTTCAGTTTCAACAGCAACTTGAAGACGCTTTCACTTATATACCAGAAAATTGTACGGTAAATGAAAAGTGGGGTAAACTTAAGAAAACTCTTTATAAAACTGCCGTAGGAGTTTACGGCACTGTTGATCATAAGAGGCAGGACTGGTTTGCGGCAAACAGCGAGACTCTGCAGTCCTTGATTTATAAGAAGAAGATAGCTCTCTTATGAAACAAGGAAAGACCAACGCGTAACACTTTGAGTGAGCTAAGGCAAGCTAGGAAGGATGTGCAAAAGGCTGCCAGGCAGTGTGCAAATGATTATTGGATCAAGTTATGTGAGTCCATTCAAATCGCAAGTGGTAAGGGAAACATGAGAAGCATGTATGAAGGAATAAAGAAAGCATGTGGTCCAATGATCAAAAGAAGTGCACCATTAAAAACCTTGACTGGAGAAATCATAACTGATAAGAAACAGCAGATGGACAGATGGGTAGAGCACTATTTGGAGCTTTACTCAAGTAAGACCAAACTAGCGGATGATGCCCTCAACGCCATAGAGGCTCTACCAACTCTTGACCACCTGGACACACTTCCCACCATAACAGAAGTTAAGTGTGCTATAAATGAACTTGCGACTGGCAAGGCTCCAGGTAAAGATGGGATTCCAATAGAAGTTATCAGGGGTGGACAAGACACACGCACTCTACAGATCCACCAGCTAACAGAGCTATGCTGGTGAGAAGGACAAGTCCCACAGGATTTCAAAGATTCAAGCATCATAACACTGTACAAGAACAAGGGCGATCGGAGCGACTGCAACAACTATAGGGGTACCTCTCTTCTATGTATTGTTGGAAAAGTATTTGCCAGAATTGTTCTGCACAGACTTCAAGTCCTAGGAGATCAAGTCTACCCCGAATCACAGTGCAGCTTTCGACAGAACCGGTCTACCATTGATATGATATTCTCATTGCGACAAATGCAAGAAAAATGCCATGAATAGAATCAGCCACTGTTATTGCCTTCATCGACCTCACAAAGGCATTTGATTTGGTCAGTCGTGAGGGTCTGTTCAAGGCACTAAAGAAGATTGGCTGCCCGCCAACTCTTCTGTCCATTGTGGAATCGTTCCACACAGGCATGAAGGGTATAATCAAGTTTGATGGTGCAACTTCAGAAGAGTTTGAAATCAAGAGTGTAGTTAATCAAGGTTGTGTACTAGCTCCAACCCTCTTTGGAATATACTTTTCACTTCTACTGAAATATGCCTTTTGTGATCAGGATGGTGGTATATACATTCACTCACGCTCAGATGGCGGCCTCTACAATGCTCAGAGATTGAAGGCTAAGACCAAAATTAGGAGGGTACTGATCAGAGAGTTGCTTTTTGCGGATGATTCTGCAGTTACGATTCACTCTGAGGAAGAATTGCAATGTCTACTATCTGCATTCTCCAATGCTTGTTCTGAATTTGGTTTAACAATTAGCAAAAAGAAGACACAGATTATGTCACAAAGTGCACATGCATCAATCTTTATTGACTACGCCGAACTAGAGATGGTAGACCATTTTACATATCTAGGATCAGTGGTAAATAGCAAATTATCCCTAGATCAGGAAATCAACATCCGGATTGGTAAGGCAGCAACAACATTGAACAGGTTAAGAAAAAGAGTCTGGGAGAACAGGAAGCTTACTGCCAAAACAAAAGTCCTTGTCTATCAAGCCTGTGTCCTTAGTATTCTTCTTTATGGCAGTGAAACCTGGACAACTTACTCACACCAAGAGAAACGTTTAAACAGCTTTCATATGCGGTGTCTGCGAAGAAATCTTGGTATTAAGTGGCAAGACAAAATCACAAATACTGAAGTATTGGAAAGATCAGGTTGTGTGACGGTTTATTCCATGCTCAGTCTTCGTAGACTTAGATGGATAGGACATCTTAGGAGGATGGATGATGGTTGAATACCATAAGACATCTTTTTTGGTGAATTACAGATGGGTAAGAGATCTCAGTGTCGGCCTCTACTATGATACAAAGATGTGTGTAAGCGGGACATGATTGATATAGGCATTGATAATGCACATTGGGAGCAAGTCGCCGCTGAACGTGTTGCATGGAGGGCAAACATCAGAAATGGAATAAAGACAAAGGAGAAAATTATTGCAGATAAGTCACAAACCGAGCGTGTGAGACGTAAGATGGTGCATGATGGTGGAAATGACCACGTATTCACATGCACCCACTGTGAACGGACATTTACAGCGCGAATCAGTCACATTCGCTACCGCTATAGGTAAAAGTTATTATGCCTTTTTAAGGCAAAAACTATCGTCTGTCAAGACGGCAAGGTGCCAATAAATGAAACTTTATGTATTGCTATCTTTATTTTTCTCTGTATTTGCAAAGAATGCAAAGAATACCATGGACAGCCAGAAAGACCAATGAACAAGTTCTTCAAGAAACAAATGAAGATCGTAAACTGATTAGAGACATTAGACGTAGACAGTCACAATTTTTTGGGCATGTTATGAGAAGAAATGATCTGGAGAACTTGGTGACAACTGGTAAGATCGAGGGGAACAGACCAAGGGGAAGACCTAGAAGCAAGTACCTGGATGGCTTGGCCTTGTGGCATGGTCGAGACAGAAACACGGAGCTGATCCACGACTCTGGTGATCGATTGAGATGGCAGAACATGACCGCCCACGCTTACTGGCATGGCACATGATGGATAGTTAGTTAGTTAGTCGACAGATCATCCTCATTGCACATCGAACCATTCAGTCCCTAAGTACTCGGATCCCCTCCTCAGCAAATCCCGCAGCGTGTAGCGGCTAACGACACCAGTTCTGTGTTGGTTTATCAATCTTCTTTGGCTTCCTGCGTAGTGTTCTTGTTTGGCCACCCCTCTTTTAATTTGCTGTTTTTGGATGATGTATTTGTATGATGTATGGATGATGTATTTATTTATAATCTCTCTTTATATATATATTTATATTTGTATATTATATTTAAGACATATATTAAGAGCAGAATAGTTCAAGTAAAAGCTGCATTTCAGAAAATGAAAAGATCTTGTGCAACAAGTCGCCATCGTTGAACTATATGTGAGAAAGAAGGTACTGAAATGTTATAAATAACCAGTTTTAATGTATGGTAATGCGTCAAGAAAAATGAATGAACAAATTTGGAAGAACTTGGAAACAACGGAGAAGTTGTTCATGAGACGAATGTTGCAAATTTGTTGGACTGCCAGAGTAACTAACTATGATTGCCCGAAAAAGGCTAATGAAAGTATATCTTTATATACAATAACAAGGAGATAAACAACCGTCTTTTGTCATGTAATCAGAAGAATGACATTCGAAAACGTGACGATTGGACAGATCAGTGGGAGAAGAGGCAGAGGCATTCGGAGAAAATGCTGGATAGACTGAGACAATGGCACGAAAGGACAACATCAGCGGAGTTGATCTGGATAACCAGGGACGAGATCTGAGGAGACACATGAAATTCCAAGCCGGTTGGCAGGGCGTACGATAATGATGATGAATATTTATTTAAGTGTCTTGTGGGTAGACTGGGAACAAGCAAACCCTATGACAAGCATTTCAGAAAGAAATGGCTGTCGAAATTGTGTGTACTGCCCCACACGTGTGATGAATCAATGTTATGGATCTCACTTGATGATAGCGTTATGAGGCTACACTATGTAAAAAATACTCATAATGGACCTTAGTTTAGAAACTTCTAATGTGCTTTTTTTTTTCTATCAGGGTTCCAGTGGATCAGGAGGTGGGGATATTTTCATTGAGCCATCTCTGCCAGAGCTATCCAAACCAGTAAGTATAATTAACAGTTACAACTCCACAATCATATTAGCCTGTATTTTTAGCTAAATATAATGCGAGCAAACCAGTTGGAAAATACTGCACCAGTATACACGGGAAGAAGCATGGGCTTGGCTGATACAATCAATGCAGTACAGATTCGGCTGGCGGACACTGAGGAAACTCAGACACTAGCCCGATTACATGAAGTGAGGGTGAAGCCTAGCCTAGTCAGGCACGGGAATGCCGCCTTGAGGGAAAGAGTGAAGATAACTAACTCCTTACGGGAGCAGTGAGCACATACGTAGTTTGGGAGGCTACTGCGTCGGACAACTAAGCGCGCATGGGAATGCCCAATGTCCAGTAACATGGTTAGACATGGTTAGCTTGTTGAATACATAATTATTTATGTGCTTGCTCAAAAGGCAAACATAAAGAAATAAACCACCCATTATCAGAAATAACCCGCTCTGTGGTGAAGGGGTTACGAATGCGATTTGTACTCCTGAAAGCAGCGTTCACAACACAGCCACGGGCAATTCGAAACCATCGAAAGTGACTGCCTTGCGTTTTTGTTTTTTATGAAATGGTATGGGTTTCGGTCGTTCAGAAAGCACTGGCAAACTACTGAACGTAAACTTGCCCAGTAATCACGAATAGCCAAAAAATGCTGGGGTTGACTGCTACGTCCTGTAAAGATATGCAACTAACCTCATTTTATTATAAGCCTAGGCAAAATTATTTTCGTTTCTCTTTCTTTGATAGTGCCACTCCAGTTCTTGGCATTCAGTTCTTTTGAATTCGCTCTGAAGTATCTCTCTGCCAACTGCAGGGTCGTCCTACTGTTCCTACCTTCAGTTTGCTCAGTCTCTCCCCCCCCCCTCTTTCTCTCAATCTCTCTCAATCCCCCTCTCTTTTCGAAAAAAATAATAATACAAAATTCGGTCTCATTACACCTGCCTCCTCAGCGTCGGTTATTGTTGAGATCCGTGGTTTTTGTGGGTATTTTTACCCTGTTTTTTTGTCTTGTGCGCTCTTACGAGTTGGTCCTGATCGGACTGGTTTTATCTGTGTCTGTGACGTCAGCTGGGGGAAAAAAAAGGGGGGGGGGGTGGGGTTTGGTGGCGACTGTATTTTGTGCACGACTCCTCTGGTGGTGTCTGTTGTTAGTGAAGGCTGCTGGTTCGTCTGGCTTAACTGGTTGCAGTCCTTATTAGGACTTTTTATTTGGTATTTTTGCCTCCTTTTTGTATATTTTCTGTAGCAGCTTTTCGATGTTTTCACAATATCTCTTCCCTCTTCCTTTCGATTGTCTTGCACCTGTTTTCCATTTCGAGTCTTTTGCTTTCCTTTTGCCTGTTGTATTCTGCTTGCCCGAGTTAATTCATTTTAGCCATTTCTAGGAGCTCCTCCGGGGTCATTGGAAGAGGGAAATCTGTGCCGCCGTCACTCTCCTCCCCTATGATTTCTCCAGTGGTCTGGTGGTATATCAGTTTCCTCTGGGATCTCTTTGAGTACGGTATCGTCTCGGCCTTTTGTTGGGTTTCATCTTGCGGCTTTTCTGTGATCTTTTCATTGGCTTCAGCTGGTTTGCTTTGGGTTAGCTCCCTTTTTAGCATTTCTCTCTTCGCTTTGATGTTCCGTAGAATCTCTTCATTCTTCTTTGTCGTCTGTGCCATATGTTCCACTTTAGTTTAGTTTAGTCGATGGATCAACATCACGGCACACGGGTGCAACTCATAAGTGCTCCGTTCTCCTCCTAACTCATACCTGAGTCTGGAGAAACTCAGCACAGTGCACGAACTCCATAGCACCGGCGAGGATACTGAAATACTTTGGGTAGATTTTTAACTCGTAATTCTGCCTGGGCAGCGCCGTTAGGCTACTCTTTTTCGATTTCCAACTGAAAATGGTTTTTTACGTGTGCAACAATACACACGGGCGTCCGATCTCACTACCCAGAGACCAGGAGAATTTTATTACAAGAAGTCCACGAGAAAAAATCCCGGTCCTCACCGGGGCATGAACCCGGGACCTCCAGCACTCGAGGCTGACACCATACCTCGAGACCACGCAGCCCCCTGTTCTCATAAAATTGACCAAATCATCTTAACTTTTTGTGTGTTTGTTGATTTAGCCATACCACCTTTATGTGTTAAATTTCATAACATTGGAAATTATTTTTAAATAGGATAGGTCTATACTATGGGACAAGCACCATATGGCCAGTATGCACCGGGGCATGAAAAAGGGTTCCCAACTTTACTGTTTGCTTACTTGATTCATGTTGAGAGCCATAGTGGCATAATGTTTAGTACATTTGCTGATCAAGACAATCGTCCATGTTCAATCCCCAAGCAGTAGTAGAATTCGTTTTTCCACGCAGGACGTCTCTGGGGTAGACTGAACCTCATAACATGGGTCTCTGGGGTGGACTGAGCCTCATAACTTGGGTCTCAGGAGTCTGTCTAGAGCAGTGGTTCTCAACCTTTTTTGGCCCGTGCCCCCCTTCACCATATTTTCAGAACGTCATTACCCCCTTCCTATAAAAAATTTGGCCCGTGCCCCCCTTCACCGTATTTTCAGAACGTCATTCCCCCCCCCCCCTTCATATTTCCTATCTAAAAATCACCTCACCCCTACACAGTATACGTAAAAATGGAAGGTAAATTTAATAGCATATATTAAAACAAGTGTAGACATCCACATAAAACATGATTTGTGGGTCTATTTACTTTATAAAATGAATTTTAGAAGGATGAGACGTACATAACTGTAAAGTATGAAGGGAAAAACAATATCAAGTAATCGGTTCTTGTATTAACGCGATCTTGAAATGGTCTTCATTCCCCCCTGGAAACCCTAAAATTCCCCCTGGGGGGGGGGGGGGAATTCCCCACCGGTTGACAACCACTGGTCTAGAGGAAACACACCATACACAAATGTATGCCTAAGTCGGACCCACTGACCTGTGAGTTGCTTAACCAGGTGTGAAGCACCCCCTTTGAAAGAGGAACAAAGAAGGGGAAGAGAAGAACTAGGTGTTTAACTGTTGTAGGCAACGAAGGGGCAGTTGGTCATTTGCTTCAGATGCCACATTGTATATTCTGTATAAAATATTGCTCCTGTGATTCCTATAACGTCAGCAAAGCAATTTGTGTTTTCTTTTAATGGTTTTCGGTTGCACACGTTTATGTGTGGGTTTGTTTGTAAATGTATGTGTGTGAAGATTTGAATGAGTGTATGTGCATGTGTGTGTGTTTCTGTATGCATGCATGTACGTATGTGTGTGCACGCATGCGAATGTGTATGTATATGGATACATGCATGTATGCATGTTTCTTCTTCTTCTTCTTCTTCTTTGCGATCATCCGGAGTGTTTTTTCAGATGTGATTGCGGTGTGTCTGTTATGCGCCCTTGGGCCAAAACCCGTAGGCCAACACAGCCGGTTTAAGCGTGCTTTTTTGACCAGGTAGCATTCCTGGGAGACTCTCACTGTTTGCGGTACCGTCCACAACCCAGCTGGCCAAGTTGCAACGGGTTAAGACAACGGTCGTCCCTCAAAGGAAGGCAGGGACAGTCCATGGCATTTTCCGCCATCCTGGGTGGCTTCCATAATTACAGGGCCGGCACATAGCGCCCTGGTGCTGGGCTCACCGAGGGACTCACGTCCTGCTCATGGCTGCTTTAATTTCTCACTTCAATATATTGGGCATTTCGTTCGCCCCGAGCCGTTCCTGCACAGACCAGACTGGTCTGCAGTCAATATCCACTCAGCGAGTTTTTCGGACATGTGCTTGTCGTTGTGTCCGTCAGAGCTGTTCCAGAAACGTCGGACATTCGGAAACTACCTAGTCAGAGATGTTCCGATCAAGAGCGGCATGCGGAAACTAGGTAGCTGCTCCTAGCACGAGGGAAGCTTAGCTTTTCCGGTCACGAAAGACATTTCACTCGGACGTAATTGCGTAGTGCCATTTTTATTTTGCCGCCCGTAGGCTGACACTTCCGGCTTCTGCGGGCATTTTTGATGAGGTTAGCCTTCCTCGGGTTTCGAGACTCTTATTTCGACTTCCACACAGCAAGCTTTCACTTCGGGCTGCCACGTAATGGATTCGCAAGACAGGCGATATTTCGTGTCAACGAGACAATTTTCCACCTTTGACTACACTCACTCCATGAGTACGGTTACAGACTATCTACGGGACGTGCGACCGAGGTGTTTTTCCACCTTTTGTACACCGCTCACGAGGTAGGCTACATGTGCTGCCGGCTCAGCACCTTACCTCCGTGCGTCTGTGGGCGAGTAACGGTCAGGCCCTCTCATCCGGGGATACCTCATATCCCCCAGCTAAGAGCCATCGAACGTATCTGCGCCAAGCATGTAGCGTGCTGAGCACCTCACCACAATTTTGATGAAGTTTTGTGTCGGCCAGGCTCTTACTTCCGAGGGTTTATGGCTTAGAGACGTTCAGCCATACACCTCGGCTGGGAGCCTTAGAGGTTATGTCCGAACTGAGGTTTATGGCATCGTTTGCCTGATTTTGACTGCTATCCTCAGTCTATCTGCAGAGCAGCAGGTTGTGTCTCTCTTAGTCTGGTCCCTATCCCACGAGCTGTCCGATATGTAGTTTTCATCCATCGGCAAGCACATTGGGTCGATGGGACATACAAGCTCCCCCACCATGGCAAGGTGGAGACACATCGGGGGAGGTATGCATGTTTAATAACATCTTTAGTATTGACTGTGTGTTTGGGAGTCATGGTAGTGCAGTGGTTAATCTCGCCCGCTGGAACACGCACCTGCCTGCCCTCCAGCCATCTCGCCCGCCCGTCTGCCTGCTCACCCGACCACCAGCCGTCTGCCTGGCCGCCAGCCTTCTCGCCTCTCTCTCTCTCTCTCTCTCTCTCTCTCTCTCTCTCAATCTCTCTCTCTTCATATAAGCGAATTTGTGGATTAGAGTATAGTGAAAGTATTTTAGGATTCTCTGACACATCAAGTTAGGGTTCGAAATCAGGCGCAGGTGATATGGTAGCAGACCACTTTGCATTAATTTCGTTGGTATGAGGTGCTGGCTGTTCAGAAATCAATGGCAAACTACTGATTAACATTGCCTAGCATTGTCCTGTAAAGGACCTGCAACTAACTAATGTAGACACATGCACACTCTCTGCATATGGCAACAAACACAGCATTTTAAAAATTAACATAATACCCATGATTGCAAAATATTATAATTGCTGAGCGGTAGCACCATGACAATTTCACATTGGCTTGAAACTAATACTATATTTGCTGATTTTATACAGAAACAATCTCTTCAACATCTATTTCTATTTTTTGTCAGTTTGTGATTACAGTTTTATTTAGTATTTAGTTTGTACTGTAGGTTATGCTGCATGGTCTTCAATAGATGTAAACCAAACAATTAATCAGAATAGAAAAACACTACAGAAAAAAACAACAACAACAACCTGGCATGCCAATATTAGCCAGATTTAAGAAAATCTCTCAGCTAAATAGACTGCTGAGTGAAAATAATGGTAAAATATTAGAAAAGTTTGGTTTAGTAATACTGTTCACAGATATATTTCAGAGATTTAGCTTGTGAAGAACTGCAGACTAGAGTTCTTGCCAATAATACAGCCTACTATGCTCTGCACAGATATATTTCAGACAATTAGCTTGTGAATAACTGCAGACTAGAATTCTTGCCAGTAGTACAGCCTACTATGCTCTGTACAGATATATTTAAGATATTTAGCTTCTGAAGAACTGCAGACTAGAATTCTTGACTTTTAGACTAGAATTCTTAAGAATTCTTGCCAGTAGTACAGCCTACTATGCGCTGCACAGATATATTTCAGACATTTAGCTTGTGAAGAACTGCAGACTAGAATTCTTGCCAGTAGTACAGCCTACTATGCTCTGTACAGATATATTTCAGAGATTTAGCTTGTGAAGAACTGCAGACTAGAATTCTTGCCAGTAGTACAGCCTACTATGCTCTGTACAGATATATTTCAGACATTTAGCTTGTGAAGAACTGCAGACTAGAATTCTTGCCAGTAGTACAGCCTACTATCCTCTGCACAGATATATTTAAGATATTTAGCTTCTGAAGAACTGCAGGCTAGAATTCTTGACTTTTAGACTAGAATTCTTAAGAATTCTTGCCAGTAGTACAGCCTACTATGCGCTGCACAGATATATTTCAGACATTTAGCTTGTGAAGTACTGCAGACTAGAATTCTTGCCAGTAGTACAGCCTACTATGCTCTGTACAGATATATTTAAGAGATTTAGCTTGTGAAGAACTGCAGACTAGAATTCTTGCCAGTAGTACAGCCTACTATGCTCTGTACAGATATATTTCAGACATTTAGCTTGTGAAGAACTGCAGACTAGAATTCTTGCCAGTAGTACAGCCTACTATGCTCTGCACAGATATATTTAAGATATTTAGCTTCTGAAGAACTGCAGACTAGAATTCTTGACTTTTAGACTAGAATTCTTAAGAATTCTTGCCAGTAGTACAGCCTACTATGCGCTGCACAGATATATTTCAGACATTTAGCTTCTGAAGAACTGCAGACTAGAATTCTTGCCAGTAGTACAGCCTACTATACTCTGTAAGATGATTTTAACATGATGATTACATTGCATGCAGCAAAGTTAAAAAAGTAAAGCTCATAATTGCTTAGAGACCTGAGACTTGTAGTACATGCAGGCCGTTACTTTGCGTTATCTAAATAATAATAACAATAATATTAAAAGCATTGTTACCTCATTTTCTTATTATAGATTGATGCATTCTTATTGGAACAAAAATTATCATTATTATCACCAGCATGTGAGATGCCGATAATGTGAGCAGTCATGGGTCACCATCTCATATGATCATCATTATCTCAGATAAGGTCTGTGTTCTTTTCCTGATTACACCAAACCATCCAGGTACTTATCTCTTTATCTTAATTTGACTCTTTTCCCTAAATGACCAGGTCCTACAGGTCAGCTCAGCCTAAAATGGGCAATTTTCTGGGTATACTGGCAGCTAGCATGATACTGACCACATCACCATTCACTGCTGCTTGGTCAAAAGTATGGGGTTAGCATCATGGACTCAATAAGCCTCATAGTCTGACAAGGGATCCTTTAGTTTACTTAGAGGTGGTATCATTTGTAAATATCCAACGCAGTTGAAACTAGCCAAATTTGACAAGAAAAATGCCTAAAGTTCACAGATCTATGAAGTCTATGTTTCAATAATGATTTTAAAATGTGTCTACAGGCAGTTTTCTACTATGGGTCTGTGATGTTATAGTGCCATCACATTTTATAGGCCTGAGAGCAAAGAGGAATAGGTGTCCAATCTTCCCCTAGCATTGGCAAGTGACCAGCCGAGGCGTTGAACCCACATCCAACCATATGCATGGCCTTACCAGCACAGTTCGCTATCAACTTCGCTAGCACGCCAGCCATATTTTATTAACTCTATATGAATTTATCTTTGAACTGATTTAAGTAATATAACACAGATGCTAGAATATTTGCATGTGATTTGTACACAATAATGCTTAGTCATTTAAAAATAATTCTTTGATAAGTAGAGTAAGCTATATTTTCTCCTAATTGCAAATCTCACAGTGCAATTGTCAAACTTCCTAACCTTTATTTTTAAAATCTGGACAGTTTTAAAAAAAAAATACACACATTTTAACTTCACGATCAATTTGTTTCAAAAGCTGGCAAGTAATGTTTACATTTTTGGTCTTAGATACCAATATCTGTATTTACTGAATTTATCAAACTGAGCGTCTTAGAATTTCCTTTAAATGAGCAAAATAAAGACTGCTATGGCCAAATTATAAAACAAAAATGCTAAGCATGTTTAAGACCACACAACAAGTGAGCATTAACTGGTTGAATGTTTTGAGTCGTGTTTAAATTAAGGAATATATGCATGCTACAAACTGACATATCAGTAAATATCATACACAACTAAGACAACACATTCAGTGAGTATGTATGTAATAAATCAACAAAATAACATTTTTAAGCATATATATCAATCAATTAAAATGTATAGAGAAGATAAACGTCTTTATTTTCAAGGACAAATAACAAGATACAATGTAAAAAGATAGATGATAGTCTAGGAAAAATATTTCATATTTGTTTGAATCAACTGTGACCAAGGTATTTATAACAATGAAATCTTCTTGTTGAAGCAAAGCCTATACTTTCTGTCATAAAATATTATTGGAAATACTCACATCACATGGACTACTTTAAACAGAGAAGTTTAAGGTGAAGTGTCATTGTTACAGGTATAGCCTTTCTGCACTGCTGGTTTCTTATTAACTGAAGTGATCTGACTGAACACATGGCATGCTCATTAGTATTCCAGCTTTCTCAGCTGACGTACAAGTGTATGAACTACTCCCATCACTTGCTAGTTGGACACGCACAACACATCCTTATAATTAACATGTAGCACCAATATTCTCTTGTATTTTATATTACTTTAGTTTGTTTATTTAGGAGTGCACAGACCAAAATCTTCAGACTCAGGCAAGGACATTGCGGACTCAGAGCACACCTCTACTGACTGGCTCTCATTGACTCTGCATTTTGCAAACGTGAAGCACTCAAGCAAACCCGAAAATATGTCCTACTAGACTGCCCTGAAGAAATCTGGCCGACTGGAGCGATCCAATGAGAAAAACTCTGGGGGATTAGTGAAGACATCAAGCAAACCTTCCTGTTTGTGACCCATGCCAGAATAGATGCATAGCAAACATTGATCACAAGAAGAAAAAGCAGTTTATTTAATCATCTTGCCACAGGTTGTATTATTACGCTTAGTTCTTCTGCAGATTTGTCAATGTTGTCCAATAAAGTTATACTTCAGTACTCTGGTCTGCAGATTTCTGTACTAAGTATTTCAAATGAACTGAACTTTTTTGTATGTTCTGCAGCCTTTACTCAGTTTCAGAAGACAAGGTTTCTAGAAAAGCTAGAAGAATAGAGGATAACTGCATTCTAAAAGAAGTATTAAATGGCCAGCTTTCAGAGGTAGGAACACCAAGAAGCAGTCTAAGATTAAGATTCAAAGAAGTATGGAAACAATCACTAAGGCACTTCTCTATCAGCTCTATTAACTGATGCACATTGGTAGAAGATTGTACTGTATGGAGATCGTGTCTTTGCCAGGGCACTACAAAATATGAATGTGGGAAGAAAGATGGACAATAGAATAATCAAACACAAATAGGATCTGCCTCTATGTCTGAAATAACTGACAGACACATATTCTACAGAAAACACCAATACTCAAAACACTTTGGCTTCTGACCGTCTGACAGGATGTAAAGAGCCAACAAGGATAATATTTCCAAGAAATTATTCTTTCTTCTGCAACATTTCACTGACTGAACACATGTATATGAAGATATTATCACAATAATACATGACATCAATCTCTTGTTCATATTTGAGCTTGTTTTTGAAAAATAAAATGAAATTTATTTACAAGAATATACATGACTTTCATTAACCAGCATTGAGGGCAAATGTCCATAAGGCACACTTCATGTCAAGCAAACTGGCAGAGAATATTCCATAGCAAAGAGGAAAATAAAACCAAGGTTTAATAAATGGATTGTGGCAAGATGAATATCATTATTAATGTTTGTGTACAAAGAAATGTGGATGCTTTAATAATTTCACTTAAACGTGTCATCAAATTTCCTAGCATATGAGATTTAAGATGAATGTGACACAGTATATAAACTAATGATGCAGTTGAAATGATACAATGCAATTGCACATGATAGTTTTACTGATACAACTTAGCATTTTAAAGCAATGCAAATTCAGGAAAATCTGATTTTAAAGATTTCAATCAGATTATTACTTATACCTGTCAATATTTTTAGACATTAAAAATAAACCAAAACTAGTGACAATAATACTTTTGCTACTTTAATAAACACTCTATTATAGAAATAATTTATAATAATCCCAAACATAATTCAATTGTACGGTTTGTTTCTTCAAATTGTCCTTATCTGAGTATTAATAATTTGGATAAGAAACATTTGTTTCTATTAACTTTAATAGTTACTTACATAGTTTATTAATTAAGCGACAAAAAAAAAATATATACAAACATACACAACTTGAAACTTGTGAAAGATATTCCTACATCTCTACTGTATGGATCTCACTTATTCTACCTCTTGCAATTGTGGAGTACTCAAGCAAACCCCAAATGTGGAGTACTCAAGCAAACCCCAAAGCATATCCTACTGTATGGGTCTCACTTATTCTATCTCTTGCAAACGTGGAGTACTCAAGCAAACCCCAAATGTGGAGTACTCAAGCAAACCCCAACAAGACCACCCTGACTTCCCAAACTGAGGGAGGAAATCAGGCAGACTGGAGTGACCCTCCAAGAAAAACTTGGGGACTGGTGAAGACCTCAAGTGAACCATCTTGCTAGTGAGCCATACCAAAATAGACACGTAGCAAATTTTAATGACACAAGAAAATGAAGAATGATATTCCTCAAAAGGTTGCCTCGTTTTCAGAAATGAATGTCCACAATAATACTACATGCTAATATGGCAGAACATGCTTAATGTTAACATATCATTTCCAGCAAAGAGTTCAATAAGTCAGAAAGAATTAAAACCATAAATAGGATTTAAAAAAAAAAACACTTGATGTGAGAACAAAGTGTGAAATGAAAGAAGATAATTATCAGTCAAGATATTGTTTGCTTTCATGTTTATTGTATCAGTCACAACAGCACTCATATTTGTGTCCACATCTGCAGGACATGTTGTATCATTCAGTCATCCATACTAGTTGTGTCGTGCAGAGTTCTCCACACAGAGAACAATGAAAGCGTTGTTACAAGTGTATTCCTCCTGATCAAGCAGTTTGTGCTTCAGTAGAGAGCTGGCTCTTCCCATGCTGTTTGGTGCACTTGAGTGCCATTTGTTGCAGAACTGGTTTTCCATAAAGTCACCTTTCCCATTAGACCCATGCCATATAATCTTCTGTGGCCTGTGATGACAAAGGAAGAGAATATCATTATTGATTTGTTTAGGGACATTTAATTATTTAGTTTATTCAATATAAATGCACATATATAATCTTTCATAGTAAAAGTTAGTTACATATCCTTTACAGGATGTCACAGTCAGCTCCAGCATTGTTTTGGCTATTTGTGATTTCTTGGCAAGTTTACGTTCAATAGTTTATCATTGCTGTCTGAACGACCGGCACTTAAACCATTTTATGAAAACCAATGCAAGGTGGTCTGCTGCCAAATCATCCACAGATGTGTTTCCAATGTAGTGTACAGGAGTACGAATTGCATCAGTAACCCCCTTTGCCACAGTGCCAGCTGTGAAGTAAAGTTCATAGTAAAGTGAGCCAACAATTATTGAGATGTTTTTCTCATGCGATCACCATAAACTAATCTTCTATGTGTGTATTTTTTTTATTTTTCAGTGTGGAAAACTAAGTCAATTCCAATCTGCTCACCGTTCGTTGGGTATTCCACATGTCAGACATTTCTTACAAGGTGTATATAATAATATATGTTTGTTGCCTCTTTGAAAATAATACACTAATGGTATTTTTATTGTGGCTATTATTCCCTGTGGGGAAACTTTTACAAACTCCTCTGGGACTGAAAGAAATAATAAATCATCACCTAAAGTCTTCAAGTTTATATTCTATATTGCCAACCTCTATTCTACACTGTCAACGTCGATTCAAAACTATTAACTTGAGCATAGCCTACGATGGGTAGCGTTGTGATGTTCAGTTGTGATAATCTGGTGTGTCCAGTGTGTGCCGCGTGGTTACACACCCGCTTCGCACGCGTGATCCGGGACTTTTCCGGATCCGGTCAGGGATATGCACTACTGACGAGCTCAAATGAGGGCGAAACTCGAGTATAGTGCTTCCATATTGACGTGGATAGGCCTTAGGTTCATACCAGAATGCGATCAGCGTTGCCAGTAGTGGGTTGTGCTCAATATTTAAATTATTAACTTAATTAATGAGCTAAGAAAAAGAATTCTTAAGAGCTATACTGAGCCAATCTTGATGTACAGATGCAAATCATGGACAATGAGCAAACAAGTGATATATTATGAGGAAGCTGCGGAGATGTGGATTTATAGAACACAGAGGACAGATAGAGTAATGAAGATATCTTGCTAGTAGTTAACTCACAAGAGAACTGGTTACTCACATCAGAAAAAGACAGTCCACATTTTTGGGCATATGTTTTGACAACAGGAAAGTTGAAAGGGAGGAGAGGCAGGGGGAGACCAAGAGAGAAGATGCTGGACAGTTTTGTTTGTTTGTTTTTGTTTTGTTTTTGTTGTTGTTGTTTGCGCTTGCTCGCTTTGAACTCAAGAGTAGTCCCCACCCACTATGTCTAGTCGTGCTGGACTGAATTTTGCATGTGGATTAGCTTTCACTATTAGCAGTGTCCCTCACCATCAGGAAAACCCACTCTGACTTCAGAAGTACTTGTAATCCACGTCCCCAAGTCAAGGACAATAGGTCAACATTTTAGTCCAACTGTCTGGTTTAGGGGTTGAATCCCTTACCACAGCATCAGCACACCGGATGACTGGACAGTTTTACATCATGGCATGGAGGAACATCAGTATCAGAAATAATTTGGCAATACATGAGACAGAAGACTGGAGTGACATGGTCACCAATGCCACAAGACATTAATTAAAAGAAGAAGATTGTCCTCTTAGAAATCTTCTTCTTCTTCTTCTTCTTTCGTTCGCTTGAAATATGTCTATAACTGCAACGTTGTCTCTTGTATGAATCTAACAGTCTTTTTTAGTTCACTCAGCGGTCCATAGAGTTTATCTTCCACTGTTATCTCTCTAGGCCAGAAGGTTCGCCTGGATATGTTGTAGTTTGGGCAGTCCTGGAGTATGTGCTCTGCTGTCTGCGACACCAAACCACATGTGCACATGGCTGAGTCTCTTAGAAATGGAAAACAAATCCCATTTGAAAGTTACGCTTACAATGAAAAGTGAAATGCTGAAAACATTCAGCAGAATCAGCTAACTAATCTAAAATGATGTATTTGACAACTTCCTGACTGCAAGTGCTACATACCATTGTCCATCTGACATGATGTCCCTGCCATCAAATGAGTAAATTGTAGCCTCGCCATTCATGTGAGCACCATTACCATTGATGATATCATTCCAAGATGAAAACAAAACTTGGTTCTGCAATAAGAGGGGAGTAACTCTCTGAGCAACATGTCACTATGTTAAGGCTAAAAGCATTAAGTAAAAGTTAATAATAAAAGAAACAACAAATTAATATAATTGTAAGTAAAATAAGTAAAGGACCCTTTTTCCTTTATATACACCATAAAGTATGTTGAGTATATGGTGCTAGATCTATAATTTATATAGAACATAGAACAATCAGCCATTCATTTATGATGTGGTCAATATCACAGATTGATTTGACTTTCCAAGCCATTTCCTGGTTCCCATTTTAGGCAGGGTCGGCCTGGGTAAAGGTCGATTTAAAAAATCCACCTCGATGTGAATTTGAACACATGACCCCGGGCCAGCAGGCAGACCTCTAGCCACTCCGCTTCTGCAGCTCCCTAATATAATTGACTTAGTTATAATTATAAATGTTGTCAAAAGTTATTGAATATATACATTTTCAAATGTGATATGTGATGCAGAGGTGCTGATGTTGCAGGCATTAAACTGACTGAAGACCTTAGGCAAGGGTATCCTAGGAAACAGACCCTAGTCTGGCTTACAAGCGAGGATTGACCATGGCTTCCTCTGTGATGAAACCTGCCAAATTCTAAACACTAGGCATGCTGTGAGACTGCAAGAGAGTCTCAGTAAATCTCCACAATGGTGATGGTAGACTATCAGCACCCAGGTCTTGCATTCACCACTTTAAAGAATACATAGTTATGCTAGAAATTAGTGCATTGCTTGCCTATCAAGATGAAACGTATGGAACAGGAACAATGTCAACATCGGTTTTCAATTCTTCAAGTGGTACAAGGCTGAACAACATGAACAGACAAGGTTCAGACAACAACATTATGTGGAGCCATGATTCCTCATGAATTCTTAATCATGAAATCATCATCATGATTAGGTCGTTTGCAGAACATTGCTCTCATCACAGCCCATCAACATGTTTTCCAGTGCCTGACCAGTTCTCCTGCCTCATGTACCCTCATGCCAATGTAAATTCAATGCCAAGTGTCTATCATCGTGCTGGTTGACCAATGCCTACTCTTCCAGGAACCATGCCTTCCATAGCTGTTCTTAACAAACCACTGGGACATGTAATATGGCCACCGTATTTCAGTTTCTGAAACATGATTCTGTCTGTGAGCTAGTTTTCTTCCATGTTCTGATCTTGTAGAATAACAGTACTTTCCTTCTTCTTGGAGCACCATGTTCTAAGAATTTGTCTCTAGCATGTTCCAAATTTATGTGACAATTTATGTAGTGTTCTACAAGCAACTCTCATTTATGTTTACATATTTATTTTCACAAACTGTATTTGTTAAAAATGTGTTTACAGACAGGATAATCACTCTGAAGATTGGTATACAGATTTTATTAAGCCATAATTGTAGCTTTTTAAATGCCTATAAACGTATTCTTAAACAAAGTAATGTGATGGTTTCCCCTTACCTACCACATCCACATAAAAGTAACCATGTTTATGGCATATTTAAAATATTGTGTGTGGCCTACAATTTTAGTGACTAAACAGCACATGAAGGATAATATGATCAGTATTATGTCGGCCATCTTATCATTCTCACACAGATCACTGGTACCTATGCTATGTGGCTAGGCTAACCCCAGAGCCATACTTGGCAGAAAATGAAAACTCACCAAAACAGGGGCCTAAACTGTGGATAACTATGATAATAGGTCAATGCACTAACCACTGATCTGCCATGACACCCAATCTACCATGATGTGTTTTGAACCCAATTGCATTCATAACCTCTTTGTTCAGAATCCATTTTTGGTTTATTTGATGACTATGCTATACAAAAATACCTTTGAGTTGACGATTGGAATCTGTCGATCTCTGGAGTAGTAAATGATGGAACTGAGGCTCTGAGTGTCTGAGGACAAGAAGGCCCTGTAGGTTCCATCCAAGCCACTTCTTCTGGCCTGTCTGTGACACTCATAGTCTGCACCACGGATGCCTCTCATTGACCCAGCCATTGGTTTGTCCAGTGCCATCATGTGAAGCTGTGAAACATAACAAATTTTAGAGATTTACGCTTCCCTATACAAAAACAATTACTGCTTTGAAATAAAAACATAATACATACAGAAAAAAAAATATTATAGTTTTATAAAAAAAAATGTGACGTAGTGACAGATATAACTTCTCAGAAAATAACATACTTCTGCTTCTTCATTATTTTGGATGTGTCACAACAAATTATGCACTTCAAAGTTTGTGTGTCTGATTTAAAAATGCATTTGTTATGGTTTGATTCCTCTAGATAGATTACATTCAAAGTAACAGGCTCTATCTACCCATGAGTAGGCTTTCTTTCCTAAAAATGTTGCCTGAGCAGTGGCCTTATAGCCTACTCTTTGTGACTGCCACGTGCTGATTGATTATTAAAATGCACAGCTTGCGCACAGGACCTCCTTTTTTGTTTTGTTGTCGTTATCCAAGAAGGCTAGGTATGCCTGGCATGGCAAAGAATGATGATTATACACTGATTTAGAAACAAAGTGCTTTTATTCTGATAATAAACAATGCCAAAACAATGTAATCATTGGCTATTGATGTTGCATCTAATGGGAAGCATCACGGCCATCCTGAGTACCCTTCAGGCTGTTAGAATAAGTAACTATAGCTATTTATTTTTATTTGTATAATGGACACTACATCAATTGATAATTGATCAATTCTTCACATACTGACCACACGGGTTATTTGCATTCTGCTATTACAATTATCATGACACAAGCTTAGATTTCCCACTGCTAAACCTGTATTATACAATTCCTATATGTTAAATCTTCTTTCAGCATGGTATAACACTGATTCTTTGAGTAGAGTCAAAAACCGATATCACTGTAATCGAGACACTCCATTATCATCTTCAATAGTCAGTGAAGAGTCCCATTACTAATGGTATCAGTTGCAGATTGATTATGTGTCCATCTCACCTTTTCTTGTTCTCGGAGTACTGATTGTCAGCCAGATTAACCTCTAGAGCAGGGGTGGCCAACACGAGGCCCGCGGGCCGCATGCAGCCCGCAGAAGTCATATTGCGGCCCGCGGAGTTGAAAGGGATGATGTGGTCGAGGCTGTAGCACGCTTGCTTGTTTACGTTAATTAACAACAAAAAATTAGGTACATAGCCCGGCAGAAAATATTATTTATGAAATTTGGCCCGCCAGCTGAAAAGGTTGGCCACCCCTGCTCTAGAGCCATTCATAAAGCTGTAATACTGTGATATAAAGCAATATTGCTTGCTCCTGTCAACATGAAGTTACAAACCCTGTGCAGAACATCACTCTCATCACAGCCTACCTAAAAGTTTCTCGATATCTTGCCATTTCTTCCACCTCATGCACCTCCCTGGTCTAAGGTATATGCATGTCTGTCAAGGTGTTGGACTGACTAGTGACAGAAGAGGGACAAGGACTAATAGGACATAGAGACAGGACCTCTATAAAGGTATAGACAGAATACAGACAGCACCCAAGCTAGGACGTAAGAACAGTAATTAGACTAGACTCGGGTGGGGACACTAATGTGTTATAGTTAGAACAACAGAGGGACCGACCCCAGAACAGGGGCAGGTACAATAGGTCACGGAGAATACCGTGACGACGTAAACTAGAGTAGATCTTTAGAGAGTGACGAGTGCTAAGTAGACAGTGCTGCGTGCGAAGAGAACGGCACGCAGAGTTGCGAACCCCAGGAGGAAGTTTGACCACGTGGGCAAGCGACAACCTTAGCGGCTTCAGACAGGGACAAAGATGGCCTTCCGACTGGACGTAGTGTTGTTCTGAAGCCATTATCTATTGTTGTGAATGCATGCGATGTTTAACGAGAGAGTGACCATGTGCAATAATGTGTATTTAGTTATTGTGTAACGAGTGATGATTATTCTGATGATGTGTCAGGCAGATAACGCCTTATTTTGATTGTCAGGCTTGCCTGAAATAAACTCCGTCTAAAAACATCTGTACGAGCGAAGTTGCACTTAAGGTACGGATGATGTGGCCTGAATGCGAGTGAACGCAAGACTGTGACAATGTCCTAAGTCCATCTTCATGTTGGTTAACCTTTGCTTCTTTTTCCAGAAATCATGTTTTCCATAACTGCTCTTTCCAGGCTACTGTAACTTTTGATAAGACTAGAGCACTGAAGTATGATGCTGTTTATGAGTCAGTTTTCTTTGATGTTCAGATTTGGTAGAATTTCAGTATTTTTCTTCTTCTTATTCCACATTCTAAGAACTTTTCTGTAGCATTTAATCTGAAAAGCACCAATTTACTTCTTTATTGATTGTAAAATGGTTTATCACTAACATCCACATGTTGCCACAAGAAATGTTACTTTAACTTGCTTGCTGGTATAGTGCCATACCTTCTTAACTGATTCAGTGCCAAAGGATAATATATTGCCATACTAGGGTCATTGTGTTATATATTTTTATTTTGTAGTCTCTCTCACAATTTTAATGCTCAGTGAATAGAAATTTACACTGTTGTTGATTATGTGGTCATGATATTCAAAGTCAATTTCTTACTTCTTGAATGTGAGCACTTGCTCCTATATGTACAACAATTTAAACAATATTTCAGTTAAAGTTGTATATATTAAAATGAACAAATGTGCATTCCTGCAGCACTGTTGTAGGTAGGATGACCTACTATCATGGTCTGCTTGAAATTGTTCCAGATGTGACACTCTAAAGTTTCGTCTACCTGACAAACTCTTCCATAGTTTCCCCATCTAGGCCCTGAAAAGGATTTACATCTTTTGGAATGAATTTGAGTAGAGACTTTGCTCCTGGCCTGTTGCTAAAATACCATCTCAAGAGGGGCCTGTTTTGCAGAGCACTTCTTCCCACCTAACACTACTTTTGTGGCGTCGAAGCCTGGACAAAGAACAAGCAATTAGAAAGTCAAATAGAGGCCCTGGAGTTGTGGATATACAGAAGTAGTCTTATTTCATGGGGGAAAAAAATCAAATAAAGAGGTTTGTCATGTGGCCGAAATGAGTTAATTAGTTTGCACACACATAAACTAATAATAGAAATAGAAAAATAGAAGTTAAGCACCAAAAGTAACTATAAAACACACCACAATAGAAATACGTCATAGATGTTTATGTGTGTGAAACTAATTAACTAATTTTTTCCCACATGACAAGGTTCCAGAAAAACTGGGACTGAAAAGAGAGTTGATGAAAGAAATAAAAAAAAGAGGCAAGTGAAATAATTGGCCACGTTAAGAGACATAAGACTCTTATAAAAACCATGCTGGAGGGTAATGTTGAAGGCAAGCAAGCAAAAGATAGACAACAATACAAGTGGGAAGATAACATCAAGAAGTAGATGAAAAGCATTCTGATATGACAGAATGTACAATCAAGGCGACAGACAGTAATGGAGATCCATTGTGGCCAACCTTCATTGTGGAGAAGGCACCTGGTTGATTGATTGATCTTCCTACGTGAAGTCCAGAAACCAGTGAGATGTGCAAGACTGTTTCTGGAGCTTCACGTCTGATGAGACGCACATTAGTATGCAACCAGGTCATGATTCAGCACAGAATTGATGGACTGATCGTGATCAGGTCTAGGTCGGTAATGTTTCCTTCATGGGTGTTAGGCATTTCATTGTCAAAGATTCCACCCCAATTTGCCCTGGGTTGACCCTATAAGATGGTAGGCTCACCTAAGGATTCTGTTATGTCACACATTAGCACCACCTGCACTTGTCTCTCCAACTCTTAGAGTGTCTAACAAACTGTGTTGCCAGCTGGAGAAAGAAGAGCAGCAAGGAACATGAAAACTGTGTTTCCAGCTGGAGAAAGAAGAGCAGCAAGGAACATGAAAACTGTGTTGCCAGCTGGAGAAAGAAGAGCAGCAAGAAACATGAAAACTGTGTTGCCAGCTGGAGAAAGAAGAGCAGCAAGAAACATGAAAACTGTGTTGCCAGCTGGAGAAAGAAGAGCAGCAAGGAACATGAAAACTGTGTTGCCAGCTGGAGAAAGAAGAGCAGCAAGGAACATGAAAACTGTGTTGCCAGCTGGAGAAAGAAGAGCAGCAAGGAACATGAAAACTGTGTTGCCAGCTGGAGAAAGAAGAGCAGCAAGGAACATGAAAACTGTGTTGCCAGCTGGAGAAAGAAGAGCAGCAAGGAACATAAAAACTGTGTTGCCAGCTGGAGAAAGAAGAGCAGCAAGGAACATGAAAACTGTGTTGCCAGCTGGAGAAAGAAGAGCAGCAAGGAACATGAAAACTGTGTTGCCAGCTGGAGAAAGAAGAGCAGCAAGGAATATAAAAACTGTGTTGCCAGCTGGAGAAAGAAGAGCAGCAAGGAACATGAAAACTGTGTTGCCAGCTGGAGAAAGAAGAGCAGCAAGGAACATGAAAACTGTGTTGCCAGCTGGAGAAAGAAGAGCAGCAAGGAACATGAAAACTGTGTTGCCAGCTGGAGAAAGAAGAGCAGCAAGGAACATAAAAACTGTGTTGCCAGCTGGAGAAAGAAGAGCAGCAAGGAACATGAAAACTGTGTTGCCAGCTGGAGAAAGAAGAGCAGCAAGGAACATGAAAACTGTGTTGCCAGCTGGAGAAAGAAGAGCAGCAAGGAATATAAAAACTGTGTTGCCAGCTGGAGAAAGAAGAGCAGCAAGGAACATGAAAACTGTGTTGCCAGCTGGAGAAAGAAGAGCAGCAAGAAACATGAAAACTGTGTTTCCAGCTTGAGAAAGAAGAGCAGCAAGGAACATGAAAACTGTGTTGCCAGCTGGAGAAAGAAGAGCAGCAAGGAACATGAAAACAAGGGGGGGGGTCCATGCTTACCACAGGGCCTTTGACCACACTTGGCTGAACGATGGCAACATTCGGAGACTCTGTCACCTACAGAGCAAGCAAACAAAACATGTGATGGATATGTTGTATTATATATCTCACATCTCACTTTTACACAGGCAATAATTGTGCACCTGTGTAATAATAGCTTTTATCTTACCGTTGATGTTAATAATGAAGCTGGTCAGTTTGTACAATACTATTGCTAATGAAATATTTTGTAAATTGCACTTGTGTACCAAGATAGGGATCTGGATTCAATCCCCAGCAGAGCAGCAAAATTCCTTTCCCCCCAACCCATACAGTTCTAGTGCCTATCCAGTCTAATAAAATGAAATATTTTGTAAATTGCACTTGTGTACCAAGATAGGGATCTGGATTCAATCCCCAGCAGAGCAGCAAGATTCCTTTCCCCCCAACCCATACAGTTCTAGTGCCTATCCAGTATCATAAAATGGGCACTGGATTACCTCCAGAATTTTCTGGGAACTGTCTGGGAAAGAAAGTGACGAGGAAGGGAAATGATCACCACACCTCAATATGCCATTTTATAGAACACGTGAGAGGCCTAACCCTTCAAATGCCAATGGCAGTATCTGTCTGTCTGTCTCTCTCTCTCTCTCTTTTGTCCTGTATCCCCTATTGAGCGCATAGACACTCAACCAACTTATTCCACTCCATCCTATCCATAGCTATGCAATGCAGCCACATCCACGTCTTCCACACATTTATCATCTCTGTCTCTACTTCTCTTCTCCATGTGTTTTTAAGTCTTCCTTTATTTATAATGCCCTGTAGATTCCAGAAAAGGCCTTTCTAGTTAGACAATTCTCAGATTTTCTCAATGTGTGTTCTATCCAGCATCAGCATCTTGTCTTCACCTCTTGATTCACTGGTATTTGTTTAGTTCTCTCCATGAGCTCCTCATCTGTGATTTCATTGTACCATTTTAGCCCTTCTATTTTAAGTAGGCACCATTTAATGAATGAATGTGGTTTATTAATAAGTATCAACTACGGCCTGGTAAATGACTTATTTGCTTCACGCTGCCATGTTTGCATGCTTCTGATCCTGAAGATATATATATCTGTTAACTTTAGTAAATATAGGCACATGTAAATAAGATAGCAAGATGTCTTCTCTGCCATTAGAAAAGCAACTGACAAAACTAAAAACATCAGAACTCATTTTTACTAACTATAAATATTTAGAAATGTAATAAGCAGATCATCATCATCATCATCATCTTCATCATCATCATTATGTAGCAGAATGTTGCTCTCCTCATGGCCTACCAACAAGTTTCTCCATCTCTGGCCATGTTTCCTGCCTCCTGCATTCTTAATATCCTGTGTCCATCACCATGTTGGTCGACCTCTGCCTCTACGTCCAGTATCCATGCCTTCCAGCACAGTTTTTCCAAACTACTATGATGTTTCATGTAGCCAATGTGAGCTCAGCAGGGCCAAATGGATACAACGGTTTACTCTTAAACTTTCAGTTTACTGATGCTGTGCTAGTGTGTTCAACCCCTACACTTTCCATCCATCCATCATATGCCATGCCGGTAAGCGTGGGCGGTCATGTTTTGCCATCTCACTCGATCACCAGAGTCGTGGATCAGCTCCGTGTTTCTGTCTCGACTATGCCACGTGGCCAAGCCATCCAGGTATTTACTTCTAGGTTTACACTTTCATTTGGACTAAACTGTTGACTTCTCATCCTTGACTTGAGGATGTAAATTACAAGAAGTCGGAGTGGATTCGCCTGATGGTTGGGACACTGGTAATAGGGAAAGCTAATCCTCACAGAAAACCAGTCCAATGTACTAGAAGTAGTAGCAAAGGTGTGGATTACGCTTGAGATCAAAAGCAAAAAACAAATATGGCTAATGTATATCAGCTTCCGAGACATGATTCTGTTTATAGTCAGTTTTCTTCGATGTTCAAATCATTTATAATGTCAATGTTTTTCTTCTTGGTCCATGATATTCTAAGAACTTCAAAGCTAATAATTTTCTTCTTTAGTGATTGTGAAATCAGCAGATAGTCTACATATAAAATCACATATTGTGATATAACACTTCAATATGGAGTTCTGCTGAGCCAGAGAGGAAACATTTCTACACGTGCAAACAATTAGTGGAGAAGAGTTATTGATGTTACAACAAAAAACAGAATGTGAAATAGTGAAAGCTGAAAAATTGTTGCTGTGTGCAGATTTCAAACACAGAAAATATTGTGTTTAAAGCACTACATAAACATTTCTGCTAAATTTCTGAGAATATGTGCAAATAAAGACTAAGAGGCAGACAGGTCACTTATTTAGCAGAAATAGTACAAAAATCAAGGCTCATAAAAACTAAGTCAATAAACTTTCTAGGATGAAACATAAAATGTCTTTTATAACATTTCATAGCAAAAGAGAGAAAAAAAAAGATAGCTGAGGTTCATTTGGTAGTGACAAAAGGCTTGAAACAGAATACATGCAGTTTTCCAGTACATGCCTGATGTGTGTGATAATAGCCAGACAAAACAAGGAATGAAGGGACACTTTTAAGACATAATAGACTAGACTCAAACTAACTTGAAAATATTTAACAGAACAGTGACCGAGCTTTCATTGTCAAGTAAACTAAAGAGGAACAAACAACTTTAGCGCTAAAAGAAGAGAAACTTTGAAGAAGAATGTTAAAGTAGAACAGGTTAATATGAGAAAACCATCATTGAAAATGGCAAAGAATGCATAACAATAAAAAAAAAGGTCAGAAAGAAGAAATAACAGAGGCAGTCAGGAAAATGGCGGCTACTGTTGTTGATCACAAGCATTCAGATGGCGTGCAACATGAAAAAAGTGGGGCAGCAGTGTGCCACTTTAAAACATATTCAACTGCAAGTCCTTTTGTGACAGTGGCAGCAAACTCCAATGAATAAGTACTTAATAACAAAATATTTGTAAGTTCATCCATCCATCCATCATGTGCCATGCCGGTAAGCGTGGGCGGTCATGTTCTGCCATCTCACTCGATCAACAGAGTCGTGGATCAGTTCCGTGTTTTTGTCTCGACCATGCCACAAGGCCAAGCCATCCAGATACTTGTTTCTAGGTCTTCCCCATGGTCTGTTCCCCTCGATCTTACCAGTTGTCACCAAGTTCTCCAAATCATTTCTTCTCATAACATGCCCAAAAAATTGTGACTGTCTACGTCTAATGTCTCTGATCAGTTTACGATCTTCATTTGTTTCTTGAAGGACTTGTTCATTGGTCTTTCATTTGTAAGTTCATAACATGTTGCAAAATGTCAAAGAGATGTCAATAAATATACAATTAAATAACAATGATACAACTGTAAAAACTAAGCTCAGAAAGTGAAAACAACTGGAAACAACTAAACTGTTTAAAATAGAATTTTCAAGAAATGAATGTTGCAGCTGTTGTAAAAGCAAATTTTTTTAGCAATTCTACATATTTACACATTAACAAGGAAATAATGTAAATTAGTAATCCAATAAATAAAGATATTTTCAAGATCTAGCTATCAAAATTAAATATGAGGAAATATAACAACCTATTTGGTTCTAAAAAATATAAATATTTACAGCAACAATTTTACAATATAGACTATAAAGAGCTTCAATAACACTGAGAAAGACAATTTGTTTAGTTTTTTCATCATAAGAACAACTTTTTTTAGTGGTTGCAAACTCAATGAAATAATAAAAGCTCTTTCTTCTCATGCGTAATTTAGATTTCAGAAACTTCTTCTTATAGTCCATGCCATGTGAAGTTGGTGATCATGTCTGTCCACAGCCTTCTGTCTTGCATGCTGCCAATCATTTCTGATACTGATGTTCCTCCAAGCCATCATGTCAAACTATCCAGCATCTTCTCTCTTGATCTTCCCCTGTCTCTCTTCCCCTCCAACTTTCCCACTGTGTTGACTTACTCCAACATTCCCCTTCTCATAACATACCCAAAGAACGTGGACTGTCTTCTTCTGATACAAGTAACCAGTTCTCTTTGTAATATAACTTCCTTCAAGATGTCTTCATTGGTCTTTATATCCATCCACAGCATTCTCATCATTCCTCTGTAATACCACATTTTCACTGCCTCTACATAATTCCTCACTTGTCTGCTGATTTTCCATGATTTGCTTCAATACATCAGAATTGACTCAATGTAGTGCTTAAAAACTATTTTCATCACCTTGATTGACAAAGATAAATTGCAGAGAATATTCTGCTGTCTTTGCATTTAACATCCTTAATAGATCTTCCAACTGCTGTTATTAAAGTACCCATATAATTAAACACATTGACTTGTTTCAGATTGGTTCCATGAACTTGAATGTTGCACTTGGCAGGCAGCTTAATCACTTTGCCACAGAGATCCCCAATTATTATCAATATCATGTAAGGGAAGGGATGGCATCAACATTAACCCCTGTGCTACTGCGGCTCTCATGCTTATCTGTCTTACCAGTGGTCACATGTTTGAAACCCCATTGAAGTGTGGATTGATTGATTGATTGATTGATTTAGGAACCTACATCACAGCATTCAGGACATTCCCATAAGCGCTCCGTCCCCATCCTCAGCAGCCAGCGAAGAGTTCCAACACTAATAATGTGTGGATTTCAAACATATGGTCTTGGTTTCCAAATTTACCTGGTCTAAAATGGTTATGAGGAAATTTTTTGTGAAATGCCAGTTGGTCTAAAAATATTGGGCTAGTACCATATACTGAATACTCATCTTGGTGTGAAAAAGGTTCATTTATTTTACTTATCATCATCATGTAGCATATTCTGTGTAGAATGCCACTTGCTATTTCACCTGTTTCGATGCCTCATGTACTTTCATGTCCAGCGCATCGTTAATGTACTGTGTCCACCTTTGTGTGTTAGTCGACCCTTGTCTCTTCTTCAGGAACCCTGCCTTCCATTATTGTTCTTTCTAAACTACTGTGATGTGTAATATGGCAGAAGTATCTCAGTTTCTTTAACATTATACTATTTATGAGCCAGCTTTCTTCAACGGGTACAAAACTCAGAACTTGCTAGATAATGAAAGTTAAAAAACTTCAAATGAAAAACATATCTTATAGATGATTCTGAGTTCATAGCAAAGCAAATGAGCAAATAAAATCAGCAGTAGTAAACAATATGAGCAATTATGCGGCACTACTCAGAAAAAAAAGGACTAAGAATGTAAACATAAATATTAGAAATAAGAGAAAAAGAATTTGTGAACCAAAGAAGGCTACCATTTGTGAAGCAGAAAATCAGAGCATGCAACAGATGGTGAACCTAATGTTTGATACCCTTTTCCCACGCTGAAAGACTGGGATTGACTGAAAAGAATATATTGTTTGTGAAGATGTTCGTTCATCAGGGTTATAATATACACACAAATTAGGTTTACTTTGTAAAAACAGTTAACATGTAACAAATTCACGATACTTTATTTCAATAATTGTTATAGTTTTTTAATCAGTAAAAGGTAAAGGTAGTCACATGACAGATACTGCCCTTGTGGGTATGAAGTGCTTGGCCTTGACATATTCTAAACCATAGATTAATGAAGATGAAGTGGAGTAACCATCTCTCTTCTTCACTACCTTTCGTTCCCAAATAATACTGAAAATAGTCTGGCATGCATTTATTAGACTGGGTCGACCTCACAGTCATAGGAAAAATGAATCCTGCCACAACCGGGGATGGAGTCTGGACCCCTGTCTTGGCAGGCAGGTAATTTAACCATTCATCATCATGATCTTCATCATCATCATCCAGTGGCCTGTCCTATGCTGAACTATGCAGGACCCAATGTAACCCAGACAACAAACACCCGCAGATGTTGGATGTGTTGGCCAAAAGGTGCAAATATTGCAGCCCTGCTGTAAACCCACATAACACTATTACATCCAAAACACAAAAAATATCAGATGAACAAAGAAGAAGAAGAAGAAGAATTAAGCAGGACTCATAACAATCTTTCAAAGTTTCTCTCTATCATAAGCCAGTTTGTTCTTCCTATGTTGCTGTCATGTCTAAATTATCTGTGACATCTTGAACCCAACAATATTGTGGGCTTCCTCTTCTCTGGTACACCTTCTTCCATAGTTATCTTTCACAGACTTCCATAGGTGTCCATAAATTTGCCTTGGCAAGTGGTTCTCAACCTTTAGGAGCCCTTGGCTTCCTTGATCAACTACATTCTGTCTGTGAGTCTCCTGTGAGACTCTCAGCAGAGGTAACTCTAAATCTAAAAACACAACAAGACAAAACAGTAATGTTTATAAACATGCATACATTTAATCAACACAATCAAAAGATTACTACTTGTCAACAATAAATGATATTAAAACAATTTGGTGACATTATTTCACTGAACTTTTATGAAATAAAGATCATGGACATCAGAAAACACTAAATACTCACATTGACTTTAATCAGCTGGTTAGGTATGATGCTACCAAGCTGTGGAATATATCAACAGTGTAAGAGTTTGTTTATTTATCAAAAATGTTAAAGTGGCTATATATTTTCAGTTAATTCAATATATATAATGCAAAATGAGATATATAATCTGTCCTGTTTGTGCAGAGAAACTGTTAACGGACTTGAAAAATTTAAATTAAATGCCATACTTGCTTAACAATGTCTCCAGCTGTAGCAAACTTTAAAAAAAAAAATATGGAAATCACATACTGAGACAAAACAGAACCAAATGGGCACAGCTTAGTTAATTCCACCAAGAACTATAACCAAGGCATGTAACAAATTAGTCAGACTAACAAACAAAAAATAATTTTACAAAATATGTTGTATTACTTTTCTTCTGGGATAAAAAAAAAAAAAATTGCATTTACATAATAATTTCTGCTTACTTACTGATTATCAAAGAAAGAATTCTAAATGATCATATGTAAAATTTAATTATGATCCACACCATTCAAAACACTATATGTTTGTTAACTTCCCCACTACCAAAATATTTTTAGTTTTATTCCGAAAAAAAATGTTATATATGCATTAGCCAAGAAACAGTTTATGAGTTGCTTGATGTAGAATGAGTGAATGAATTAATTAATCAATCAAATGCCTTTGCCACAATGAGTGAAAAAAATGGCTGAATAAAGTGGATAGAAATTAATAAGCTTTAAACTGCACTTGCTTTATTTCAGTACCTTACTGAAGCATATTTACGTGCAGATAAATAAATGTATTCATTAAAATTGTTCACTTACAACATTGCATATGTCAAGCTCATGAGGTAAAGAATAAACCAAACATCACGACAGTCTTCTTCACTCATCTTTCAAAGGAAGTATGTCACATTTGGTTATGCATCTCTCTAACTCATAGGTCAGTGTGTCTGACTTTAGCATATATTTGTGTAAGGTTTACTACCTATGTACATATTTCATTCAAGGTAATGAATTGTTTGGGTTCTATCTGTGATTAGTTTCCCTCTCTAACAATTTCTGCAAGTTGCAACTTCTTGTTTTTGCCATTAACTGATAATGCTAGGTTTCTGATCTCACCATGCAAAAAACCATGAGGAAATATGATGTCATTAGGAATCAATGGTTCTTACAAAAATATCCAGTCCATGGTGGAAGCAAATCTGTTAATTTCTGAGCCAGAGATGGACACCTGAAACCAATCAGTCATCATACCATACCCACACCATACCAACAAAAACTGTACACAGTCAAACAAAATACAACAATAAAAGCATACACTGGGATAAAGCCCAGTGCAATAAGTTCATCCTCTTTCCTTTTAAATACAGATTTTTGACTTCCTTTTCTTAAAATTAATGTTTTTAATTGAAAATGCAAATTTGTCAGCATGTCTGCAAATGCATTATTTGGTGGAAATGATCTTATTTGCTTACTAAAAATTCATTTAAAATGTAGTGTTATGAACAATGTTCTCTAAAAGAATAACATATCACAAACCTGAATGGTTCTCCATCCATTTCTAACACGTAAGTACATCAAATCCTGGTCCGTAATGTAAGCCAAAACTCCAACTGGCAAATTATGTGATACTTTCAACAATGCATCCAAATTCTGGTAGATCTCAGCTCCCTGCATAAGAAAACAAAAATGTAAACAATTTTAACAAAGAAAATAAGTTAAAATTGTAGAAAGAACCAGTCCCATAAAATAAGTAACATCATTTTAAGAATGTTCTGGAAATTGTCTGAGAGGTAAACTATGATTACACCATCTCACACCAATTCTCCTTAGTCTCGGTAAATAATGTTAGCAAAGAAAATAAGTTAAAGATGTGAAAAGAACCAATCTCATCAAATAAGTGACATCATTTTAAGAATGTGTGGAAAACTAAAGCACACTCTTCTGTCTTTCATCCTTCAATGGAACACAGACCATCAACTAACAAGCACCAAGTCCTTTGTAGACTTGTTCATGATTGGAAGGATTTTGTAGTGAAAGTTGTATACAAGATTACAAGATGAAGTTGTCAGTCTCATGTTACCCCTACTTAGTCACATCCATGGTAGTCTACAGCATTACTATTCTTTGCTTATATGATGCGCCTCATACCACATTTCAGTCTATGCCATTTCAAAATTGAGTTGATATTGTAATTCAACAGCGGTGCATCCTCAATGCTCTTTGCCTAAAATTATATTATCTTAATCAAGATAACTGCTGCGGAAGCATCTATATTTAAAAATCAGGGTTTAACTTTATCTGCACCAAGTAGATAATCAGATGTTTATTAGCACATACATAAGCCTAACTGAAGTTTGCTTCAAGAAAGCATGTAGTGTATGCATAAAACACTGCACATATAGTAGTTCCTTGGTATAGAATGAGACAAGAACACCACAAAGTGTTTGGTGCCAGTTACTGAGCTGCACTCATTATATAGCGTTGTATAGAATTCTTCATATTCTTGCATAGAATTCTTCATATGTTTTATATAGAATTCTTCATATTCTTGCATAGAATTCTTCATATGCTTGTACTGACCCCATGACTTTCAATCTTGAGATTGTTTAACATGTTCTCCAATCTCTGCTTCTTTCTTTTACTTTCATGGGTGCTCATCAATGTCTGTGAGTTTATTTTTCATGCTATTTCAATTACTTAATGTGCTAGCCAGCTGGTAAGGAGACCCACATCTCTCTGGTTTCTGATATTTGAATGAAGTTGATTATTATGTGTTGCCCTTATCATGGTGTGAGGAAATGTCATGATAGGGGTGACCAGGCATTAATCCTTGGTTGGCAACTGGTCTAGGATCAAACATCTGACAGGCAGATGGTTAGAGCATTGTTTTGCTGATCCAGCAGCTTCTGCAACTTGTCTAGTTCCAGACGTACTGGTGTTACATTTCCTCTGGAGTAAACTAGGCCTGACAGATAGGCCTAAACCCCTGACAATTACATCTGAAAAAAAAGAAGATGGCGGGACATTTCTTCGTCCCGTAAAATGGAACGTGTTTTTTCCGAAATGTGTATGGATTAAGTGTGGTTTCGTGGTGAAATGGAGTTCGGACCGTGCAACGGAGTTCGTGCATGAGCGTCCGGTCTTCTTTCGGCGTATCATCGGCGCCCGGTGGCGATAGTTAAGCCTAACATGACGGCCAGACGACCAGCTAGGACACAACGTGGTAAGAGGGCTGGCGCGCGCAGAAGGCGCTTAAAATGTGACAGATTGGGTATCGGAAATGTTCGAGTACTGTACTGGAACTGTGCATCATTTAGTCAACGCCGACCCATTCTTGAAAAACTACTCTACGGAAACGATATTGTAGTCTTGCAAGAAACACACCTCACCGACGGAACAGTCAATGTGGCGGGATTTCAGGATTTCCTTAACAGGCGGCACCTCGGACAGGCCATTCTGGTCCGCGACAACATACTAGTGTCTGAGATCGATATGTCCGCCTGGAACAGCGATGCCCAGCAAGTTCAGGCATTAAGAATAATGACACCAGTGCAGCTTGTAATCGTTAACGTCTATGCGCGAAATGGGAAGGTCGACGTGCGACAATGGCAGAGTTTGTTCGATATGGATGAAAGGCATATCATCTACTGCGGGGACTTCAATGCCAGAGGCAGTCAATGGGGGAATTGCATCACCAATAGACAGGGAGAAGATTTGGAGGACGCCCTGGCATCTGCTGCCCTAATCTGTCTGAATGATGGGAAGGTCACTAGAATGGCCACTCGACCAGGCGACTCTGACAGCATCATTGACTTGGCTCTGGTGTCGCCCACCATCGCACCAAGGTGCCGGTGGGGCACACTGGGATACTACGATAGTGACCACTACCCTTGTGTCATCCTGATCAAGAAAGACGGGGCCATGAGTCAAAGAAACAAGACCAATGCCTTCCCGTACGACACCACTGGTCAAGACGCCATAAGCAAGATCAGAAGAAGGAAACTAACTTCCTCCCGTAGGAGACAAGAAAGATGGCTGCAGCCACCATGGTGGAATGGAGAGGTCGAGAAGGTGTGGCTGGGAAAGAGGCAGGCTGTCAAAGACTGGCAAAAGGCCAGAAAGGCTAACATGCCACAGGTTGAATTGGCGAACCTGAAGACTGAGGTCGTTAGGACGACAACTTTATTCAAATCCTACGCCAAACAGGCCAAGGCCGACAAATGGGACGAGTTCTGCAGGAAGGTGTGCTCCGAGCAATCTCTTACGACATTCTGGCGCCTCCACAAGAGCATGAACGGTGCTGCACAACGTAGGGGTATTCCAGACTTTCAAGGCACAGACCTCGCATGGAAAAAGTCGGATGCGGATAAAGGTAAGGCCCTTCTTGCACGCTACATAGAACAGACTGACCAGAAAGACGAGCCCGCCAGACAGAGGACCACAACAACACTCTCTCAGTTGTGCGAGGGGGTCGGGACAGACGAAGAATGGACGATCACAGTTGACATATTGCGTGCGATGCTAAAAAAATCACCTAACACCGCCCCAGGCCCAGACGGCATCCGATATGGTGACCTAATGGTGATATCAGATGATGACATGGAAGAACTGGCCAGAGAATTCAACACCAGTATCCAGAGGGGTCAGGTCAAAGAAGAATGGCTACACAGCTACCTGCTGCCGCTGCCAAAACCGAACAAAGACCACTCCAAGATAAGCGGCTACAGAATCATTACGATGCAGAATACTGTTGGCAAGCTACTGGAGAAAATTGTAGCACACAGACTTGCTTGGGACTTGGAACAGCTCGGCTGCTTCCCGCCCACACTTGGAGGATACAGACGCAACAAAGAGTCATGGCTGAATGCGGCGGTCTTTGCTCAAGATGTTTACGAAGGATTTCAGGTCAGAGAAGAGACATGTGCGGCCGCCATAGACTTAGAGGACGCATATAACAGAGTATCTTTCGAGCACTTGATGCAAACCCTCCTCAGACTGAAAGTGCACCCTCACCTTGTACGATGGATAGCTGCAGTTCTACTCCAAAGGAAGGTGGTGCTAAGATGCGGGAGTTGGTCTTCTGAGCCGATAACGATATGTCCAGGATTGCCGCAGGGTTCACCACTGTCACCAGTACTATTCAACGTGTATACGGTGCCGATCACTGAGCAACAGTTGGATGGGAGGGGTAGGTCTCTATCATTCGTTGACGACATCGTGTATTGACAGGGTCGAGATAGACAGGCGGTTGCCAACTATATGCAGGGCGAACTAGATCGAATTTCCTCATGGTGTGCTGATGCCGATGCCCTTGTCAACCCTGCAAAGGCAACGGTTACATGGTTCTCACTAAACAACCATATTGTGAAAACAGACCTGCCGGCAGTAAGAATGGATGGGAGCATTCTGAGTAGAACCCAGTCAATGACATATCTTGGCGTGAGGCTTGATCGTAGCCTGTCCTTCAGAGATCATGTCGATTATGTCATAACGAAGGCTCGAAAAGGTTTGGCAGCAATGAGAGTCATGGCGAGTGCCAATATCGAGCAAAGACTGCTATTACTTCTGTTCCAAGGACTTGTGCTTTCACGCATCGAGTATGCCCTGGCCATCCTCACTGTCAGCCCTACACAGATTGGAAGACTTGAAAAGGTACAAAACGAAGCCATGCGCATCATTTTGGGCTGCACGAGAGCCACCAGCTGTGTAGCAATGAGATACCTCCTTGACTTCCCGACAATGGAACACAGGATCAAGATCTGGAGAGCTCGTGCATACTTAAAAATAAGTGCAGATGAGCAGCACCCTCTGCATGACGCTGTATTCAGAGAAAAGGGTGACAGGCTAAAGAGGGGCAAATCATGGATGGGTCGGGCGGAAGATGTCGTCGGACAGGTCTGCAGTCTTACCAGTATCAACCCCGGCAAGGAATGGGTGCCGGTGCCTCCAGCTTTTAAGTGTACCTTCTCCTGCATTATCACACTCGACAGACGGTGCAGAGAGCAGAACCCTGCCGCTGTCAATGCAGAGGTTAACGCGCTCATCTATGATCACTCAGATAGCCCCGAAGTGCTCATCTATACAGATGGATCTGTTGTAAAGCAGCAGAGAAGTGCGTGGGCATTTACAGCCCGCTCAGCGGGCCAAACCGTTCAAGAATCCAGTGGTGCCCACTCCATGACCACGAGCAGCATGACGATGGAGGTGATGGCAGTTACACAGGCTTTCATATGGCTGGAATCACAGCATTATACCAACGTGTGTGTACTAAGTGATTCAATGAGCATGATTCAGAAGGTCGAAGCTGGATCTGTACGTAGACAGTGGACTGAGTCGCTGCGGAAGTCTGTTGTTCGCAAAGTCACCTTCATCTTCGTCCCAGGACATGCGGGAGTCGAGGGAAATGAACGAGCTGATAAATTGGCTGGCTCTGCACCCCCTGTAGATGGCCAGCCCATGGATCGTGCCGATGTTATTAACGCCCTTAAAGATATGGCGAGAACAGAGGATTTTGACGCCAGTGATTCCACATCGCTTTCCAGGATGAAAGACCTGGGAGTAAGAATCGGCACAGCCAGACGCGAGAGGTACATCGGGAAAACAAAGCGCCTCGTCAACCAACACAGAACTGGCACTATTAGCCACTGGACGCTGATGCATATGCTGGGGGGAGGATCTGAGCACCTATGGACATGTCCGGAGTGCAACGAAGATACCCCAACTGATAACTAACTAACTAACTAAACTAGGCCTGCTGAGATGGGGATCATGCTGTATGGACAACACATGGTCTGTACAGTTCAGCCCAGGTTTTGGGCTATGGAGAGGTATAACTTCATCCCTGGTCCTTGCTAAGGATTGCAGTTATTATGTCCTTTTTGAAGCACAATGTAAAAGCACATCTAGAAAGACAGTAAGTTGCCAGCAGCATTTGTTGTCCATCTGTTTTAATTTCCCCACACATCTCTCTCTATTGTCCCATGCTTCCACTGCCTAGTATTTTTCATTCACAAGGCAAATCACTCTCTTCCACTTCTTTTGTTGATATAGCAACTATATTTTATTTGCTTTTCCTCGTGGTTTTTACGTGTGATCAGTAACACCAGCAGATTTCAACACATTGACACTCTTTTCTTCTCTCCCCACAATATTCTCCAATAAATGCACACCTCCATTACCTCCAGCTTCTTCAACACTGTGTTACACATTGTACAACATTCACACCCACACAAAAGAACAGACCACATGTAATCCATTTTTGTGTGTTTATATTTCACGTTCATGTTTCCGCTTACAACACATTACTCATTCTTGTGAACAAGTCCTAGACATGTCAATTATTCTACATATCATACGTTTTTTAATGTTAAAAATACTCACCAAATTGGTTGACCCAATTCTTGTGTCTACGCCAACCCTGCTGGGTCCTGGTGGACCAGGGGGCCCCGGTGGGCCAGGGAGACCTCGAAGACCTCGCTCAAATCCTCCACCAATGGGATAATCACTTGTAGAACCAGGAGGACCTGGCGGACCTGGTGGGCCGACAATTCCTAAGCCAGGCAAACCTGGTGAACCAGCAGGTCCTGGCAAACCAGGTTTGCCTTGAGGTCCCTCAGCACCAAAACCTGGAGGGCCAGCTGGTCCCTAAAAAAAACACACTGCTGTTAATTATGACAACATTTTAAACCAAGCAGAGACAACTTTTTTAGTAATTGCATTTAAAACAACCAAACTTTCTAAAACATCTCAAATTTGTTAATTTATTTACACCTCATCATCATGTGCTCTGTCAACTGGCATGTATGTTCATGTCTCTCTACAAGTCTCAGACTTGCTTGTGACTTGGAACAACTCGACTGCTTCCCGCCCACACTTGGAGGATACAGATGTAACAAAGAGTCATGGCTGAATGTGGCGGTCTTTGCTCAAGATGTTTACGAAGGATTTCAGGTCAGAGAAGAGACATGTGCGGATGCCATAGACTTAGAGGACACATACAATAGAGTATCCTTCGAGCACTTGATGCAAACCCTCCTCAGAATGAAAGTACACCCTCATCTTATACGATGGATAGCAGCAGTTCTGCTCCAAAGTAAAGTGGTGCTAAGATGCGGGAGTTGGTCTTCTGAGCCGATAACAATACATCCAGGATTGCCGCAGGGTTCACCACTGTCATCAGTACTATTCAATGCATGTACGGTGCTGGTCACTGAACAAAAGTTGGACGGGAGGGGTAGGACTCTGTAATTTGCTGACAACATTCTCATGTATCGACAGGGTCGAGATAGACAGGCAGTTGCCAATGATATGTAGGGTGAACTAGATCAAATTTCCTCATGGTGTGCTGATGCCGGCGCCCTTGTCAACCCTGCAAAGGCATCGGTTACATGGTTCTCCCTAAACAACCATATTGTGAACACAGACCTGCCGGCAGTAAGAATGGATGGGAGCATTTTGAGTAGAACCCAGTCAATGACACATCTTAGCGTGAAGCTTTATCGTAGCCTGTCCTTCAGAGATCATGTCGATTATGTCATAACGAAAGCTCAAAAAGGTTTGTCAGCAATGAGAGTCATGGCGACTGCCAATATCGAGCAAAGACTGCTAATACTTCTGTTCCAAGAACTGGTGCTTTCACGCATCGAGTATGCCCTGGCCATCCTCACTATCAGCCCTACACAGATTGGAAGACTTGAAAAGGTACAAAACGAAGCCATGCGCATCATTTGGGGCTGCACGAGAGACACCAGCTGTGTAGCAATGAGATACCTCCTTGACTTCCCGACAATGGAACACAGGATCAAGATCTGGAGAGCTTGTGCATACTTAAAAATAAGTGCAGATGAGCAGCACGCTCTGCATGATGCTATATTCAGAGAAAAGGGTGACAGGCTAAAGAGGGGCAAATCATGGGTGGGTCGGGTGGAAGATGTCGTCAGACAGGTCTGCAGTCTTAGCAGTATCAACCCCGGCAAGAAATGGGTGCCGGTGCCTCTGGCTTTTAAGTGCACTTTCTCCTGCATTATCACACTCGACAGACGGTGCAGAGAACAGAACCCTGCCGCTGTCAATGCAGAGGTCAACGCGCTCATCTATGAACACTCAGACAGCCCCGAAGTGCTCATCTATACAGATGGATCTGTTGTAAAGCAGCAGAGAAGTGCGTGGGCATTTACAGCCCGTTCAGCGGGCCGAACTGTTCAAGAATCCAGTGGTGCCCACTTTATGACCAAGAGCTGCATGACGATGGAGGTGATGGCAGTTACACAGGCTTTCATATGCCTGGAATCACAGCATTATACCAACGTGTGTGTACTAAGTGACTCAATGAGCATGATTCAGAAGGTCGAAGCTGGAGCTGTACGCAGACAGTGGACTGAGTCGCTGCGGAAGTCTGTTGTCCGTAAAGTCACCTTCATCTTCATCCCGGGACATGCGGGAGTCGAGGGAAATGAACGAGCTGATAAACTGGCTGGCTCTGCACCCCCTGCAGATGGCCAGCCCATGGATCGTGCCGATGTTATTAACGCCCTTAAAGATATGGCGAGAACAGAGGACTTTAACGTCAGTGAATCTACAACGCTGTCCAGGATGAAAGACTTGGGAGTAAGAATCGGCACGGCCAAGCGCGAGAGGTAAATTGAGAAAACGAGGTGCCTTGTCAACCAACACAGAACTGGCACTATTAGCCACCGGACGCTGATGCATATGCTGGGGGGGGGGGGGGGGGGGGGGGAAAGGATCTGAGCACCTATGGACCTGTCCGGAGTGCAATGAAGATACCCCAACTGATAACTGAAGTCTCAGTCCCCGGTGTGCTAGATGAATCGTACCAATGATATGCCTCCATGCCATTGTCATAGGCCAACAAGCATCTCTCTCTCTCTCTCTCTCTGTCTGCCTCTTCTACTGCTGATCTTCCCCACCATCACTTGTTATTCAATGCCTCTTTTCTCATTATATGCCATCACAGCTCTGTCTCTTTCTTATAGTTGTGTATACTGTTCCACTTTCATTTGCCTCTTCCAGACAATCATTGTTAGTTACTGTGGCCCATCAATGGTATTAGCAACATTTGTTTCTGAAACAACATCTCCCCTGCCTCCAAGTTTTTAATAATTTCATTCACATTCCAACATTCACTGCCACAGGACAGAACCTACAAGTATGTCAACTTAAGGGTTATTTTTTTTTTAAATAATTAAAAGCAGTGTAAAACACCTGAATCATATCTAAGCAAAACCATATTACTAAGTAATGAAAACTTATGAGCTTGATTAAAAAAGAAAAACAAAACAAGTATATAAATGTATAATATATGCTAATATGAATGAATCACAAAAACATGAAACAAAAAAATACTCATACATGTACAAACTTTGAATAATAAACAGTATTAAATATGAAGATGGCAGATTGGATAGAGAAATCAAAATCACATGTGTCAAAAAGCTAGTGCACTTACATATCAACTATCACCCTTACTGAAACATCCAAATATACCCATGTCCGCAAAATGACAGATAATAAACAGCATATTCACACCAACCCTATGCTATCAATCTCAAACCTGGACTTTATGCAAATCACACTTTCGCAAAATCAACATCTGCGAGATGAGATGCCTGAGGAGAGCTGCCAAAATAACAATCCAAGACTGAGTAAGAAATGCTGTTATCAGATAGACAGTGGGACCAACACCTTGTGCCACATTTATTGAAAGACAGAAGATCAAGTGGTTTGGCCATGTTGTTAGAATGCAACACCATCAACTACCATCACTGGACTTACATCTAAGATCATCTGCGACGAGACCAAGAGGACGTCCAAGAAGAAAATGGATTGACAACATCAAAGACATTGTACAATCACACGGAATGACATTATCCAGTGCCACCCATCGGGTACTGGTGCGCAAATTATTCCTCCCCACGAGGCTTAACAGCAGAAGATGATGATGATGATGATGATGATGATGATGATGATGATGATGATGATGATGATGATGATGATGAGATGATGATGATGAAATATGAAAAGGCCTGGGGGAAAAATTTGGCCATCCATATTTATAGAAATGGCAAAAATTACTATACATGCATTACACATTGTTTTAAAATAAAGAAAAAGAAAACATTGCTCTAAAGAAACAACTACATCATACAGGCATACAAGTAACAACCACACCAGATTGACGACAAGAAATAACTACATCACATAGACATAGAAACAGCTAGATGACACAGACAAGAAATTACTACAGCACATAGACACAGAAACAGCTAGATGACACAGACAGACAAGAAATAAATACATGAAATAGGCAGACAAGAAATAACTACAGCACAAGACCATTTACATTCAGACAATATGTGCTCCACTGTCTGGACTATTTGGGCTTTCGTACAGAGGGAACAGAACGGGTCGGTGGTTATCCCCCACTTGACCAAGTTGGCAGCTGATAGCAGGACATCATAGAGGGATTGGAAAACGAAACTTAGACGTGGTGGTGCCATATGCCAGATCTCATTCCAGGTAAGAGATCTCTGCACTACTCCTCCCATGACATCCACTGTGCCTGCTGCGCCTGTTGGGTAGCTGTTTTACTCTTTTATCATCTTCCCCCTTGCGGATCTCCTTAACCACCAGGTCCCTGCGTTCCTTGGTTGCCGCCTGGGACCACATCGGATCATTGCTTTGGAAGTCGAACCCTTTCTTGTCAAATTGGGTGTGGCCCATGATCTCCTTCAGCTGGAGTGTCTTCGAAAGCGCTGGCTACTTTCCACTTCATTTCCCATTTTCAAGGTGGGGACTGAGGGACTAACTGTTGTGTCCGGAGACTCGCGCAGCATCATCACAAGACTGGTTTTCTGGCTTTGAACTTTTCCATGAGGGACGGGAACGTGAGGAAGAGGCTTACTCTGCTGGCAATACAATGCGACAGTCGTGAGGCATGCTGGTACTCCAAGCCACTTTCTTATATACCTGCTTATCTTCGATTCCATAGTGCTCACTGTGGTTGTGCCTATATCATATATCAGCAGTGGCCACAGGAGTTTCAGAATGATCATGAATTGGAGGCACCAAATTTTGAACCTGCCTATCAGCCTGGTTTTGCAAATGGTACCCAGGCCATTCGTCAGCATTGCTTGTATCTCTACCACCACATTCCTGTCCATCAGGGTTGAGTCGTACACACGACTGAGACTCTTCATGGGTTCTGCCATTACCGTGGCAATAATCGACAGGCTTCTCGATTTCTTAGGCTTGAAGCTCATCCTGCACCAGTGAATCAGATTGTCCAGTCTGAAGAGAATCCTTCGAGCACCATTCTCCTTCGGGGTCAGGATTGTCGTATCATCCATGAAGGCATTCAGCGATGGCGTGTTCTTCCCTTGGCTGAGTTTCAGACCATGTGCGTAGCTAGATGCTGCATCCAGGATGACCAGCATAGCCATGACAAATAGTATTGATGAAATCATACATCCCATGGCAATACCCACTTGCAGGTCAATCTATCTGGTCGTGAACGTTTTGGTCGAGAACTAAAGAGAGAAGCCCGAGAAATACTGCACAAGCATTTCCGTGATAAGCCTTGAGTGCATGCCATAACAACTGGTGGGGCACTGATCCATACTCGTTGGCCAGATCCAACCATACCACGTGGAGTTCCTCCTTCTTCATCTTTGCTCTCTGGATAACATCCAAAATCATGGCACTGTGTTCGAGACAACCGGAGACTCCAGGCAGCCCCCCTTTTTGAACTGCTGTCTCGATGTACTTGTTCCCCATCAAGTACTTTGTGATTTGACTAGCCATGATCGAGAAGAATATTTTCCCCTCACTGTTCAGAAGAGATATCAGTTGAGTTTTGTTCTTTTGGAATGTAGATTTCGTTGGCAGTCGTCCATTCTGTGCTGACATGCTTCTGTTTCCACACGGATCTCAGTATCCGGTGTAGTTTCATAAGGACTTTCGGGCATCTTTTGTAGACTGTGTAAGGCACTACATTGGGCCCCAGCGCCGACTTACCTCTCGCTTTCTTCACTCCCGCAACCACCTCGCTCCACATCGGAGGCCTGGAAATGAACTCCACCATTGGTTCTGCCGGGCATTTGAGCACTTCGATCTCTCCGAGTGGGACATTCCATTGGGCATCGGAGTACGTCATCACAAGGTGGTTCTCCAACTCCTCTTTGCTGACACTGAGGATACCGGATTGCAGCTGCTTGATCAAGTCCCGTGCAAACTTGTATGGTTCCCGGAAGAGCCTCTCACGTTCCTTCTGGGTTTTCCGCCTGTTCCTGCAGAATCTTTCTGCTCAGGATAGGGCATTGTGCCTGGCTTTCAGATGTTGCAACACCTGGCACAAGCCCTCTTTCTCATGGTCCACTGCTGTTTTTCACCGTTTCCGAGTGTCATTCTTCTGCTTCCTAACTTCCTCAAGCAGTCTTTACCACCTGGTCTTCTGTGGAGTAGCTGCTTCCCTCCTTCCTGTCACTGCAACCAAACTGAATCAGCAAGTGGAGGTAGACAACCTCTCCGAACTGACTTAATTTCTCTGCAAGGCATTTGTATTTTAGCTCTTCTTCTAAAACACGGGATAACGTATCATCTAATAGTGCCCACTCTTCCTTCCTGGTGGCATTAGGGAACTTGATCTTCACCCTGGGACATTCAGAAGGTTACTCGGGTAATGCACAGTGACCTCAACTTGAGTATTCTCAGCTACAGAACTTTGGGATTCTCTGTGGGGTTCTCCCTGACTGAGGTCCTCTTGCGTCTTATCATCCCTTTCAGGACAGCGCTGTCATGCCTCCTGTGATGTACTCTCGCACTTCTTATGTCCAGCATGAATTCTCATTCCCCAGAAGGATGAGAAGCTTCTACCACACATGCATGGATAGCCTGGTCATTGGGCTAAAATCATGGTCGATGGGACGGTCCGTGTGGTCGCCGTGTGGTTGCCAATGGATCCTTCATGTTCCCCTGCTTTCGCAGGATCCTAGGGGCATCTTTTCTTACTTGATGACGAAATAGGCTTATTATACAGCATTAGGGGTTATCAGCCCGGTCCGCTGTCAGCCCCACCGTTTCACCGGTGGGGTCAGTTTTACTACTGTGCTACAACAGCTGCAGCAGCATTCCATCTATCCAGAAATGTCTGGGGACTAGCCACACGACCACACAGACAGACAAGAAATTACATCACACAGACATACAATAAATAGCTAGGCCACACATACATACAAGAAATAACTACATCACACAGACAAAGAATAAGCAGGTAGGTCACATGGGCATACAAAAGAAATAATTAGATCACATAGGCAGACAAGACACAACTAGTCCACAGTGACGTGCAAGAAAATTGAAGTTCAGATTTTTATTGAGTTAAAGAGAACTTTAACTTCTGAGCACATGGGGTAGTGACATGACTTTAGTACCAGTCTTTGATCTTACTATGATGACAATGATAAAGATGATGCTGGTGATGATAACTAGGACATTAAATACACATATATTTTTCTAAAAAAAACTTACTACTGCAATAATGGAATGCTAAACTTGTATGAAGTTACAATATGAGTAACAAGGCACAAAGTAATTATTCTTCATTTGTAGCATAATGTTTAATTTACTTACAGCTAGGCCTGTAGACAAGGAACAGTAAATACACATAAATTCTTCTCAAGGAAGTTCTACAATAAATTATAGCAATAATGAAGTGTCAAACAGTATTGTGAAGATAAAACATGAGTAATGATACAATAATAATTACTCTTCATACTGTAGTTTAGTTCTTAATTTACTCACAACTGGGCCTGGAGGACCAGGAGGTCCCTGAGGGCCTCTTAAGGCTGCTAGATCAACACCACTAAAATTACTTGGTCCTGGAGGTCCCCTAAGACCAGGCAGGCCCTAAAAAACAATTGAAATCAATTATATTGCTTTCTAATAAATTAGAACAAGAGAAGAAGGAGAGAGAGAGAGAGAGAGAGAGAGAGAGAGAGAGAGAGAGAGAGAGAGAGAGAGAGAGAGAGAGAGAGAGAGAGAGAGAGAGAGAGAGAGAGAGAGAGAGTGTGCATGCGCACGGGCATGTGTGTGTGTGTGTGTGTGTGTGTGTGTGTGTGTGTTTTCCAGTGCAGACCTGATAAGGAGAACTCACAGGGACTCAAGAAATGGTTCTTATCAGAAATTCCTCTTATCCAGATAAGAGTTCTTCTTCTTCTTCTTCTGCGTTCATCCGGATTTTTTTTCCCGGATGTGACTGCGTTGTGCCTGTTTACAGCAGAGCTGCGTTCTTGCGCCGTTAGGCCGACACATCCGACTTCTGCGGGCATTTGTTGACCGGGTTAACCTTCCCGGAGATAAGAGTTCAAGCATATGGTAATGCATTTATAATGTACACTACAAAAATTAATTATCATTGAATATGACAGATGATATGACACACAAAATATATAATTCACCAAAAGTGTTAATATACAAAGTTGGCACAAATATCTAGAGAATAACAGTACTTTTTACACTTTGAAATAAAAAAGCTCAAATTTTCCTCTGTATCTTAGTACCCATACTAGAGTTAATAAAAATGTCTTTCCATGACATCCTTAAATTCAATGCTTTTATTTTTCAGTTCTTCATTCTGTGACAATAAACTTGCCCACCATGACATTTTTCTGTACTGATCCTTCCTTTTTATGATTCCTGAAACCATTGATTTTGGAATGTCGAATTCCTTGGCTATTTCCATTTTCTTTTTGCCACTATTTTCCACTTCTTGTAATAGCTCAATCTTTCTGTTTAAAGATATGGATTTTAACTTTGCAGCTATTTTCAGAGGGAAAATAACTCAAATTCTAACACTGACAATGCGAGCAATTTCTGAAAATAGCCGAAAAGTTGTACAAATATCTAGGTATTTCAAAAACGTTTGATTTAAGCAGATCAAATTATATAGTTGCACGTTTAATTGTTTGGCATATCCAAAACTTTGTGATAAACAGATTCTGCTTACACATTTTTTACAAAGACAAAGAAGACAAACTGCCAGGGATAAACAAATTGTTCTTCACACCAGAAATCACCACATCCGAGATTGTCTTAAGCAGTCTGTACTGTATGTATGCGTTGGTTTTTATATATATAAATAAGATAGCACACTTATATGAATAATACCAGAAACATGTCAAAGTCATGTGGCTGAATCGACAGAATCAATCTGAAATTACCCAGTAGCCTACATATTGTAATAGGTCTTTTCACCATAGCAAACTAGTTGTGCATATAAAACCAGAAACAGCAATAAAAATACATTAGACAGTTGTAAATTTGACAGTAATGTTGTGTCATTTAACTATAATTTCTCAATGCATCACTAGATCTGTTTTACTTCAGTATTTTAACTCTTAAATAATATCAAGGGTTGCACATACTTGGATTTGGAGTTAATTCTTTCACTGAATTTACTGTGTCCATGTTTAAGAGTTATTATATCAAAGGTTTTACAAATTAAACAATTGTCTTAATGTTATACATAACAATAAAGGGAATATTAAAAATTATAAACATGACAAAATGAAACAAAATGCATGTACAAGTTACTGGGCACAAACATTACATTCCCTTCACAAATAATTGGAAATATTGGCCCCAATACTGTTCTTTAACCTTTCAACTTTCTGTCTCAGAAGGGGAATTCACTCTATTCGATACAATTGTTACCTTTAAATAATGAAAGTTTGGATGTAAAGAAGTTAAAAAACACAGCGGCATACAAGGAGTTAAGTAACCATCAGGATAGTGTGAGTTAATACAACAATTACATTGGGAAGACAGTGGTAAGAAAAGTATATCATCCAAGGAGTGACCAATGAATGTGTGAAGGGTTGCCAGGTACAGAAAGATTTCAGAGTGATTTTAGAAATTAGAAGTCAATAAGAATGGTTTAAAGTATAACAATTAATGTGTGATATTATTGTTTATCAATGTTTCAGGTTGTAAACTGTTTATTGAGAACTGCTGTAGAACACATGTACTTGGGTTATGGGACAGTATTTTCAAATCTACTTCTGTTCTTTATCCCCTACTGGGGCATAGGGGCTTCAACCAACTTATGTCAAGCCGTCCGTTCTTTTGCTATCTCTTTGCAGCTTCCCCCCCTCCCCATATTATACTTTTCTATTCTAATTCTCTTCTTTGTGTATTTTTAGGTCTCGCAATATTTCATGCCGGCTCCATGGTGATGGTGTTATGGACTCAGTTCGTAATTCCGCTTACCCGCATTCAAAACACAGCTGCAGACAATTTGGCAGCAAACCATCTTGCGTTGGTTTTCATAAAATAGTATGTGTGCCAGTTGTTCAGAAAGCAATGGCAAACTACTGAACGTAAACTTGCCAAGAGATCGCAACAGCAAACTATGCTGGTGTTGACTGCAATGTCTAGTAAAGGATATGCAACTAACAATATTTCATTGATCTGTGGGTTCATGTGTTTGTGTCTCTAAATACTTCACTGGTCTGTGGGTTCATTTTTTTAAATGTTGCATATCTCTTATAGGATGATGCACTCAACATCAGCATTTTTCAGCTGCTGTTGATGTACTAGGCAAGTGTTACATTTAGTAGTTTGCCATTGCTTTCTGAACGACTGGCTCACATACCCCCATATGTGAGTAACTCACAGATCGGAACTGTGAGGTAAGTATGAACATTTTTTTCAATTCTCATTTTCTCTTCATTGCTTTATTTTTTTCAGCCTTTTGTTCTTCTCGTCCTATCGTCACCTTTTGATGTAGTCACAGGAGATCTCCTTGACTATATGTTATGTTTGTGAATGTGTTTGTTTGCTGATGAAGGCTAATTGCCGCAGCGTCCTGTATGTGTCGTAAATCTGTTATGTCAAGGTGCACTACTTTGTGTCATTTTATATTGGCCATATAACTTGTCTACCAACTGACAGTATACCACAACAAGCAATGATGTGCAGACTAAATGGAACTAGAAGAGGCTGACCATGTAAACAAAGGACAGAGGGAATAACAGAGCCCATGGTAATCTCAATAAATGAGCCCATAAACAGGCACTCTCCCGCTGTTTATGCTTCTCCTCAACACTGCAAGGTACAATAGGAACAAGATGAGATGAGATTAGGACTTATAATGGATCTCTGAAATCTTCAACTAACAGAACAAATGTAGAAACATCATTAGCTATGCTTACAATGTGGCTTGGTATTATTAACATCCTTCTACCACAGCACCATCTTTAAACATAGAAGGCATGCATTAGTAGCCCTGGGTTTTCTACTGTTCCCTGATTTCAGCAAGTCTGTTAAGTGTAGTAATTAAGCAGACCTGAGGTAACAATGGTTTGCTTACCAAGATAGCGGTCTGGGTTCAATCCCCAGTAGTAGCAGAATTATTTCTTGTTCTAACTAGTACCTCTCTGGGATCTACCAAGCCTACTAAAATAGACTATCATCATCATCATGTGCCCTGCTAACTGGCGTAGGTGTTCATGTCTCTCCACAGATCTTGGTCCTTGGTGTTTTGGATCAACTGTGCTGATGAAATTCCATAATGCCACCATCTCAGTATCATTTTTCAATCTTCTTGTCTCTTTTCTCACTGTTGTCATGATGTTCTCCAATGCTTCTCTTTTCGTCCATCATGTGCCATGTCAATAAATATGGGCGATCATGTTTTGCCATCTCACTCGATCACCAGAATCGTGGATCAGCTCCGTGTTTCTGTCTCGACCATGCCATGTGGTCAAGCCATCCAGGTATTTACTTCTTGGTCTTCCCCTTGGTCTCTCCCTTCGATCTTGCCAGTTGTCACCAAGTTCTCCAATTCATTTCTTCTCATAACATGCCCAAAACATTTTGACTGTCTACGTCTATTGTCTCTAATCAGTTTACTATCTTCATTTGTTTCTTGTCGTACTTGTTCATTGATTTTTCTGTCTGTCCATGGTATTCTTTGCATTTTCCTCAGAAACCACATTTCCACAGCCATCAGATGTTTTTCAGCTTGTCTGCTCATTGTCCACGCTTCATATCCATATAAAAGTACAAGTTCTATAAAGCACTTCAACACTCTTTTTCTCATTACAATTGACATCTTTTTATTGGTCAGTATGTTTTTCATCTTGCAAAAGGCTACCTTTCATCACATGTCCAAAATATGATGTTAGGTCTTTTTCTTATAGTTGAATATAATGTTCTAGTTTGATTAGCCTCTTCACTGTTAGTTACTCTGGCAGTCTATCTGCAACATTCATTCCAGGAACGACATTTCTGTTGCTCCTAAGCTCTTCCTGATTTATTCATTTACATTCCATGATTTGGATTACGCCATGGATGCCATGAGATGGATTACGCGAAACACAGCAGGTGTGTCAGTCGTGGAAACTAGAGAGATATTGGTGACACACAGTTGGAAAATGCAAGCGAGCGCCGCTAGCATTGGTGGGCGGAGCTAATGCGTCACGTGACTGCGCCTAGGAAAAAGACAGGAAAAGAAGCGTGGGTCAGTAGGCGCTAGGACGTGAAGAGGAGAAGATCGATTTGCAGAATTGAAAGAGTGTTTCAGTGTTCGAAGGTATTCCAAGGAATGGGGAACATCTGAGATGCAGTTGTGTGAAGATTGTGTCGATCGTGAATGACAGCAATGATGGATCAACGCACAGAAGCTGTCGCTTGATGAACACAAACATGATGGTTAGACAGCTGGCCCTGGTGTGACAACATGTCAACAGGAATGGCCGGCAGATGCACGCCGTGACCAGAGCTGGTGGTTACGACATTATCTTGTGAGTAGTACTGAGTAATAATGTGTTAACTGGTAACTCAGTGAATAGATAAGATGTATTCTGTCAGACAGATCTGATGTAGCCATGATAGTCATCAGACGATTAAATGAGCAAGACATTATATATTGGCAGACGGTGTGCTGGGCATAGGCAGAACGCGTAACGGTAGGATCTGGCGGTCCATGCTAGACCCGTGTAGTACTGCGGAACAATAAATATGCTTGTATTGTTTAAGGACGTGACTGACTTTTATGTTGTGTGCATCTGAGATCTGAGAGTGATACAGGTTTTGTACGAGCCCAAGATAACCATTAAACCTAGACAAACCAAGATGGCGGACATTGGGCAATGACGTAGGCACGTGGCCCAAGTGTGTCTGGGGTAGTCATTCATCACACAGACACAAGTTCGACTCTTGCCAATCTAGCACTTCAACACTCTTTTTCTCATTTCAATTGACATCTTTTTATTGGTCAGTAAGTTTTTCATCTTGCAAAAGGCTACCTTTCATCACACGTCCAAAAAATGCTGTTAGGTCTTTTTCTTATAGTTGAATATAATGTTCTAGTTTGATTAGCCTCTTCACTGTTAGTTACTCTGGCAGTTTAAGGTATCTGCAACATTCATTCCAGGAACGACATTTCTGTTGCTCCTAAGCTCTTCCTGATTTATTCATTTACATTCCATGAGATACATGAATAATGAAGAAGTATAGGCTTGCCACTTAACAAGACAATATCAGTGTTTGCCATGTGACTACTTTTCAGTGTTAATGTTATAGCCTGCCTACTCTTTGCTTGTGATCGCTGGCTGTGAACTCCAGCGTGAAGTCCTGTATGTCAGATGAAGACATCCTGTTGTCCAACATCAGTGTGATGTCATACCGGACTGAGGTTTGCGTGAGTATTCGTTGTCCCATGTCTGACTTATTGGTGTGCAGACTCGTGGTTCCTCACCATGCAGGCAGACACTCTCCTACTTCGGAGGAGTCTATTCTTTAAAAGCTAGCACACTTGCCTGTCAGTCCGATGGTTATGTATTCATATCCTCATTCAGGCAAAGTTTTGATAACGTGCCCAAGAAATCTTGACTGTTCAATTTCTCAAGGATAAGTTTATGAGCAACCAGAAAGCTTTATGTGGAGTAACATGTTTACAGAAGCTTATACCAGTTTTTGCACTAATATAACCACTAGTGGAACAATACAAAATTTAGCTTCTGTCAAATGAAAGCACATAGTGATAAGTATGTATCTTCTTCTTCTTCTTCTTCTTCAGCATTCCGAGCCATTGAGGTTCTTTGCTGCAGATACAATCCATCTCCATTCATCTCTCTGGTTGACCTTCTCTTGCCAGTCGTTGATTCCAAGTGCTTATAGGTCTGTATATATATTATCTCTCCACCGTCTTCTTGGTCTACCTCGGGGTCTACGGTCATTTATTTCCTGAGCGTAAGCGAGTTTTGTTTCCCTATTATCTTCCATTCTTTCTGTATGCCCCAGCCATTGTAGTCTATTAGCCTTCATGATACGAGTGATTAGCGGGGACTTAAACAGATCATAAATGTCTTTGTTACTTCTTCTTTTCCACTCTCCACTTTATGTATCCCTAATGGGTCCAAAGATGTGTCTTAAAACTTTGTTCTCAAAGGTTTGTAGCAAGGCTTCGTCTCCTTTTATTGTACTCCAGGTTTTCAGAGCACAACTGGTTTGATTAGTGTTTTGTATATTGTGATCTTGGTGTTACGAGATAGCGCCTTTGATTTTAGTAGATGTTGTAGTGCATAGTATATCTTATTTCCAGAATTGATTCTAGTTTGTATTTCTTCCCTTACGATGTTGGAGCAGTTGAAGATTGTACCCAGGTATTTGTATGTTTCCGTTCTTTTAATGGTCATATTATCTATTTGTATGTGGCCAGAGTTTACCATATATTCTGTCTTATCTTGGTTGATAACCAGCACCATCTGTTGGGCTTTTTCCTTTAAGTGAGTCAATATTTCCAATGTCTTTTGTTCATTTTCCCCTATAATATCTATATCATCTGCATAACCAAGCAGCTTGGATGTTCCTCCAATATCACATTCCTCCTTTACACTCCTTACAACTTTCTCTAGAGCCAGATTGAAGAGTAGCGGCGATAGTGCATCACCCTGTTTCAAGCCAGATATTATTTGGAAAGGGTCTGATTTCCTACCTTTATATGTTACTATATTATAAGTATCTTCCATGCATAGTCTGGTCATGTTGATTAACTTACTTGGTATTCCAAATTCCCGCATAGCATCCCATAGACTATTCCTACGGACACTATCATAAGCCTTTTTAAAATCCACAAAAATGTTATGGAGATCTCTTTTATATTCCCAATTTTTCTCGGCTATTTGTCGTAAGATAAATATCTGATCTATTGTTGATCTGTTTTGTCTAAAACCCGCCTGGTATTCACCTAATATGTCTTCTGAATAAGTATGTATATACACAAAAAATATTTGACTAACTTACCTGAAGGCCAGGCCTACCATCATATCCAGAAAGTCCAGGTAACCCGGATAATCCAGGTTCTCCCTTGTCTCCCTTATCTCCTTTAACAGCTGAAATAGAAATAACAGCGTCATGTTATTTCAGCAGTATCAGGACAATCAGTTCAACTTCAATTGAATGTTATCTGTGACATGATGGGAAATACCTTAACAGAATCTAGACACGTTCTAGAATGATGGCAGGAATACTGCAGTGGAATGTATGATATGAATGAAAGTGAGGATATGAATGAGACAGAACCTGAACCCTCATTAGATGAAATTACATGGGCAATAAAGAACCTGAAGAATGGTAAATCATCTGGATGTGATGAGATACCAGCTGAACTAATTAAAGCAGGAGGAGAAGAAAGCATACAAATCTATCACACATTATGTAAAAAGATATGGAAATATGGTATACTGCCAAAAGGTTGGAAGAGAATTATCTTCTTTCCAATACCAAAAAGGGCAACCTGAAATTATGCACCAACTATGGAACTGTTGCCCTGATCAGTCATGCAAGTAAAATTCTACTTAAAATCATAATGGGAAGACTTCGTAAGAAAATGGAAGAAGAAATTAATGTGGTTCAAGCTGGATTTATACAAAGAAGAGGAACAAGAGATCACATTCTCAACATGCGTTTAATAATAGAGAAGTGCAGAGAATTTAATGTAAACCTATTTTCATGTTTTGTTTATTATTCAAAGGCATTTGACTGTGTACAACATGAGAAACTGCGAGAACTCATGAGGAATGTGGGCTTTCCATCATATGTAATACAACTCATAAAAATGCACTATCTAGAACAACAAGCAGCAGTTAGAATAATTTAGTTTAGTCGTTGGATCAACATCACGGCACACGGTTTAACCCATAAGTGCTCCGTTTTCCTCCTAACTCAAACCTGAGTCTGGAGAAACTCAGCTCAATGCACGAACTCCGTTGCATCGGCGAAGATCCTGAAATACTTTGGGTAGATTTTTAACTTGAAATTTTGCCCCGGCAGCGACGTTAGGCTACTCTTTTTTGATTTTCAACTGCCAAGGGATTTTTTACGTGCGCAACAATACACACGGGCATCCGATCTCACTACCCAGAGACCAGGGAAAATTTTATCACTGAGCGTCCAGGTGGATTTTTTAAATAAATCCCGGTCCTCACCGGGGCCTGAACCCAGGACCTCCAGCACTCAAGGCAGACACCATACCTCGAGACCACTCAGCCCCCTAGCAGTTAGAATAGATGGCGAGACATCAGATTGGTTTGACATCAAGCAAGGAGTCCGTCAAGGATGTGTGCTGTCCCCCTATTTGTTTAACCTGTACGCCAAAAATATAATGAGAAATGTAAGAGATGATATAAAAAGGGAGCTATATGATGCCCTAAATATTGGTGGTCATGACATACCAGAGATTCGGTATGCTGGTGATACAGTATTGCTATCCACAACACAGAATGGTATAGAAAACCTAATAGCCTCAACCCAACCAAATAGTAAAAATCACAACTTATATCTTAACATAGCAAAAAAAAAAGATAATGCATACAGATAAACCCACTATGGAGAAAGAAAGATATGTTAATGAGGAAAATTTGGAGGTGGTGGAAAATTTTGATTATCTTGGGTCGTTGATTACCAACAATGGTGACACAATGAAAGAAATTAAACGACGACTATCAATTGCTCTTCAAAGACTAAAACAACTGAACACATTATGGAGAGGGACAGATAAAACTAAAAAAATTAGATTTTTATGAACATGCATCTTTCCCATTGCAACATACGCCTCTGAGACCTGGACACTATCTAAACAAGCTGAACAGCGCATGCCTTTGAATATAAATGTTATAGATGAGTTCTAAGAATATCTTGGGTAAAGAAAAGAACAAATGCATCAATACTTCAAGAGCTAGGTTGGCTATTAAAGACGATAAAACAAAGAAAATTGAAATATTTTGGTCACTTGAAACGTCACAAAAGTTTGGAGAGAACAATAATGGAGGGGTATATACCTTGGAAGAGAGGAAGAGGAAGGCAAAAGAGAAGATGGGTGCAGGATGTGACGAATGATCTCAAGATGGGTGTATCAGACGTGGGACGTCTTGCTTATGATCCAGAGGTTTTTCGGAAGGTTATTATGGGAGCGAGGTTCTGCAAAGGACATGCTGCTGAATGAATGAATGAACGAGTCAGGACAATATAATCAGTTAACAGTCATTAAACTGTTAATTGTGATTTCTGCAGTTTGTACCTGATGAGATGCAGCGAAATATGCCAGGCAATAAATCATGCAATCTATTGTTTGGGTCTTTGTTATTCAAATTCACTATGGGAAAACATTGTTTTGAGCTTGTTAACAGACATTCACATAAGCTTACATGCTCAGTTTCATAGTGTTTCTAATGTAAAAATGTATGCTTGTATGTTATCATACATACAAACAGAGACCGCAAGAACATCGCATGATGAGAACACAGAAGAAGAACCATCTGCAAATCTAAGCATTAGAGAACTCCTGTTTGCGGATGACCAAGCACTAATAGCAAAATCAGAAGCTGAATTACAAGACCACATGAATAGTCTAAACGAAATGTGTAGGGAACATAACATGAAAATCAGCACAAGTAAAACAGAGGTCCGGGAAGGTTAACCCGGTCAACAAATGCCCGCAGAAGTCAGATGTGTCGGCCTGACGGCGCAAGAACGCAGCTCTGCTGTAAACAGGTACAACGCAGTCACATCCGAAAAAAAAAATCCAGATGAACGCAGAAGAAGAAGAAGAAGTAAAACAGAGGTATTGACTATAACTAAAAAAGAAAAAGCAACAATGATTCACCTAAACGAACATCCCTTGAAACAAGTAAAGAGCTTCAAGTACCTAGGAAGTGTAATATCATCAAATGGCAAATCAGAAGATGAGATCGAAAATAGATGCAATAAGGCAAACCAACTCATTGGACAAATGGCACCTATACTAAAGAACAAACATGTATCAATAACTACTAAGAAAGCACTTTACAACACAATCTTCCTACCAATTCTATGTTACCAATGCCAAACCTGGACAGTGACAGAAAAAGAGAAAAGAAATATCCCAACAACAGAAATGAGATTCCTGAGAAGAATACTCAATGTATCAAGAAGAGATAAGATCAGAAATGAAGAAATCAGGACTAAAGTGGGGGTTATAGCTGCACTAGATTTTATTAGAAGGCAGCAAGTCAAATGGTTTGGCCATGCAAGTAGGCTACCAACTAACAGTATAACACAACAAGCAATTATGTATAGACCAGAGGGAAACAGAGGAAGAGGCCAACAGCGTAAACGATGGACGGAGGGAATAACAGAGTCTATGGGAATATTGATATATCAAGCCCATAAGCGGGCACTCTCCCGCTGTTTATACTTCACCTCGACACCGCAAGGTACAAAAAGAGGAACATGATGAGATGAGATGAGATTGTTTTTGATTAGATTTTAATAATCTCAATTTCCAATCTTTAAAATGTTTAACTTTGTCTTGTCAAGTGATCAGAGAATGTAGGTTTGCTTCTTTCAGAACTACCAAAAAATGCAGACAACACACAAATTATTATAAGAATAATAATGTAACCAGCTTTCAGAATTACCAAAAAACGCAGACAACACACAAATTATTATAAGAATAATAATGTAACCAGCTTTCAGAACTACCAAAAAATGCAGACAACACACAAATTATTATAAGAATAATAATGTAACCAGCTTTCAGAACTACCAAGAAACGCAGACAACACACAAATTATTATAAGAATAATAATGTAACCAGCTTTCAGAACTACCAAGAAACGCAGACAACACACAAATTATTATAAGAATAATAATGTAACCAGCTTTCAGAACTACCAAGAAACGCAGACAACACACAAATTATTATAAGAATAATAATGTAACCAGCTTTCAGAACTACCAAGAAACGCAGACAACACACAAATTATTATAAGAATAATAATGTAACCAGCTTTCAGAACTACCAAGAAATGCAGACAACACACAAATTATTATAAGAATAATAATGTAACCAGCTTTCAGAACTACCAAGAAACGCAGACAACACACAAATTATTATAAGAATAATAATGTAACCAGTTTTCAGAACAGTTAACAATCTTTAACTGATTCAGTGCCAAATAAAAAGTGGGTGTGAACCAAATAAAAATGGATGGTGGGAAATAGGAAGTAGCGGTGTGTCACAGTCATGACTTAAAAGTTGTTTATATGGTAGCAGACATGTTGTGTTATATATCAAATTAAACGGGGGGTTTGTATAAGGAAAACTATTGTATATCAGCCCATGGCAGATACTGAAAGTTGCTTAAGGCAATTAATCATCCCATGGCACTTAATCAGTTAAAAACGATCCAAAGGGATGATCACATCTACTCATATGTTTCTTTGTGTAGTGTTTCCAATGTAAAAAATTTACACTCAAACCATCAACATCTAAACATGGACATTAATTACATTTTATTCACGAAAAATAATTCTTAGAAACAATATTAGATTGACTGAGTCTGTCTTGGCTTGGCCAGAATCTGAGATGTGGCTCAACTAATGAAAACATCTTCATCAACATCATCATCATCATCAAGTGCCCTGCAAGCTGGCATAGGTGTACATGGCTCTCCACAGATCTCGGTCTTTGGTGTTCTGGATCAACTCTGTTGATGATATTCCTCCACGCCACCATCCCAATCCACCCAACATCATTCCTCTTGGTCTGCCTCTGCCTCTCTTCCCCTTGATCTTTCCAATTATCACAATGTTCTCTAATGCCTCTCTCATCACACGGCCAAAGAAAGCTGTTTGCCTCTTTCTCATTCTTGTATATAATGATCTAGTTTTATTATTCTCTTTCAGGCAATCATATTGGTTACTCTGACAGTCCAAAGAATACTCAACATTCGTCTCAGAAACCACATCTCTGTTGCTTCCAAGTTCTTCCTAATTTGTTCATTTATATTCCAAGATTGACTGCCATACAGCAAAACAGGTTCTATATAGCATTTCACCACTCTCTTTCTTACATTCAATGATAGTGACTTATTGCATAAGATACTCTTCATTTTCTTAAATGCAGCCTTTGCTTGTCCTATTCTGTTCTTAATCTCTGTTGTGCATCTTCCATCTGATGTTATAAATGCCCCCTAGGGGAGTGCGTGGTCTCGAGGTATGGTGTCCGCCTCGAGTGCTGGAGGTCCCGGGTTCGTGCCCCGGTGATGCCAGGATTTTTTCTCGTGGACTTCTAGTAATAAAATTTCCCCAGGTCTCTGGGTAGTGAGATCAGATGCCCGTGTGTATTGTTGCGCACGTAAAAAATCCCTTGGCAGTTGGAAATCAAAAAAGAGTAGCCTAACGGTGCTGCCCGGGCAAATTTTGGAGTTAAAAATCTACCCAAAGTATTTCAGGATGCTTGCCGGTGCTATGGAGTTCATGCACTGAGCTGAGTTTCTCCAGACTCAGATTTGAGTTAGGAGGAGAACGGAGCACTTATGGTTTGCACCCATGTGCCATGATGTTGATCCATCAACTAAACTAAACTGTTATAAATATCCCTAGGTATTTAAACTATTGAAAACAGGAAGACAAAATCCAGGGAGAAAGAAATAGAGGACACCCAAGAAACAATTCCAAACCACATTTCTATCTGCCAAAGGATTTGTACCATATGTAAAGTTACAACAGATCTCCATTTTCTTGTCCTGATCTGAGAAGGCTAGGTATTTGATATACTATACCACGATTAGGGTGAATTTAACTTTTTCAGGTTTAAAAAAGAAAAAACCTCTTCCTACATGCGAAAATGAACCCAGATTGCTGTGATGGCAAGCTAGCACACTTCCCACTGTACTACCATAACTCATTACTTTCAAAACGTGGTTCATCAAGTAATCCAAATGATGAAGTAGTGCTTCTTTTGAGTCACGTCAGTCTAAAATGTGTGGCCAATTGGTGTGTATGATCATGCTCTTTCATAGATTCCAAACTCATGTACAATGTATCACATCATGTGCTGTATCTTTCCATGGCAGAATGAAAGGCTGTCAAGGCCACGATGAAAGGCTGGTTGCCATGTAGCGTCGTAGGCATGAGTCAATGATTTAGAATCGGATATAAAAATTGTGGTAGACGAATAAAGAGAGTCACCGAGAGGCGCATGAATACAAATGTTACTATATGACATCACAGGGACTACAGTTACCATGGGGAGTGAAGTTGGACAACATCAATGGAGAAGGACGCACAAATTGACAACACCAAGTTATTTACATTGATAGTCGAATGAAAGCAGTTATGGACAGGACATTTGATACTATTGCAAAAGGAAGAAACAAGGGCACAATCGGCAGTAACGAGGATGATTGACAGAAGGACATTTCAAGCAGAGAACAGGAGAAAATGGATGGCGTCAGAGTTGCCGGTTGAATGTCAACTGGGAGTCATGGAACCCGCCACATGCCAAGTCAAGTAAGTTCAGTGGTCAGAGATAGGAAAGGAACATAAGCATAGCGCGATGAACAGAGAAATATTGATGCGTCATTTATTTATTTAAATACTAGAATGGTAGCCAGCTCGGTAGCTAAGTCGGAATATTTGCAAATAAGACTTTATTATATTATATATTTTGACTGTCCCTCCCATTAACATGGGAACAGTCATGGATTAGCTTGTGCAACTGAGTACTATCAATAAAGTTTATTAACGTGGAGTATCATCGTTGCTACGATCATTTCCGTTCAAGTTGATTTGTTTCCCGTTGATCTGCTATAGTGCTTATTTGGACAGCGAGCTTACTGATAACAGGAATTGAAGATGCAAACATTATAGCAGCTGTCAAGGCCATGATGAAAGGCTGTCAATGCCATGATGAACAGCTGTCAAGGCCATGATGAAAGGCTGTCAAGGCCACCATGAAAGGCTGTCAAGGCCATGATGAAAGGCTGTCAAGGCCATGATGAATGATGGAAACAAACAAACTTTATTTTCAAAGGGTTAAGAATTGGGCACGCAGGCCCACCTAAAATTCTGCCCTTCTATCAAGGCCACGATGAACGATTGTGTGCCAAACAAAAAGTAGGTTTAGACTAAACAAAAATGAATAGTGGAAAATGGGAAATAGGGATGTGTCACAGTTATGAGGAAATAGGGGTGTGTCACAGTTATGAGGAAATAGGGGTGTGTCACAGTTATGAGGAAATAGGGGTGTGTCACAGTTATGAGGAAATAGGGGTGTGTCACAGTTATGAGGAAATAGGGGTGTGTCACAGTTATGAGGAAATAGGGGTGTGTCACAATTATGAGGAAATAGGGGTGTGTCACAGTTATGAGGAAATAGGGGTGTGTCACAGTTATGAGGAAATAGGGGTGTGTCACAGTTATGAGGAAATAGGGGTGTCTCACAGTTATGAGGAAATAGGGGTGTGTCACAGTTATGAGGAAATAGGGGTGTCTCACAGTTATGAGGAAATAGGGGTGTCTCACAGTTCTGAGGAAATAGGGGTGTCTCACAGTTATGAGGAAATAGGGGTGTCTCACAGTTATGAGGAAATAGGGGTGTCTCACAGTTATGAGGAAATAGGGGTGTCTCACAGTTATGAGGAAATAGGGGTGTGTCACAGTTATGAGGAAATAGAGGTGTGTCACAGTTATGAGGAAATAGGGGTGTGTCACAGTTATGAGGAAATAGGGGTGTCTCACAGTTATGAGGAAATAGGGGTGTCTCACAGTTATGAGGAAATAGGGGTGTCTCACAGTTATGAGGAAATAGGGGTGTCTCACAGTTATGAGGAAATAGGGGTGTCTCACAGTTATGAGGAAATAGGGGTGTGTCACAGTTATGAGGAAATAGGGGTGTGTCACAGTTATGAGGAAATAGGGGTGTGTCACAGTTATGACTTAACAAGTTGTTAATATGGTCACAGACATGTAGTTTTATAATGCAGTGACAACATTTCGTCTCTACATAAGCCTATGGTATATACAGGAAATCGCTTAAGACCATTAATGATTCCATCATTTAATACTTTTTCACCTCTGCATTGCAATGGTTGTCTACATACAACAATATTTGAAACAAAGATAGAAATATGACCAAAGTAAAACAAAAGTTATCAAAAGTTATCATGAGTGCAACAACAAATACAAACTCCACACACTATTACTTACACAGAAAATATTTGCATATCCCAGGCTGTCATCATACAAACAATTTTCAAGAATACTTACAAAAATGGCTAGGACAGACACAAAAGTTATCATTAGTGCAACAAAAAATACCAGCTCCACATACTATATTGCCAGATCCTGCTGCAGCCATTGACTTTCCAACTTACCATGTATATCATCATCATCATGTGCCATGCTGATAGACCTGAGAGGTCATAGTTCACCATTTGATGCCATCACTAGAGTTTTGTATCATGTCTGTGTTCTTGTCCTGATTATGCCATATGATCAAGCCATCGAGGTAATATCTTGTCCTGGCTTTTTCCCCATCAAATGTAACTAAGCGTGTATATACTGTATGTACAAACTTCTTACCCACAAGGCCAGAGCTACTTCCATCAGGCTTGCCTGGTGGGCCTGGGGGCCCGATATCACCTTTAGGTCCAGCAGGGCCCTGAGAAGTGGGTAAGAAAATACAAGTGAAAAAAGTATTATGGATGTCTTCTCTTCATCTTTCTTCTTCTCCTTCTTGTGCTTGGTGTGGGGCAGACATTGGCAGTCCCAACTCCCCACGCCTTTCTGTCATCTCATAATTTTATAAATTTCATTTACTTATTATTATTGGTATGTATTATTTGTTGCTCAGCTGATGAGGCTGTTCTCATACATCTGAGTCTTTCTCTACCTCTCTTGTCTGGTAGCTTCCCCCACATGAAGCTCATTTCTCTGCCTCTCTTGTCTGGTAGTCATCTCATCTCATTTCATCATGTTCCTCTTGTACATGCGGTGTCAAGGTGAAGTATAAACTTTGTGAGAGTGCCCGATTATGGGCTTCATATATTGATATTCACATGGACTCTGCTATTCCCTCCGTCCAATGTTTACGTGGTCGGCCTCTTCCTCTGTTTCCATCTGGTCTGTACATCATTGCTTGTTGTGGTATGCTGTTGACTGGTAACCTACTTGCATGGCCAAACCATTTGACTTGCTGCTTTCTAATAAAATCTAGTGCTGCTTTAACCCACACTTTAGTCCTGATTTCTTCATTTCTGATCTTATCTCTTCTTGATACGTTGAGTATTCTTCTCAGGAACCTCATTTCTGTTGTTGTGATTTTTCTTTTCTCTTTTTCTGTCATTGTCCAGGTTTGGCATTGGTAGCATAGAGTTGGTAGGAAGATTGTGGTGTAAAGTGCTTTCTTAGTAGTTATTGATACATGTTTGTTCTTTAGTATTGGTGCCATTTGTCCAATGAGTTGAACTGCCTTACTGCACCTATTTTCGATGTCGTCTTCTGATCTGCCTTTTGATGATATTATACTTCCTAGGTACTTGAAACTCTTCACTTGTTTCAAGGGATGTTCGTTTAGGTGAATTGTTGTTGTTTGTTCTTCTTTAGTTATAGTCATTACCTCTGTTTTGTTTGTGCTAATTTTCATGTTATGTTCCCTACACATTTCGTTTAGACTATTCATGTGGTCTTGTAATTCAGCTTCTGATTTTGCTATTAGTGCTTGGTCATCCGCAAACAGGAGTTCTCTAATGGTTAGATTTGCAGATGGTTCTTCTTCTGTGTTCTCGTCATGTGGTATTCTTGCTGTCTCTGCTTGGCTGGCTTCTTTACATATGTTGTCTATATATGTTATGAACAAGAGAGGGGAACAGGACACAACCTTGTCGTACTCCAGATCTTATGGTGAAGGGTTCTGAGTGTCCTCCAGTTGCTCTCACTATGCATTCACTGTTGTTGTATAAACTTCTACATAGGTTTGTCAGATGTGTACTCACTCCAAATTGTTTAAGGATTTCCCACAGCTTGTTTCTATCTACTCTATCGAATGCCTTTTCTTGGCCGACAAAGGCTAAGTAGAGTGATTCATTGAATTCGATTGATTTTTCTATAAGTTGTCTAAGAGCAAAAATGTCATCTGTGCATCCTTTGTTTTTCCTAAATCCAAGTTGTGTTTCGCTTAGCTGGGGTTCTAAAGTAGTTTGTAATCTGTCTGGTAGTTTCCCCACATAAAACTAATTTCTCTGCCTCTCTTGTCTGGTAGTTTCTCCCACATAAAGCTCATTTCTCTGCCTCTCTTGTCTGGTAGTTTCAATACATAAAACTAATTTCTCTGCCTCTCTTGTCTGGTAGTTTCCCCATATAAAGTTTGTTTCTCTGCCTCTCTAGTCTTGTAGTTTCTCCTACATGAAGCTCATTTCTCTGCCTCTCTTGTCTGGTAGTTTGCCCACATAAAACTAACTTCTCTGCCTCTCTTGTCTGGTAGTTTCTCCCACATAAGGCTCAGTTCTCTGTTACACCTCTTACATTGATATGCCTTATACATTTAAAATAAATAGATGAGGTTAGCATGGCCAAAATGAAAAGATCGCTCACTCTTAAACTTCCTGTGATCTGAGCCAAGATAGCGGTTCAACCACTGCATTAGTCAGCTGGACTAAAATGATGACTTTTCGTCCTTGACTTGGGGATGTAAATTACAAGTACCTCAGAAGTCAGAGTGGGTTTGCTTGATGGCAAGGGACACTGTGACGGGATGAGTCTAGATCACTATGCAAACACCACCACTACTACGTTAGTGGAATTCCTATTTACATTCTGGATTCAGTAGGCAGCTAAATTACTAATAATGACGTCATATTGGCAACGCAGACATTTGCTGCACTAAAACTACACACTGTACTATTGGGGACAGCACATATTTTCACGTCATCATCAAATGATGTCACAAGGGAAATCCCCTGTCTTCAACCCTTATCATTAATACCAAGTATATGTCCGTCACTCCCTAGCAACGGGAATAGGCGATACGCTATTAGTACTGCTGCACCGGAAATTGTGACTAACAACTTCCGTCCGGTTCACAACGACCATAGCTGCTGTGCTAGGCAGACCTTACATGAAGTGAGCTGCCATATCCAATTGCATCCTTGGTAGATTATACCAAAACAGATCTTAATCGCTGCAATAAGACTGGGGGAGCCTCGCTGCTGATACTCCTGAAACCTAATTGGTCCGGTTACGAAACTTAGAGCCACAACCTAGTGGAGACGGAACCTGGAATCTGGAGGAGCATCGTACACCTGTCGAATGCCAGGGTCGACTCCAAGACATAATCCAAATGAAAGCCAGCACTATTCCTAAACGAGATCACATTATCTCAGGTGACTCTGTGTCTACATGTGGTCTGAGTGTGTCACTGTCTGGATGGTGTGAATGATGATATGCTATCTAGCTAAGCATCAGAAAACTATTTTCTTTGTACCTGTAACAAATTCTATTGTCCTCGTTCACCAATTGAATGACAATTTTCATTATCTCTTTTATTATTAAAGAGTATTATTGTTTTATACTTGCACCAACGTACTCCACTCGTGATAATTTGAACGAAAGGCGTGCACGTGAGTGCGTGAAAGTATTTAAAACAGGGGGCTTCATTAAATGACGAAGGATCACCGACACATAAACTAGACATTCGTGTTAGGTCTTCCTACATACACGAGTGTTCTTCACCTTCTGCCTTTGTCTACCAAGTGAATCCCAGTCTCTTCTATCGGTAACATCCCTTTAGACATTCTTATAATGAGCCATAATTTCTAGAGACTGTCGGCAAACTCTTGGATAGGGATTTCTGTCTGTTTCAATAGAAACACCCTAACGGTCGGTGACAGACACTGATAATAGGGAAAGGTAATCTACACACAGAAAATTTTTCTAGTGCACTCTCTAGCAGTGGCAACTACTAGAGATAGTAGCACATGTATGGACTACACTTGAGTTCAAAGAGCGAGTGCAAAATCTATAAAAATAAATAGATGTCTACAAAAGAAATGTATCAAAAAGTATTAAATTAGTACACAGCTTAAAATACTAGCCCTTTGGGACAGAAGAGTTAAAGGGACAATTGGGATAGAGTGAGTTCAGTTAATAACTGGATGGCACAATGTTTAGAAAGACATATTATGTATGGAGCATCCAATACACACATGATGCATTGGTTGGTGCAGAATGAGCTACACCACCAATATTTGTTTTATAGCAGAAGCAGGACACATATTACGTGACATAAAAACACTTTAGTCGTTAATCACAGTTTAAATTTCACAGCAAAGGGTCACCTCATAATACTCCATTCCTGTGCCAGTCAATATCACACAAAATACTCCTCACTGTCCTGTGTGAAAAGTGGAACAGACAGCAATCCCAACAAACCACACAGGACACACAGGCATACATTCATAAGGCTGCTGCCAGAATGCCAACAAACATAACAGTCCGCCACTAAAACTACAGTTCATTGTCGATGGAAGCAGCAATCACTAGAAAACCAGCTGTTGCACACATAAGGCAAAACAAGCTATTTCAGCACCTGGCCTGCATCATTTTTCTGAACATGCAGTTCACAATGCAAACAACCAAGGACAGATGTAAAAGCATTCTACATGAAATACACAGCTCACAGTGTCACTACACTCAATAGCTGGGCATCAGAACCATGTTATACCAGTCCAAAATGAGGAAAATGAGTAAGAAAACCATGGCCAGAAGCAAGAACACTCCAGAGGTCTTAACAGCTCAACAGCCTATCTGCCATATTGGACTACAAGCCCAGTGTGTACCATTATGATGTCACAACTCATCAATGGAAAATTCCAGCTTTGTCTCCGTATGATAGAGGATTGGAAACTCTTCATAGTCTGGTAAATACAGCTGTAGTGACTGACTGAGTAAGTGCTCATTTCTAGGGTGCTCTTTGCTATTAGCAGCAGTACCACAGAGCAGGATACTCGCTTACCCCAGGAATTTAAAAGGTTGCTTAAGACTGAGGACACTGTCCACAGCAATGTGGGTGTGGAAAGCAGGGAGAAACTACCACACTGTTCATCCTAAGAAATTCAGCATGGCAACTGAAAAAGAACTGGACAGAGGACATTGCAGACACATTGAATTAGAACGTGAAATTGACAAAGAATCAAGAATCTTTTTGTGGCAGGCCATGATGGGAGCAAAGTTCTACAATAGACCTGCTTTATGATGATGATGACAACATACAATGTTGAGCATCAAGAATCTTTTGTGGCAGGCCATGATGGGAGCAAAGTTCTTCAATGGACCTGCTTTATGATGATGATGACATATATAACAGTGCTATAGAATAACAAGGCAGCTGTATATAGTTGATGGTGCGTGTCTATAAACAACAAAGTCCATTTTAACAATATATCCGAGTTTATTTGGCATCAATTTGTAAAGTCCCATACAGATGAAATTTCATACTCGACTCGTTCTACTTAGCGGCTGATGGAAGGACTGTTTACGTCCACACGTGAGCAACCCTAGATCCCTAACTACCGGTGCTCACGCGTGCACAAACCTATTTCCCCTTGTTTTTGCACACCATCTATTAACTCATTAATTCCCTAACAGAGATGGTGCTCTGTTACACATACAATGTTGAGCATCAAGAATCTTTTTTTGTGGCAGGCCATGATGGGAGCAAAGTTCTACAATAGACCTGCTTTATGATGAAGATGACAACATACAATGTTGAGCATCAAGAATCTTTTCTGGCAGGCCATGATGGGAGCAAAGTTCTACAATGGACCTGCTTTATGATGATGACAACATACAATGTTGAGCATGTATGCCATTACTTCCTACTTTTTCCACATGGTGAATGTAAGACACAGTTTGCACAATGTCATTCCTCTTCAAAGGAACAAATACCATCATTGAACATAAACACAAGTACATTTTTAATGGTTAATTCAATTTTAATTTCTTTCATCATTCTAAGCCGGCTCCTTGGTGAAGGAGTTACAGATGCAGTTCGTAATCCTGCGTACAGCCTTAAAAACACAGCTGCGGGCAATTTGGCAGCAGATTGCCTTACCTTAGTATTTTATGAAATGGTGTGGTTGCCAGTAATTCAGAAAGTAATGGTAAACTACTGAACATAAACTCGCCAAGAGATCACAAGCAACATAAAAATGCTGGTGTTGGCTGCAACGTCCTGTAAAAAGATATGCAACTAACTTTTTTAACACCATTCTAAAATCCATGTCCATCTTCTAGTTGCTCAAGTATATGTTTGCTTAGCTGCAGACACCATTAAACCTGCATTTACTAAAGGTTCTACTGTAACCTCTTGTATGTTAGGAATGCAGTTCTCCCCACCTCACATCACACACAAGCAGGTCAACATGGTCGAATGGGTAAGAACGTGTACTCTTAGACTTCCAGTGTGCTGATGCTGAGGTTAGGGGTTCAACCCCTACACCGGACAGCTGGACTAAAATGTTGGCCTGTCGTCCTTGACTTGGGGACGTAAATTACAAGTACCTCTGAAGTCGGAGTGGATTCGCCTGATGGTGAGGGACACAGTTAATAGGGAAAGCTAATCCACACGCAAAATTCAGTCCATCACTACTATAGATAATCTGTATGAACTACGCTTGAGGTCAAAGCGAGCGAGCGCCAAAAAAAAAACAAAAAACTTCACACACACACACAAACTGACCACATCTCCTTTTGGTCCAGAAATGAGAGCTCCACCATCAGATAAGACTGGTGGGCCAGGTGGACCAGCTGGGCCACGGTCACCTTTGACTCCTGGAAAACCATCTCCTTTGTCCCCTTTCCTGCCTCTCACACCTGGTCTGCCCTGTTAAATATGTATGATAAAAGTTAAACATTTATGACAAAAGTTAAAAAAGTATGATAAAAGTTAATTTTCATAATTGTATTTTGTAAAGCTGCCCTACACTTTATGTTTTTATATTGTTTATGGTTTATGAGAAGAGTTTACATGCTTAGATTATTGCTATATTATTAGAGGATTATATTACCTACATCAGAACTCCTGTGCAACATATTTATATATCTATATATATATATATTATAGGATACATTTTAAAGCTTACGTCACTAAATAAAAAAAACCTAAACTGCTGGTGTCTACTGGGAGATTGTTCAGGGCCGAGAGGAATAAAGACCACTTGTCCAATCAGCCACCATGCCATGGTCAGAATTTGCATCTTACCCTAATACCCTGATCTTTATCAACACATGTCCCATAATATATAAGGCTGACATCCTTAACTCCCTTGCCATGCACTCTTCTATGTCACTTAATAAAAATTACATGCTCTTCTGTGTCACATAATAAAAGACAAATAATTATATGAATTTAAAAAATATATAGTTGATTGGTTAACTAGATCTGCTCTCTGACACACCTGTAAGTGATCTGTCTCTCTAAGTAGGTGTCAGAGAATTTATGCATATGTTGTTGATCATTTCAAATGTGAAGTGCATTCTGAACTTCCATCTTCAAATCTGGTGTCCCGACTTTGTTCTTGGGATTATCAAACTGTTCCTCACTTGAATAAATGTAAAGGTCTTTCACATTCTCTGACCATGTATCTAGACTTGATCTTTGGCCTTTTACCTGGTATAAGCGATGGCAAAGGACAAATATCGTAGAAGAATTGATTCATCAACCTCTCCATACATCTGTAGCAATAGTTATATGTGATGCATATTGTACGTCTTTTGACCATATATAGAGTGTAATTTTAATGACTGTGGGGTTTTTGAAAATATTGCCGTTCCAAGTTTTGTATTCACCCTCTGTGAACTCATGCAACATAAAAGATAACTACAAAACTTGGAACTCCAATATTTTCAAGAACCCCACATTATTTAAAACTACACCCTGTACAATTAATAAGAACCAGCAAGTATTTGTCCATGTCAGTGTTTATAAGTATAACTGATTGTAACAACTGGTTTATTGCAACAATTTTAATGGATTACTGTAAATACTTGGAGGAGGACAGCATGAGATAATTCTTGGTGGTCTTGTGTTATGGCACAGAAGGGTGTCAGCTCATGAATTGATATATGTTGTTGGAGACTGCATGAATGTCTTGTGTCATGGCAGAGAAGGGTGTCAGCACATGAATTGATATAAGATGTTGGAGACTGCATGAATGTCTTGTGTCATGGCACAGAAGGGTGTCAGCATATGAATTGATATAAGATGTTGGAGACTGCATGAATGTCTTGTGTCATGGCACAGAAGGGTGTCAGCATATGAATTGATATAAGATGTTGGAGACTGCATGAATGTCTATGCCAGTTAGGAAGGCACATCATGATGATGATTATTGTAAAAACATGTTAAGCTGATTGTGACCACATACTAGGATTACTGAGACTACAAACCATAAATCCTGGCAAGCCCAAATCACCCTTTGATCCTGGCAACCCTCTAGGTCCCAAATCTCCCTTGTCTCCCTTTTCTCCCTGTAACCAGGAAGAAGACAAGCAACAATCAAATTTAAACAAACTTTTATATACTTCATCAATGCTAACTAAACTCAATCATGGTATTTAAAAGAGAAGAGGCAGAGGTCTTAAAAACTTCTGCAGAAATGTTATTGACAGAGAAAAATATAGAGCTCTCCTTAGGATGGTGAAGTCAGCTGTGTCAATAATGAAGAGCAGAAACAGTACAGAAATAGCAGACCTAAGAACAGAACTAAGCCAGAAATTAAAATAGGCAGTAATATAATGGATTTATTCACATTGCAGTATGCCTGGAAATGAAAAAGCTGGCCGATTAGCAAAGAAGGGGAGAAGACTACCTCAGCCTCATAATGACATAACCTTTGATGGGGTGAAGAGATTCACAAGAAGCAGTTATAGAACCATGTGGAAATCAGAGCATCCAGGTCACCAGAAAAATGATGCATGTTACCAACTAAATTGAAAAGAACAAGTTACAATCTTTAGACTATGGACAAGCCTCAACAGGCTGAAATACTACATGTTTAATAAAGTAAAGATAGAAGATATCGATTAATGTAACTGTTAAGCTGGTAAAATGACAACTAAACATTTGTTACAGGAGTGTCCAACATATGCAGAACAGAGAAATGGTATTTTGGCCTAAAGCAACTCCGTTTGTGGAACAACTGTACAAGTTTATGTTGACTACTTTGCATTTATTTATATTGACGTCTGAAGGTGAACAAAGAAGAGGAAGAGGAAGACGAAGAAGAAGAAGAAGAAGAAGAAGAAGAAGAAGAAGAAGAAGAAGAAGAAGAAGAAGAAGAAGAAGAAGAAGAAGAAGAAGAAGAAGAAGAAGAAGAAGAAGAAGACAAAGTGGAGGAGGAAGAGGAGGAGAAAAAGAAGAAGAAGAAACTAATGCATTAAATGTAGCAAATCCTGTGAGTCCAGTTTCTAGATTCCTTCATGCAACTATTTTCAATGGTGCAAACACGTTGTCTTTAATTAATGACAAATGGGTCCATAAAATGTTGCTCATATTTAAATGAAACCAATAGGTGGATACATTTTAACATAAATATTTGTGATTGCTATAATAGTAGTATAAGAATAGTTTTAGAATGGCTGAAAATTAAAGACCTTTTACCATGAAGCAAATGTCTTGTAGAGTACAATCAAAGAAGATTATTTTATCTCCATTGTTTACAATTCCTATGCCTTATTGATTGATTGATTGATTTAGGAACCGACATCACAGCATTCGGGGCATTCCCATAAGCGCTCCGTCCCCATCCTCAGAAGCCAGCGAAGAGTTCCAACCCCAATAGTACCAGTTGCAATCTGATTATATGTGCGTCTCACCTTTCCTCTAAGCATCGAGCAGTGGCCAGATCCCCTCGTCACTTCTTGCTGTCGCATTCTTGCCAGACCATGGTGATCCATTTGCTCCTCCGAGGTGTACACGTGCTCCCACAAGGCTGCAACCACGTCTGCCATATCATGCATCACTACTCCACCAAGTTTTGCAGAACCAGCCAATCTATCTGCCTGTTCATTCCCCAGCACGCCCCGGAGAAAAGATCCAGACGATGCCTGCCACCTGTGACTTCCAAAGCGAAGCAAGCCACTCTGCGCGAAGCTTGTCTGTCCTCACCCTGCTCAGCATGCTTTCTGAGTCAGTCACAATCACGATGTGTGTGTGTATCGTATTCTCCATCCAGCAGAAAGCTGCACTGACTGCCTCCACCTCTTGTAGAGTACAATCAAAGAAGATTATTTCATCTCCATTGTATACAATTCCTATGCCTTATTGATTGATTGATTGATTTAGGAACCGACATCACAGCATTCGGGGCATTCCCATAAGCGCTCCGTCCCCATCCTCAGAAGCCAGCAAAGAGTTCCAACCCCAATAGTACCAGTTGCAATCTGATTATATGTGCGTCTCAGATTTCCTCTAAGCATCGAGCAGTGGCCAGATCCCCTCGTCACTTCTCGCTGTCGCATTCTTGCCAGACCATGGTGATCCATTTGCTCCTCCGAGGTGTACACGTGCTCCCACAAGGCCACAACCATGTCTGCCTTATCATGCATCAATACTCCACCAAGTTTTGCAGAGCCAGCCAATCTGTCTGCCTGTTCATTCCCCACCACACCAGCATGCCCCGGAGAAAAGATCCAGACGATGCTTGCCACCCGTGACTTCCAAAGCGAAGCAAGCCACTCTGCGCGAAGCTTGTCTGTCCTCACCCTGCTCAGCATGCTTTCTGAGTCAGTTACAATCACGATGTGTGTGTGTATCGTATTCTCCATCCAGCAGAAAGCTGCACTGACTGCCTCCACCTCCAATCTTAAGCTAGATGTTGTGGTATCATATGCCAGGCTCTATTGCACCAAACGTCGACCATTAGCCTTTGCCAAGAACTCCCAGGCACGTCTACTACCTCTCAACACCGAACCATCTGTGTAGATAATCACATCACCCGGGCGAGCATTATCCTGAATTAGTTGCTGGATTTCCACTTCTGTGGCCCCTGCTGGCCACTATCCGCTCAATGTAATTATAACTCTGCACAAGTCTGACTGCTCCGCTGGCACTCTGACCCACTCGTCTCCTCGCCTAATGTTCTCCAAGATGCACACCTGTCTGATCGTATCCTCCACCTGAGCCATCTATGATGTCCCTCTTATCAGTCGCTGGCCCTTAACTGCATCCAGCGCCTCATGCAATGGGTGATCTGTGTCTGCAGCTACTCTGAGGTATACCTTCGCCTGCATCACCTTGAGCGCCTTAAAGAGGATTAGAACCTGGTCTCCTGGCTGAGTGACCAGTATTCTAACTGCTTGGCCACCGCTTCTTCACTGGTTTAATGTTTAATGCTAACTCATACTAAAGTAAGCAATTCTGCATTCTTATGTTGTGTTCACAATGTACTGTAATGTTTATTAAAAGGTAAAAAGGTAGTCTCATAATAGATAATGTTGTTAAAGTGTAAAGTTGTATGCTTTCACATATCCTAGGTCACGACAAATGAGTTGGGGTGAGCACTTTCCTTCCTTATCACCTTTCCATCCCAGACAATTCCCAGAAAATTCTGAAACTGTTTAGTACCCATTTTTATGAGGCTGGGTTGACCCCAGAGCTGTACAGTTGGAACAAAATAACCCTGCCTCTTCTTGGGATAGAACCTGGATGAGTGTGCCGGCAGGCTATTGCACTAACCACTTGGGGGCTGAGTTGTCTCGAAGTATGGTGTCTGCCTCGAGTGCTGGAGGTCCCGGGTTCAAGCCCTGGTGAGGGTCAGGATTTTTCACGTGGACTTCTAGTAACAGAATTTCCCCTGGTCTCTGGGTAGTGAGATCGTGTATTGTTGCACATGTAAATAATCCCTTGGCAGTTGGAAATCGAAAAAGAGTAGCCTAAAGGCACTGCCCGGGCAAAATTTCGAGTTAAAAATCTACCCAAAGTATTTCAGGATACTTGCCGGTGTTACGGAGTTCATGCACTGAGTTGAAATTCTCCGGACTCAGGCTTGAGTTAGGATTAGAACGGAGCACTTATGGGTTACACCCATGTGCCATGATGTTGATCCGTCGACTAAACTAAACTAAACTAACCACTATGGTTCTATGCTTATTACTTTGTCCCAAAGCAGTTTCCTGCCATGGGTCTGTGATGTGATAGTTTAAATATGTTTGCATATCCTTTACAGGACATCGCTGTCAACATCAGAATCTTTCAGCTGATTGTTGATTTCATGGCAAGATTACGCTCAGTAGTTTGCCATTGCTTTCTGAGCGGCCGGCTCACATACCCCGTAAGTTACCGATGCGATTCGAACCACTGCTGATTCTCACTGTTGTCACGTTACTTACGAGAGTATCCGAGATTACGGAGAAAAGTTGCTAACCTCTAGGCCAGGAAGCCGGCATGTGATGTGATAGAGCCATCACATTTTGTAGCCGAGAGCAAGGAGGAATAGGTGGCCAATCTTTCCGTTATTGTGACAAGCGGTGAGCTCAGGCGTTAAATTTATGCTTATTACACTAGTTAAAAACTCGTGCTGGACAAATGCTAACTGCAGTTTTGCATGTTACCGTTAGAACAATAGCTTAAAGCACAATGATATTTTGAAATTGTGCTTATCTAAATGAAATACATAAAATAGTTGTAACATTTGATGGAAGATGCCTTTGTAGAAATTAGAACAAAAATCATTAATAGAATAGAGATAAGTAGACTAATTAACAGCCAAGATCAAATAAATTCCTACTATTCACTAAATATCTATGATCACTATGTATAAGATAAGAGATACCACAATGAATGAGATAATACAGAGGTAAGTATTACACTTAAAACAAACTACTATAACAAAAAGAAATTAGTACCATTCAAAAAGATCAGATAACTATAAGTCATAAAATACCACAAAGATCAGATAACTATCAGTCATAAAATACCACAAAGATCAGATAATTATCAGTCATAAAATACCACAAAGATCAGATAACTATAAACCAAAATCAGATGTGTCTCAATTACATAATAGAGTTCTTTTTCATATTAAAAATGTGTGTAGAAAATCATAAAAGTAACCTTTTGACTCTCTCCAAAAAGACCACTACCAGGAGGACCTGGGGGACCAACAGGACCCACAAGCCCACGTTCACCACGCTCTCCTTTTGGGCCCTGCAAGAAAAAGCCATGGTGACAAGAAAGTAAATTTTGTAAAATGAAAGTAACATTACTGTCACATGAAAAAAACAAATCTGGCTGATATACTTGTAGTCAAAGATTACAATTCAATTAAATAAACATTGTAATGAATTTGAAGAAAAGCAAATGTCTATTATTATAAGTGAAACAAAAAATTGTGTGAAAAACACAGCAATAATAAAACTTTACAACACTTGTGAGAGAAAATTGGCACTGTGGACACACTCATTGTTAGGGAAGATAAGACAAAATAGTTTCAAAATATTCCTGTAATAGTTAACACCTGTGTGAATGATTGATTCTCATCTTCTTTCTTCTTATTATTATGCCTTTAAATATCTGAGTGGAGTCTAGGTCCACAACCACCATTGCCAGGTACTTTGTAGGCCAGTTGTCAGTTATCAGTTATCAGTTGGGGTATCGTCATTGCACGCTGGACAGGTCCGTAGGTGCACAGATCCTCCCCCCAGCATATGCATCAGCGTCTGGTGGCTAATAGTGCCATTTCTGTGTTGGTTGACGAGGCTCCTCATTTTCCTGATGTACCTCTTGTGTCTGGCTATGCCAGTTCTTACTCCAAAGTCTCTCATCCTGGAAAATGATGTGGATTCACTGACGTCAAAGTCCTCTGTTCTCGACATCTCTTTAAGGATGTTAATAACAAAAGTGCGATGCATGGGCTGGCCATCTGCCAGTTTATCAGCTTGTTCATTTCCCTTGACTCTTGCATGTCCTGGGACAAAAGTGAAGGTGACTTACGGACAACGGACTTCCGCAGCGAATCAGTCCACTGTTTACGCACAGATCCTGCATCGACTTTTCGAATCATGCTCAATGAATCACTTAGTACACACATGTTGGTATAATGCTGTGATTCTAACCATATGAAAGCCTGTGTTACTGCCATCACTTCCATCGTCATGCTTCTCGTGGTCATTGAGTGGGAACCATTGGATTCTTGAACGGTTCGACCCAGTGAACGGTAAATGCCCACGCACTTCTCTGCTGCTTTACAACAGATCCATCTGTATAGATGAGCACTTCGGGGTTGTCTGAGTGATCATAGATGAGCGCGTTAACCTCTGCATTGATAGCGGCAGGGTTCTGTTCTCTGCACTGTCTGTCAAGTGTGATGATGCAGGAGAAGGTGCATTTAAAAGCTGGAGGCATCGGCACCCATTCCTTGCCGGGGTGGACACAGGTAGGACTGCAGACCTGTCTGATGACATCTTCCGCCCGACCCATCCATGATTTGCCCCTCTTTAGCCTGTCACCATCTTCTCTGAATATATCTTCATGCAGAGGGTGCTGCTCATCTGCACTAATTTTTAAGTATGCACGAGCTCTCCAGATCTTGATCCTGTGGTTCATAATCGGGAAGTCAATGAGGTATCTCATTGCTACACAGCTGGTGTCTCTCGTGCAGCCCAAAATGATGAGCATGGCTTCGTTTTGTACCTTTTCAAGTCTTCCAATCTGTGTAGGGCTGACAATGAGGATGGCCAGGGCATACTAGATTGGTGAAAGTACCAGTCCTTGGAATAGAAGTATTAACAGTCTTTGCTCAATATTGGCAGTTGCCATGACTCTCATTGCTGACAAACTTTTTCGAGCCTTCGTTATGGCATAATCAACATGATCTCTGAATGACAGGCTACGATCAAACGTCATGCCAAGATATGTCATCGACTGGGTTCTACTCAAAATACTCCCATCTATCCTCACTGCCGGCAGGTCTGTTTTCACGAAATGGTTGTTTTGGGAAGACCATGTAACTGATGCCTTTGCAAGGTTGGCAAGGGTACCGGCAACAGCACACCATGAGGAAATTCGATCTAGTTTGCCCTGCATACCATTGGCAACCGCCTGTCTATCTTGACCCTGTCAATACACAAGAATGTTGTCAGCAAATGACAGAGTACTACCCCTCCCGTCCAACTGTTGGTCAGTGATCGGCACCTTATACACCTTGAATAGTACAGGTGATAGTGGTGAACCCTGCGGCAATCTTGGACATATCGTTCTTGGCTCAGAAGACCAACTCTCACATCTTAGCACCACCTTCTTTTGGAACAGGACTGCAGCTATCCATCGTATAAGGTGAGGGTACACTTTCAGTCTGAGAAGGGTTTGCATCAAGTGCTTGAAGGATACTTTATTGTATGCATCCTCTAAGTCTATGGCAGCCGCACATATTTCTTCTCTGCTCTGAAACCCTTCATAAATGTCCTGAACAAAGTTTATTCAGCCATGACTCTGTATCCTCCAAGTGTGGGCGGGAAGCAGCCGAGTTGTTCCAAATCACGAGCAAGTCTGTGTGCTACAATTTTCTCTAGTAGCTTGCCAGCAGTGTTCTGCATTGTTATGATTCTGTAGCCACATAACTTGAAATGGTCTTTGTTAGGTTTTGGCAGTGGTAACAAGTAGCTGTGTAGCCATTCCTCTTTGACCAGGCCCCTTTGGATACTGGTGTTAAATTCTCTGGCCAGTTTTTCCATGTCATCATCTGACATCGTCTGTTGGTCCCCATATTGGACGCCATCTGAGCCTGGTGCAGTGTTGGGTGATTTCTTGAGCATTGCGCGTAATGCCTCAGCAGGGATTACATATTCTTCACCCGTCCCGGCCTCCTCGCACAACTGAGAGAGTGCCATTGTGGTCCTCTGTCTGGTGGGCACGTCTTTCTGATCTGTGTCTTTATCCACGTCCGACTTTTTCCATGCGAGGTCTGTGCCTTGAAAGTCTGGAATACCCCTCCGTTGTGCAGCACCGTTCATGCTCTTATGGAGGCACCAGAATGTCGTGAGAGACCGCTTGGAGTGACACCTTCATGCAGAACTCATCCCATTTCTCGGCCTTCGCCTGTTTGGTGCAGGATTTGAATAAGGTCATCGTCCTATGGACCTCAGTCTTCAGGTTCGCCAACTCACCCTGTTTTCACTTTCACTGCACACTTTATAGGCCAGTCTCAGATCAACCCTCTTTAGTTGTCTTTTCTTACCTGCACAGGAGAACTGCAGTGTTATATTCTTTATTTCTTTTTGGGGCCCCAGTAACAAATTATAATTTATATGATGGTAGTAACCATGATGTAACAAAACTGCTAATGTAACTATTTATTCTTGAACTGTAGTCTCTGAGGAAAATGCAAAGAATATCATGGACAGACATAAAAACCAATCAGCATGCCCTACTAGAAGCAAATGAAAACCGTAAACTGATTAGGGAAGTTAGACGTAGTCAGTCAAACAGTTTTGGGCGCATTATGAGAAGACAAACTAGAGAACTTGGTGACAACTGGCAACATTGAGGGGAAAAGAACAAGAGGGAAGCAGAGTAGTAAATTCAGCCAGACGTGAGAGTTACATCGAGAAAACAAAGTGCCTCGTCAACCAACACAGAACTGGCACTATTAGCCACCGGACGCTGATGCATATGCTGGGGGGAGGATCTGAGCATCTATGGACATGTCCGGAGTGCAACGAAGATAACCCAACTGATAACTGATGACTGATAACTGATGACTGAAGAGTAGTAAATATCTGAATGGCTTGAAAACATGGTATGGTCGAGACAAAACACAGGGTTAATCCACAACTCACTGTGATCGTGTAAGATGGTGAAACATGACGCCCATGCTTATCAGCATGGCACATGATGATGATGATGATTCTTGAACAGAAATGTGTATGTTGTTTACAATGCATCGCTGAAATTGAAAATGTCCTTGACTGAACACCATACAAATCTCTCTCTCTCTCTCTCACTCTCTCTCATGATGATGGTATGGTACAATAGCCTCTCTGCCATGCACCTTTTGATATTATCCTCCCATTTAAACCAATGTCCTCCTTTTGCATATTTTCATTCCACTTTTCTCACTAAAATTGTTTTTAACAGGGTATAGAGCTTCTATATTTGTTTCGTTTTCATTTCCATGAAATATGACTTCTCCATCTGCATATCTACATTTCTAGAGCATCAATTTAATGCTTACATTGCTTATTTATTGTCCATATATTTGTCTATTTCTATATATTCACATTTCAACAGCATTAATTCTTTCTTCCATTTGTATTTTTGAACTTCTTCATCTGCTGACTTTCATCTCCCAATGGAGCATAGCCCCCTCAACTAACTCAGGCCCTTCAAAGACTTGTTCATCCAAGACAGGGGGTGAATCTTCTGAGGCGGTCACACCTGATAAATATCAGATTTGTTTTTGTGCCAGGACACGCAGGTGTATGAGGACATGAGCAAACTATGGGCTTGCTAGTCAGGCTACTGTGGAAAAGGGACTAGCAATGCAGCTGACTGATATAATACATGCCATCAAGGCTGACAGGCAGGAACATTAAATGAATCAAGAGATGACTGCCATCATACAACCTTTACCAGACTAAAAACATCAAGTGAACAGTGGTGAAGCCAGGTAGAACTGCTATGCACGAGGACAAAGAAAAATAGTCACTCAAAACAGAACTGGGTCATTAACTTCTACATGATTAGAGAGATACTGAGGAAGGCATTCAAGCACTTATGGACTGAATGGTTCAATGTGCAGTGAGGATGATCTGATGAGGAACTAAGACTTGTTCACGACTGACTGGACTGTGCAGCTGTTCTATAAGATGAGATAGCCAGTTTGACATCAACCCTTCTTTTACTTACCTCATACAACACACATTGTTTAATGTAAATGAATGATATTTCACAAGCTAAACAAGGCTGCTTGATGTTCAATGTAATGCTACTACAACAATTATCTAAAGAGTAACATATTTACCGTAAGTCCAGGCAATCCATCTAGACCAGATTGTCCTGTATAACCTCGTATCCCATCTCTGCCGGGCAAACCAGGAGCTCCAGGCAGTCCAATATCCCCATTTTTTCCCTAAAATGAAAATGCACATTTGTTTGGTTTAAAGATCACTTTCACTGCACACAAGGATACATCTCTTTCAGTGCTTCTGGCTTTTTCAATAGATCACACAATGATGTTTTAAACATTGTGTACAAGCTACACAGCGCCAGCAAGAACCTTAATGGGTTCATACCAGAAAAACACATGCTATAAATATTTCTTATGAGACTATATTTTCTAAATTTAAAATCTAGCTTGAGCAGCTGCCTATTCTCTTCAATTTTCAACTTCCAAGGCCTTTGTAAAGTTATCATACTGCACGCAGAACTTTATTTGCTTGCCCTTATCTGTAAATCTAGGCATTTTATACACAACCCTGAGATCTGTGAGGGATAAAACAGCCTGAGCTTTCTTATTTTTGTAAACAGCCACAACTTGTTTCATACCTTGTCTTCTTTAGCCTTCTTAACTTTCTAAGCTTTTTAAGTCTTTAGTCAGAAGCAGATGACAATGTGTCTATAAGTTACTTCACCCCCCAATTCTTTGGACTGCCAGAGTAACTAACAACGATTGCCTGAAAGAGGCTAATGAAACTAGAACACTATATACAACAATAAGAAAGAGACAAACAGTTTTCTTTGGTCATGTGATGAGAAGAGAGGCATTGGAGAACATCGTGACAACTGGAAATATCGAGGGGAAGAGAGGCAGAGGCAGACCAAGAGAAATGATGCTGGACGGATTGAGACGGTGGCATGGAGGAATATCATCAGCAGAGCTGATCCAGAACACCAAAGACCGAGATCTGTGGAGAGCCATGATAATGATGATGATGTGGTTTTGTAGACAAACAATTAGAACATCATGTACAAATAACAAGTTTAATGAAGATATCTTAAACAGAGTTAAATTTCACAAAGAGATCTGGTTAATAGAATTAGATGAAGACAGTCCATATTCTTTGGGCACATTATGCAAGAGGAAAGCAGAAATACACTGGACAGCAGATAATTTGGAGTTGAAGAGAGGCAGGGGGAGAACAAGAGAAAAGATTCTGGACATTTTGGCATCGTGGCATAGGTTATCAGAAATGCCTGGCAGTCCATGAGACAGAAGGCTGTGGACAATCAGGATGGCAAACACCGTATGGCTTGGACTATAATACAGGACAGAAAGCCAGTGTTTGTGGCCGACATTTCAATCATTCATGACCAAATGGCCAGTAACTTTTACCACACTGTTTGTTTTTTTTGGGTCCTGGTTATGTGTAATTATTTCCCTTATGTAAATCAGCATAGTTTTTAATAAAAATGAGACACGTGACCCTTAAAAATTTAAAGAATGTTTTAAAAAGCCAAAGAAAGAGAAAAATCCCACAACAAACATGGGAAATTATTCACATCCCAAGCTCTGTTTACCTACTCAACAACCAATATTTTTACAAGATCATGTTTTGAAGTAAGCTTCAGGTCATGAATGGCAACAATAATTTGAAGCTCATGGCTTCAGAACATCACGTTATAATAGAAAATTCCATCATATGTCAACTCACAGATTACCAGACGTAACTTATAGAAATACTGGAATAGAATATAAGCCATATATTTTACTTGCTCTGGACTTGTATAGTCTTAACTACTGAAGCCACTCAGTTTGATAAATTTTGGATAAATTTTAAAGCCACTGTAAATGAAACAGGTATGCTAATAGTCAAAATTTAGGAAATGCAGTTACAATCACATACATCATTATGTAAATCAACATTAGTTTTCCAGTGTAATTATCCCTGTGTATAACATTGGATAGAGAGTCGTTGTAGTGGAGTAGCTAGCACACTTGCCTGTTGGCCTGGCAGTCATGGGTTTGAAATCACACTGAGGCAGATTTTTTTAACCAGGCCAAATATGGGTTCCAATAATTGAAATAATAAAGGCAGCTGGTGTGATAATGACCACATGACTTCTCAAGTGCCGATTGGTCTATACAAATATGGGGCTACCACCAAATTTCCAATATGTCCCAAGGCACGTAAAAAGGGTCCTTCACTTTTCATTACAAATGACAAGAAAATGACTGGATAGATTAAAGGAAAGTAATCCTCCACTTAAATAATGTGCGAGTTTTAATTAGAAAGAACGTCCCTGAAAACTTAACTGGTTCAGTGCCGAAGGATAATAATATATCACCAAATGAGACTTTCATTTAGACTGAAGGACGATATATCACCATATTAGGGTCATTATGTTATTTGTTCTGTTTTGTGGTATCTTCAGCAATTTTAAGGCTCAGTGAATGGAAATTAGCATAACAATACGTGTTCATTTGATTGAGTACCATGTTTGGTCTAAACCTACATTTTGCTTGGCACTGAATCAGTGAAACAACTTACTGGCAATCCTGAGAGTCCAGAATCTGATCCTCTAATGACTGTTGTCTCGCCAGGAGGTCCTGCTGGTCCAACATCACCTTTGTCTCCTTTAGGGCCAGGTGGGGCGGGTTCTGCCGGTGGGCTTGGCGGTGCTGGAAGGCCAGGATCTCCTCTATCGCCCTTAAGATCAACACAATAATATTACAGTTTATTTTGAAGTATTTTCTCATGTCAATCAATCATGAAACATGGGTTGTAAAAAGAACAGTGTTTCTCAACCTTTTCTGAATCATAACCTCTATCGCCCTTAGGATCAACACAATAATAATTCAGTTTATTTTGAAGTATTTTCTCATGTCAGCCTATCATGAAACACGGACTATAAACAGAACAGTGTTTCTCAACCTTTTCTGAGTCGTAACTAATTTTTATATCAGCTGTGTAACGATCTGTGTAATAAACTCCTTTTTTTTGATTTTGATGATAATTTGTCCAGTTGCATACTGACAATGCAAACAAACATACAAACAAACAAACAAACTTTATTTTCAAACATGCTAGCATAATAGCTAAAGAACAAAATATGAAAATGAATATAGAGAAAATAGAGGTCATGACCACTGCAAGGAAAGAAATAGAAACTAAGACTGATATAACAAAATGGCAACCACAGGAAATGAAATATTTCAAATACTTGGAGGAGTTAAAATCATGTGATAAAAGAACAACAGCAGATTGTATTAGTCAGATATTACCAAAATTGTAGAACAAACACATGATACAAAAAAGAGCATTGTTCAACAGTCTCACTACCAGCTTGGACACTGCCTGTAAATGAAAAATGGAAATGGAAACAAAAACGGAAAGACATTAAATGTCTGCAGTGAATTTTAAATGTTACGAGAGGAGACAAAATGTTACCACACAAAAAAAAATACGGATATGAAGGAGCAAGTAGGGACAGAACTAGTGTTCATAATCATTACCTTGTTCCAAGCCGATAAGTATGGCCAGTCATGGTTCGCTATCTCGCAGGGACACCACTGTCTTGTATCAGCACTGTATTCTTCTTGCAATTACATCTTGTGGCTAAGCCACTCTGGTATTTATCTCTTTTTATTTCCCTTGTTTTTTTTTTTTTTTATCTCCATCACTTTTGCCAGTTTTCAAGTTTTCTTTTCATAAGATGCCTCAAAAATTCTTGACTGTCTGTCTAATTTCTCTAATCAATTTACGGTTTTCATTTATATCTTGAAGTGCTGTCTCATTCATTAATGCTTGGTATTCTTTGCATTTCCTTCAGAAACCACATTTCCACAGCCATTAAGTTTTAACATTTCCCCTTATTGTATATTTTTCACATACATATAACAGTATAGGTTCTATATAACACTTTAACACTCTTATTCTAACTGCAATTGACAGCTTTTATTTTTTATTGATAAGTATGTTTCCCACCCTGCAAAAGACTATAATTTGTGATGGAGATTCTGGCTCTAATCTCTAAATACATCTTTCATCATATGATATGACTGCTGCAAGACAGTATTGTCCCATTTACTTGGGTGTTACATTGTGATATTTATTTCTTTTTGTTGAGATGATCATAATATCTGTTTTCTTAAAATTTAATTCTAGCCCTAACTGCTCAATGTGTACAATTAATCCACCAAATGCTACAGATCCTATTTATTGTCTGCAATTGATACTGCATCAACTGCTAATCTTATATTGTTGGTATTATTTCTTCTGATGGAGATTCCCCAAGAATTGACTTCGTCATTTTCATCAGGCATGGTTGGATAACACTATCCAATGCCACAAATTATTCCTCCCCACGACACTTGATGGCAGAAGTGGAAGATGATGATGATGATGATGGTGATGATGATGATGATGATGATGATGGTTGGATAAGCTTCTATCTAGTTGTGTAAGGTGTTTATTTCCACTTGACAAATTTTGAAAGCAACTTCTGAAAATGGCCAGAAGACTACAGGAAAGAAGGCATTCAAGTAAAAATGTAGGTACATAGGGGTAATGTTACAACTGTTTGGGACAGAAAGAGTTAAGACACATATAGCATGTATGATGTCAAAAATAAAGATATGGTGAGTTGGCTAGTAAAGAATGAGTTAACAGAACAGTTCACCTCTATTTGATGGTCTGTATTTGACAGTCTGTATTTTGTAGTCTGTTATGCAAATAGTGAAATACGAATTCACAACTGAATATTTTATTGACACTATATCATGGAATAATTTTAGAACAGTTTAAACTAATTATGTGAAAATCAAATTATGAACATAGCACTCAAGGTGGGAATAACAAATCCTGTCTCAATCAACAGGAGTGTCAAAGATTACAAAGTCTATTCAATGCTTAGAAGATAATGGATGAAGCAATTACAAACATCACATAAGGATTAGAGTCAATGGTGAGCGACTATATACCATTAAGTTTGAAGATGACTAACCATCAGAATTAAAGAAGGAAAAAAGAAATCACTAAAACATTGTTCACCAAAATCAATGACATTGTCACAGCATCTGGCCCAAAGATAAATGCTAGTAAAACAGTAGCGATGTTAAAGGAAAATGATGAGCAATTATGTGCCATCAAGTTTGCAGATGATAAAGTCATCACAGAAGAAACAAAGATAAATGTTAGTAAAACAATAGTGATGTAATTTCTTACGATGAGCAACTATGTGCCATCAAGTTTGTAGATGATAATGCCATCATAGAAGAAGCAAAGATACATGTTAGTAAAACAATAGTGAAGTTAAAACCAACGATGAGTGACTATGTGCCATCAAGTTAGCAGATGATAAAGTTATCACAGAAGAAGCATAAATAAATGTTAGTAAAACAATAGTGACGTAATTGCCAAACAAACAAAAAGCGTACATATCAACACTGAGGGAAAGGCCACTGAACAAGTATATAATCTTTCTTATTTGGCCAATCAATGCACAGGATGCTAATTGTGTAACTGAGATCAGATGTAAGATTGATGCAGTCAAACAAATATTCTGAGAGAAACCAAAATATTTCTGATGTGAAATAATATCAATGCTGAGCCATGAAAAAAAATTATCACTTCCCATATATAGTTCACTAAAAGAAAGAGGCAAACAATGTTCTTTAGTCACATAAGAAGAAAACACTGAAAAATATTGTGACGACTAGAAAGATCTGCAATAGAAGAGATAGTGGCAGACAGAGAAATGAACCTGGATGGCCTGAGACACTGGCATGTAGGAATATCATCAACATAAATGATCCAGAACACCAAGGACTGAGATATGTGGAGATAAATTAGCGTCTATGCCATTTAGCAGGACACATGATGATTATGATATATGGTCTATGGAAGCAAAAAGAGAGCATTGGCTAGCATGCTTGCCTGTTTAACATTTGTACCGATATGAAAACTCTAATGATACAGTTATGCATTGAGATCAACTAAGATGTCAAAAACTATACTTATTGAAAGTTCTAGGAACAAGACAAAAAGAGAAGTATCACAATTGTGCTAGGCAGATAATATTTAAAAAACTGGACAGGAAAACCCTGGTAGAAAGAGAAATTCTGAAAGAGAAATTCTGAAAGAGACACATACATGTGAAAGCAAGCCATACAGAGTACAACAGGGGGCAGCGTTCTAAGAGCTAGTTAGTTAGTTAGTCGACAGATCATCCTCGTTGCACATCGAACCATTCAGTCCATAAGTGCTCGGATCCCCTCCTCAGCAAATCCCGCAGCGTGTAGCGGCTAACGATGCCAGTTCTGTGTTGGTTTATCAATCTTCTTTGGCTTCCTGCGTAGTGTTCTTGTTTGGCCACCCCTCTTTTAATTTGCTGCTCTCGCAGTCTGGCCATTGTTGTAGATTCACAGTCATCACTTGGTTCTCGCAAAAGTCTCACTTCACGTAGAGCATTCAGAATGTCAGCCTGGTCCATGGCGCGTCCGCCCTCCACAGTAGCCTCACCTGCGAGCTTGTCAGCCCGCTCATTTCCTTGTACTCCCGCATGCCCTGGCATGAAGATGAAACTAATCTTTGCCAGCCGAGACCGCTTCAGAGGCAGCAACCATTCTCTTCGGATCGACCCCTCCTCTATCCTCTTGATCATGTTCATTGAGTCGCTAAGGAAACAAGCCCTAGTGAATGTCTGTGTCTCGAGTCATGTTATTGCTTTACTTACTGCCATGACTTCCATGGTCAGGCTACTTGTGGTTTCAGTGAAAGCACCAGAGTCCTCCTTCACAATTCTCCCTCCGGCCCGAGCTGTAAAGGCCCATGAGCTTCTCACATGTCGGACGACCGACCCATCTGTGTAGATGACCGCGTCACCATCTAGCGAATTCTCGAAAATCAACGCTTGTACTTCAGCCTCAACAGCAGCCGGATTTTCTTGTCTGCATTTTCTATCTAGTTGGATGCAAACTGTTCTAAGAGCCTTCAAGCTATGCAAGGTATGGGAGAAGATGATGTTAAATATGCACTGCTGATATTTCACAGCTTCCAATCAGAAACCTCACCTTTTCTCCTTTTGTTCCATTCAGTCCAGGGGCTCCAACTTCTCCTCGAGGCCCAACTGGGCCAGGTTGTCCAGGAAATCCTGGCTCACCAGGAAGTCCTGAAAAACCTAGTACCCCATTATTTCCCTGTCAGAGACAAATACATATGAGTATCAGACAAGGACATACATCAGTCACACAACATATGAGTATCAGACAAGGATATACATCAGACACAACATATGAGTATCAGACAAGGATATACATCAGACACAACATATGAGTATCAGACAAGGACATACATCAGGCACACAACATATGAGTATCAGACAAGGACATACATCAGGCACACAACATATGAGTATCAGACAAGGATATACATCAGACACAACATATGAGTATCAGACAAGGATATACATCAGACACACACATATGAGTATCAGACAGGGACAGACATCAGGTACAACATATGAGTATCTGACAAGGACATACATCAGACATAATATATGTGTATCTGACAAGGATATACATCAGACACACAACATATGTAGGTTCACACTTCAGATTTCTCTTTCTCTCGCATACATACATGCATGTACATGCACCCATACCCACAAAATCAGCATACACTATGTAAATTACACAAATAACAGACCCTTTGCAGAAAGTAGCTCTCATCACTGCGGCCAACAACAACAACAATAAAGATCTGTTGCCAGTTCTCCTACCGTTTCATGCCCAGGGTGGCGTTAGTGTTCAGTGTCCACCTTCATGTTAGTTGGCATATGTTTTAGTTTAGTTTAGTCGACGGATCAACATCATAGCACATGGGTGTAACCCATAAGTGCTCCGTTCTACTCCTAACTCAAGCCTGAGTCCGGAGAATCTCAGCTCAGTGCATGAACTCCGTAGCACTGGCGAGGATCCTGACATATTTTGGGTAGATTTTTAACTCACAATTTTGCCTGGGCAGCACTGTTTGCTACTCTTTTTCGATGTCCAACTGCCAATGGATTTTTTACATGCGCAACAATACATATGGGCATTTGATCTCATTACCCAGAGACCAGGGGCAATTTTGTTAGTAGAAGTTCACTGGGGCTTGAACCCGGGACCTCCAGCACTCCTTGCGGACACCATACATCGAGAGCACGCAGCCCCTTAGTTGACATATACCTTCCTTTACTGTTCTTCCTAGGCCACAGTGACGTTAACATGGCCAAAGCATTTGAGTTTTTTAAATATGGTGCTGATTATTAGCCAGTTTTCTTCTTTACTCAAATGTTATAGAATGTTATTCTTGATCTTATTCTTGATCCATAGTATTCTAAGAATCTTTCCATAACATTTAAGTTAAAAAACCTTGATTTTCTACTTTAGTGATTGTAATACAGTCCATGACTGACACAGAAAAGATGCATGGTCTCAAAATATTTTATTTTGTATATAAAATTAGGTGAGAACACTTGGATAAAGTCCATGAGAATAGACAGACAGTCTAATATGAAGAATGATATGCAATGAGGACACACATTAAGAAAATAAATACAGCAAAGGAAATCTAAAAACAAAAAACCTGTGAACAAAAATACGAATAATAACTACTGGTCAAAACCACATAGGCAGGACATACATAAAAACTGATGAAAATCTTACCTGATCTCCTTTTTGTCCTTGTATACCAGGTAATCCTGGCTGTCCTGCAAAGCCAGGTTCACCAGGTGGACCTCTCAGTCCTTGAATGCCTTGTGGTCCTACTGGCCCTTGAGGTCCTGGCAAGCCTGGTGGTCCTTGCACCCCACGAACATTCTGGAATAAAAAAGACAATGATGCTTGTTTCTAAACTAGCTACAGCAGATGATTAAGAAATGTACATTTTTGTAAATTATTTAGCACTTATTTTACAAAAGGAAATCAATAAGTAAATTACAAATAGATATATTTTAAATGCATCCACTGTGGACAAACATTTACAGCGCGAATTGACTTTAACAGTCACATTCGCTACCGCCATGGGTTGTAGTTATTATGCCTTTTTGAAGCACAATGTAACAAACTATCATCTGTCAAGACAGCAAGGTGCCAATGATATTTCAAATAAATAAATCGAGAAGTGCACTTGAACATGATTTATTGCATGACTTAAATTTCCCAGTATTTCTCAACACAATATGCATCAACATTGATTTTTTTAAAGTTAGTTGCATATCCAGTTAAACCCAGAATTGTTCTGGCTATTTGTGATTTCTTGGCAAACTTATGTTCAGTAGTTTGCCATTGCTTTCTGAATGACCAGCACTCATACCATTGAATGAAAACCAGCACAAGGCAGCCTGCTGCCAAATCGCCAGCATCTGTGTTTCGAACATGGTATGCGGGGTTACAAATTGTGCCTGTAACCCCTTCGCCACAGAGCTGGCTATCAACATTGATATATTTATTTAATCACTGTACTACCATTTCACAACTTGCAGCACGGAAGTACATGCTCTGTCAGCAAAGTACTTGATAATGATATGCTGAAAGATGTCTTGAATTTTTGATGTCATGTTTTGTAAGAAATTCCATGCTTCTGAGCCAGTCATCCATCCAGCCATCATGTGCCATGCCGATAAGCGTGGGGGGGGGGGGGGGGGGGGGGGGGGGGTAATGTTTTCCCATCTCACCAGAGTTGTGGATCAGCTCCAAGTTCCTGTCTTGACCATACCACATGACCAAGCCATCCAGGTATTTACTTCTCGGTTTTCCCCTTGGTCTCTTCCCTTCGAACTTGCCAGTTGTCACCAAGTTCTCCAATTAATTTGTTCTCATAACATGCCCAAAAAATGTTGACTGTCTACACCTAATGTCTCTAATCAGTTTAGGATCTTCATTTGTTTCTTGGAGGACTTGTTCATTGGTTTTTCTGTCTGTCCATGATATTTTTTGCATTTTTCTCAGAAACCACATTTCCACTGCCATCAGATGTCAGTCATCAGTACAGTTTAAAGTAAAGATTCCAAAGCAAATACTGTTGTTGAGGTGTGAAGTGTTTGGCCTTCACATATTCTACCCCACAACATATGAGGTGGGGTGGCTAGTTCCCTTCCTTGTGGCCTTCCCTTCCCAGACAATTCCTAGAAATTTGTGAAAATTGTCTGATACCATTTTGATGAGGCTGGGTTGACCCCACAGAAATATGTCTGATACCATTTTGATGAGGCTGGGGTGACCCCACAGAAAATTGTCTGATACCATTTTGATGAGGCTGGGTTGACCCCACAGAAAAAAAAATGATAAGAAAGAAAAAACCCTGCCTCTTCTGGAAGCTTGAACCCGGACCATTCTCCTGATAGGCAAGTGTACTAGCTACTGTGCCACCCCAGTATACTTGCTTGCTTGCTTGTGTTCGCTATGAACTCCAGCATGAAGTCTTGTATGTCGGATGAAGACATCCTATTGTCCAACATCAGTGTGATGTCAATACAGGACCTGCAGTTTGCGTGAGTATCCGTTGTCCCATGTCTGGCTTATTGGTGTGCAGACTGGTGGTTCCTCATCGTGCAGGCAGACACTCTCCGACTTCGGAGGAATCCACGATCCTACTGACTTTAGCCAGGACCCCAAAGGGACCTGTTGCCCAGGACGCTCAGCGAGGACATGTCAATAGGTCTTGGCCAGTATAGAACCTGGCACTGGTGCCTTGGAAACACCTCTGCGTCCCACCCCAGTACAGAGTTTGCATTAGTATTAATTATTATGCAGTACACACATAAATAAAACTGCTATTACTGACAACGTTACCTCAGGAAAACTACCACTGCCATCTTCGTTATCAAATATAGAAGAAAAGGAGCTGGTTCCCTGGCCTGGTGGGCCTGGAGGGCCAGGAGGTCCAGGAGGTCCAGCTGGCCCAACTGGCCCAAGAGAACCAGGAAGTCCAGCAATGCCTTCAATGCCCGGCTGACCTCTTTCACCATCACGGCCAGGTAAACCTGGTACACCCTGAAAAGTTCAGAGTAATTTGTTTTTAAGTTATCATTATCATCATCTTCAGGTTAGTCAGTCAGGTAAGGCTGACATTGCAGTTGCCAGATAATTCATGTCACTTTACTGTTGTTAGGAACTCTCTTCAGTGCAGAGTATCTCTGAAGCCTCTGTCCTTGCATTCTTGTGTGATGTAGTTGATTTTGCAAGTTCTTTTTCCCTCTGCCTATGAGTTTCCCCTCCAATATTTTTAACATGTTTCATTTTGTGACTAAGCCAAGACAGCCTACTTTTTTTTTATATAGAAGTTGAATAAATGCAAAATATAATTGAGAATCTCAACAAAAAGAAACACACTGACACAGATACAGCGAAAATTTTAAAGATAGTCTTGATCAATGAACAACAAAAAGAATACTGAGCTGGAAATCTGAAGTATCACAATCACAGAAACAGAACTATCACAATTACAGAAACTGATGTATCACAGTTACAGAAACTGATGTATCACAAAAACAGAAACTGAAGTATCACAAAAACAGAAACTGAAGTATCACAAAAACAAAAACTGAACTATCACAAAAACAGAAACTGAAGTATCACAGTCACAGAAACTGAAGTTTTACAAAAACAGAAACTGAAGTGTCACAATCGCAAGAACTGAAGTATCACTGTAACAGAAACTGAAAAATCACAATCACAGAAACTGAAGAATCAAAATCACAGAAACGGAAGTATCACAGTTACAGAAACGGAAGTGTCACAATCACATAAACTGAAGTATCACAGTCACATACACTGAAGTATCACAACCACAGAAACTGAATTATCACAATAACAGAAACTGAAGTATCACAGTTACAGAAAGTAATTCACACTGTGCAATGAACACTATCAAGTATTCTAGTTATATTTTATTTTCATTCAACAGTCAACCCTCCCCCCCCCCCCTTATTTCAATATTTTCTGTTAAATACTTGTATTTGTCAATAGCTGCCTCTTTCCCCAATGTCTTGTATTAATGTTTTCATTTAATGTCTTTTCTGTCCAGCTCACTCTTTGCAATCTATGATAGCACATTTCAAGAGATATTAAGATATAAAGATATTATTTTTTAATTAAATTTGTTTCTTAGGGTTTTGAGTCCAAGATTCAGAGCTACATAGTGCTAAATACCATATAATATATGTATAGTGGTTATTCTTTTTTGTAGCTCAGTATTGATGCTGCTTCAAGTTATAAATGTTTGTTTCTCCCGGGATTCTTGTTTGTCTGCTGTGATTCTAGATGTTATTCCAACTTAATTGTGAGCATCCTCTGTAATGATCTGGTCCAGATAGGAAAACTTCTGCACTTTTTGTGTTGTTCAGTGTTTCAATTACACTAGACTAATTCAGTATAAATTTTAATATTTATCAGAAAAACTTCACCTGGAATGAGAATTCGATTTGTAGAAAAAAAAATTGAAATAATTAATTTACAATTTATAATACATACCTAATTCTTTTTTATTAGAAAGCTGTCTAGAGAAATTTGTTTTTGCCGAAGCTTCAGAATTTGGTGGAAATGCGACACAGCATTATCATTAAATAAATTAGTAGCTCTCATAGCCACTGCCTTATTAGGGTGATGGTTCTCAATGTGCGATGCAACAGTTTCCCATGCTTTCAGCATTTCTCTTATTGCGCCCCATGACTTCCCTTAAAAACTTCTTCTTTGGCCGTTGATGATCCTGGAGTCTTCTTAACGGGGTCGGAAAAAATCACTTTCACCTTCTCACAAATGATGTTCTCATTAATAGTGTCGCTTTGCAGTTGCTTTTCGTTTATTCATATGAGAAGCAACCTCTCAACATCATTGAGAATATGTAACCGTTGAGTAGATATTCTTGTCACTCCCTTTGAAGCATCTAGCTCCTGAATCTTGTCCTTCTTCTTGAGGATAGTGCAAGTCGTTGATATAGACCGATTGTATGTGCGTGCTAGATCAGCCACGCTCACACCATGTTCTTCTTTTTCAATGATTTTACGTTTCATTTCCACGGTTATTTTTATTCTCTTTTGGCTGTCTCCTTGCGGCTTTTTCTTCGGGGACATTTTTGCAAGGGTTATTAAACTTTGCAGGCGCAAAATCCGGGACTTCCCCTCCCCGGATCACTCGTTATGCAAAATGTCGTTGGTTCAGCGAGTCATTTTTTTACAATTTATTTTGCTCGTTATGCGAATTACTCATTATGCGAGGTCCTCGTTAAGCGAGGTTCCACTGTACTTAAGTTGACATTGTAACATTAAAAAAATCTTCGTCTTCGATGAGTTGCGCAACTCTTCCTCACTTTAATCCAATTCATCGCGCAAGTCATTCTTCATCCAAAGTCAAATATCACCTTCAAGCCCTGTGGCGATGGGCGAGTGGCGAAATAACACGCGTGGGTACGCTGGCAGCCGTAGTCGCAGACCTGCACACAGGTGGCTCAGGCCATATGGCCGTCTTCTACTGACCGGAGCAGCAGTGGGATTCGGCAGCCACCTCAGCGACTGAGCAGCCCTCTATAGGAACACACTGCTTACCCCCATAGCATGAGGAAGGGGCTAGAAAAGGTGCTCTAAACATTGTCTGCTCCATCACTACCTAACCAGCTAGCCACGGTTGGTGGGTACCCTAAACTGCGGTCGACATACAAACAAAGAAAAAACAGGTAAAGCTAAAAAAGCAAACCATATTCCCTTAACAATCGGAACTTGGAATGTGCGCACCCTACTTGACAGAGATGGCACGTCGGCTACAGAGAGATGAACAGCACTGATTGGGAGAGAGCTGGGCAGGTACAACATAGACATTGCAGCCTTGAGCAAGACACAACTTGCAGAAGAAGGCCAAATCTGTGAAATAGGTGCCGGCTACACATTTTTCTGGAGTGGAAGGAAAAGCGAGGAAAGACGCCAATCCGGTGTGGGATTTGCCATTACGTCGGCCCTGGTCGGCAAACTAGCTGGATTTCCAAAGGCTATAAACCACAGGCTCATGACCATTAAATTGCCCCTCCTGAATGGAAGGAAGCATGCAACCATTGTGAGTGTCTACGCACCAACTACGACCAATGAAGATGATGTCAAGAACAATTTCTATGAGGACCTGCACAATGTATTAACATCTGTTCCCAAAGGAGACAAACGTATACTTCTTGGGGATTTCAATGCCAAAGTAGGCACGGACACCACCTCTTGGAGTGGCATTATTGGAAAGCACGGAGTCGGAAATTGTAACAGCAATGGACTCCTCCTTCTTCAGACATGTGCTGAACACGATCTCCTGATTACCAACACAATTTTCTGTCTCCCCATGAGAAACAGGACATCGTGGATGCACCCTCGATCGAAACACTGGCACCTCATTGACTATGTCATCGTCAAGAGGAGTGACAGACAAGACGTTCGGGTGACAAAATCCATGTGTGGTGCCGAATGTTGGACAGACCATTGTCTCATTATCTCGAAAATAAACATTCACATCAAACCACCACAGCGTCCTCAAGGTGTGAAAATGCAAAAAAAAACAACTAAATATCACCCGCCTAAACAGCAAGAAAATGCAGCTGTCGTTTGAAAATATGCTGGAAGACCGCCTCAAGCCCAATGCTGCAGCTTAACAGGATACAGAAACAGAGTGGAGAGCCCTAAAGGACATAATTTACAACATTGCTATGGAAATCCTGGGTCCAACCTCCCGAAAGCATAAAGACTGGTTTGATGAAAATTCCGAAGACATCAACCAATTGCTGGCCGAGAAACATCTTCTCCTCAAGGCACATTTGAATGACCCAAAGTCAACATAAAAAAAAAAGATGCCTTAAAAAACATTCAGAAAATAGTGCAGCAGAAACTTCGGCACATGCGGGACTCCAGGCTGAGCAGCAAAGCTGATGAAATTCAAGGCTTTGCTGACAGACATGATATCAAAAACTTCTACAACTCACTGAAAGCGGTCTATGGTCCTACATCACCAGGGACAGCTCCCCTCCTCAGTGCAGATGGGGGAACATTGGTCACCGATAAGAAAGACATCCTTCAGCGCTGGGCAGAACATTTCAGCAACATCTTAAATGCAACGTCCTTCTTCGATGATGAAACCATCAACTGCCTTCCTCAAGTTCCCATCAATGATACACTTGATGACCTGCCAACCATAGTGGAAGTAAACAAAGCCATCCAGCAACTCTCCAGCGGCAAGGCACCTGGTCCTGACTCCAGCAGAGATATACAAGGCAGGTGGGCCGGTCCTAACAGAGCAGCTGCACGAAGTCTTTACAAACATATGGGTGAACGAGACCATGCCACAAGATTTCAAGGATGCGTCAATAGGCCACCTTTACAAACGAAAAGGAAACCGCCAATCCTGTGACAACCACCGAGGCATCTCCTTGCTTTCAATTGCAGGGAAGATACTCGCCAGAATTCTTCTCAATCACCTCACTGCCCATCTCGATCAAGGTCTTCTTCCCGAGAGCCAGTGTGGCTTCAGAAAAGAGCGTGGAACTGTTGACATGATTTTCGCTGCAAGGCAGCTGCAAGAGAAATGTCAGGAACAGAAATGTGAAATGTTCTCCACTTTCATTGACCTTACCAAGGCTTTTGATACAGTCAGCAGAGAAGGACTGTGGAAGATTATGGCAAAATATGGCTGTCCACGAAAGTTTGCCTAAATAGTGCAGCTATTTCATGATGGCATGCAGGCAAGAGTACAGTAAAAAGGTGAACTGTCAGAGCCCTTTCCTGTCACCAATGGAGTGAAACAAGGATGTGTCCTGGCACCAACACTGTTCAGCCTCATGTTTTCAGCTATGTTGATGAATACCTTCGAGAACGACGACATTGGAATAGACATCAACTACCGTATGGATGGAAAGTTATTCAATCTCAGAAGGCTGAAAGCTAAAACCAAAATTGACAGCGACACTGTCAGAGAGCTCCTGTTTGCTGATGATTGTGCTCTATACGCCAACTCAGAGGCGGACATGCAACATAATGTTTCAGCTTTCTCACATGCCTGAGCCAACCTTGGTCTCAATATCAATTTGGAGAAGACTGTTGTTATGTACCAGCCAGCTCCAGGGAATAATCACACTGTGACGAATATCAAAGTGAATGGTCATAGCCTAAGTGTTGTGGACAAATTCACCTATCTTGGCAGCACTGTGTCACAAGCTGCCACAATTGATGACGAAGTGAATGCAAGAATCTCCAAGGCTAGCGCAGCCTTTGGCAGACTGTACAAGAATGTATGGGACAGAAATGGAATAAGTCTGCAAACAAAGCTGAAAGTCTACAAAGCAGTTGTAGTATCCACACTGCTATATGCTTGTGAAACCTGGACTGTTTATCAGTGACACGCTAGGAAATTAAACCACTTCCACACAGTCTGCCTTAGGAAGTTACTGAAGATTAAATGGCAAGACAAGATCCCAGACACCGAAGTCCTAGAAAGAGCGTCCATGCCCAGTATCCACACTCTACTAATGAAGAATCAGATTTGCTGGGCTGGTCACTTGACTCGCATGCCAGATCACATACTCCCTAAACAAATTTTTTACGGAGAGTTGCGTTGTGGTAAACGCCCCCAAGGCGGCCAGAGGAAACGTTTTAAAAACACTCTGAAAGTCTCACTGAAAGCTTTTGGTATTCATCCTGACACCTGGGAGACTGCAGCCAGAGCCTGAAATTCGTGGCATGCATCATTACGCGAGGGTGCAGTCACTTTTGAGGCAACCAGGACTGCAAGAGCTGTGAAAAAAAGACAACAGAAAAACCACTGCAGAAAATCCTCCTCCAGAAACGTCAAGCATTCTTTGTCCACATTGTCAAAGAATATTTCGAGCCAAAATAGGCCTTATCAGCCATCTTAGAAGTCACGGCTCCATACTTTCAACCCCACTGGATGAAATGAATGGTCATCATCATTCTTGATGGACAAACAACACACAACAAAAACATCTATACAATAGTCTATGTTTTTTTTTTATTGAGGCATTACACAAAATGTCATTGATCCTCATGGTAATATTTCACTGCATAATTTCCAAGTAGACTATGGGTTCCTTGCTTTTGTATATCCAACTTCATACGATTCAGCAAGTTTATCCTGTGAAGTTTCATCCACTAATCATTAATCTGTATTCTCTGGCATTTTACTTTCATAAATACTCATTTTGAATAATTCAGCTCTGCATGATCAAATGTTCATATTTTTTATTTTGCTCTTTGTGTTAAAGATATTCCAACTGCTTGATTCACTGCTTGATCAATTTTTGTAGGATAAATCACATGATCTCTAATGATTCTTATTTTTACAATCACTTTCTTAGCTCTCAAAGAATGTCATATTTTATTTTTACCTTATTTGATTCACAATTGTTCATTCTTGTTGAATTATAAGGATCACTTATTTTAAGTCTTTTTCTTTTCATCTTCAAAAAATTATATATGTATATAACCAGGACAAAATTTAAAAGATAGGTGAAAGTAAACAGCACTGAAAATTGTCACTCCGATACAAAAAATATATCAACCCCCAAATACTAGCCACTCATCCTAAAGAGTTCATATTAATGCAGTTTTTTTTAAATCCTAATGTTTTTGCATCCTAATGTTATCAGTTATCAGTTGGGGTAACTTCATTGCACTCCGAACATGTCCATAGGTGCTCAGATCCTCCCCCCAGCATATGCATCAGCGTCCGGTGGCTAATAGTGCCAGTTCTGTGTTGGTTGACGAGGCGCTTTGTTTTCCCGTTGTACCTCTCGCGTCTGGCTGTGCCGATTCTTACTCCCTGTCAGAAGTCGGGGTGCCCCACCGGCTAGATGAATGTATTATTCACTGGCGAGCAACCCCAGATAGTCAGAAACTGACTAGGGACAAAATCTATATGGCTGAACTACAGATTAAGCCCTTGAATATCCAACGTACAGTTCCTAGTGGCTCGTTACAAAATTGAAATGAACTGTGCTGAATATTCGCCAAGGATCAGGAAAGAGAAGTTTAGCTGAGATAGATGTTTAAGTCTAAATATATGAATATAGACGACTATTCTCAGTACAGGTTTTTCTCCCTGACTGCTCCCTTCCTTGGTGTGTAAGTGAACCCCCACCAATGTACACACACAACACGTATGCACAATTGGAATTAAAAGATAACGACAGAACTATGAGTTACAATACTACAACATTTATTTACTAATCATGATCATAGACATCTGATGGTTCAAGATGAGGATGATGAAATCATATAACATATTGTGATGAGAAACATTACGTAACTTTACTTGTTACTTCATCTATCTGGAACTGTGGTCCAGATCCCCACTCTCCAGTAGACTCAACAACAGAAAAAGAACAGCTTGCCGGTATTCTGAGATCCTGTCAGTCCTGACACTCCTAGTCAGTAGTCTCTAGTCTTGAGATCTATAACATAGGGCTCCTTGTGAGAGCTTGAAAGAAAGTCAAGAATGTGTTATATCAGTTCTACATCAGCGCAATCCTAATTAAAACATATCATAACACAAACATATACAATGACCAGTCTGGCCAAGTTTATCTTCCAGCTCTACTGTGTTCACCATCCTCCTTCTCCCTACTGTCTTTAGTCTGGGACGGGCTTTTCAATTGTCTCACACGCCTGTAATGATTACATTTCTGCCGCCCCATGTCCATGTCGCTAATGCAGAAATTCTGTGTCGTACAGCCGCTCCGTCCAATGTTAGTTTAGCAGCTCACAGGGTCGGTAAGGGTATTATAACAATGCCAGGTCATCCGGGCTTACAAGCCGTGACCAATAGCTGTGCCAGGTTTCCATGCATTACCGTGGACGCACGCCCACAATACACTGAGAAAGTTTAGCACCATATACCAATTGTGGGTAAGGTCTGTACCATTACACCTCTGCTTCCAACACAATCATTGGCCAATATGCCAATGCACAGACAATAGCATAACACTTCATATTGGTAGGTTTGCATATGACAAATCAATATACCAAACATTCAATACACATAAACATACTGATTAAACTAGACATATTATGATACTTTAACATCATAGCATAATGCACTAGTTAGTTTATGAAATTACACATACATACATCCAACATATCCGTAAACATTATATTACTTCAAGATGGACATCTAATTATACTCAACATAATAGCATCAGTCATTATTAATGAGTACTAATATTGTATAGCTACAAAATGAGATATACAACAAGTCTAATTGAAGTTACCACACAGACCAGCCATATTTGCTGAGCTGCCCGGTTTAATCACACTTAGTTACTGCTGTTGTAAGAATTAAATAAATAGTCAGTTGACTATATTCTGTACAACAAATGCACACACCAAGAACGAGACTAGTCTAGTTTAGAAAGAGATGGCAAGCATCTGCTACGACACCTCAAGTATATCTAGACAAGACCTGCCTTCAATAAATTTCTACTTCTCAGAAGAGTAGCACTTACAGCACCATGATATTGAACCCAGAACTCAGAAAGAACACTCAAGTAACCTACAACAATGATAGTTCTTGCAATAACCTAGATCAGATATAGACTGAAAATCGGTCCATCCATCTAAGAAACTAAGAGACTTACTAAGGGACTAGTTACTAAGAAATAATTCATAGCAGCCAACATAATATTCATGCATATGACTACAGACATTGAGATAGTTCCTACCTGTTCTGAAGTCACACTTAATCTAACATAAAACAGGCTAGGGACCCTTATTTAAGCTAAGTCAAGCAGACCATATTATCTCCTTGGCATTCCCGTCATAAATTCTTCTTATCTCCTCCTGACAGTAATTGCCCTTATCATTGCAACTGGCCATCACACCTTGCTCCTCTCTGGCCCCAAGTCCTCAGTGTTAATTGTCTTATCAGACCTGGTTCACACCTCCCTGAGTCTGCCAGTCAGAGTGGGCGGGGCTTAGTTTACAGCCCTGGGGCTATTATCTTTCCCTGGGTTAATGTTGTTCACACCTGGGCGATTTCCTAGCTATTCTTATCAGGTGTCATGTCAAGGGAACAATTAGGTTCTCATGGTCAACAGCCAGTTTACAACTCTGTGGGTAAACCAGGTTTTAATTACACAGTCCATGGCCCCTTCATTGTTGATTCAGCATGTCTGGGTCAGCAGTTTCCCAAGGTGTATACTAATTATCTAGTTGCCATTTTACTTGCCATCTGCAAGCTTACGTCATGGCTAGAGGCTTTTTGTGAATAATCTTACCTCACGACTAGATAATTTTGGAGTAGTGTGATTAATTCATTCTTTCTCAATTTGGCCTCTCAAATTTGGAGACCGAGAAAAATATTCTGGGATGTTAAGGCGGCCAATTCGTGACACTCCCAAGCCTTTCATCCTGGACAGCGATGTGGAATCACTGACGTCAAAGTCCTCTGTTCTCGCCATATCTTTGAGGACGTTAATAACATCGGCACGATTCATGGGCTGGCCATCTACAGGGGGTGCAGAGCCAGCCAGTTTATCAGCTCGTTCATTTCCCTCTACTCCCGCAAGTCCCGGGACGAAGATGAAGGTGACTTTACGGACAACAGACGTCCGCAGCGACTCAGTCCACTGTCTACGTACAGATCCAGTTTCGACCTTCTGAATCATGCTCATTGAATCACTTAGCCCGCAGAAGTCGGATGTGTCGGCCTAACGGCGCAAGAACGCAGCTCTGCTGTAAACAGGCACAACGCAATCACGTCTGGGAAAAAAACTCTGGATGAGCGCAGAAGAAGAAGAATCACTTAATACACACACGTTGGTATAATGCTGTGATTCCAGCCATATGAAAGCCTGTGTAACTGCCATCACTTCCATCATCATGCTGCTCGTGGTCATAGAGTGGGCACCACTGGATTCTTGAACGGTTCGGCCCGCTGTCCGGGCTGTAAATGCCCATGCACTTCTCTGCTGCTTTACAACAGATCCATCTGTATAGATGAGCACTTCAGGGCTATCTGAGTGTTCATAGATGAGCGCGTTAACCTCAGCATTGACAGCGGCAGGGTTCTGCTCTCTGCACTGTCTGTCGAGTGTGATAATGCAGGAGAAAGTGCACTTAAAAGCTGGAGGCACCGGCACCCATTCCTTGCCGGGGTTGATACTGGTAAGACTGCAGACCTGTCTGACGACATCGTCCGCCCAACCCATCCATTATTTGCCCCTCTGTAGCCTGTCACCCTTTTCTCTGAATATAGCGTCATGCAGGGGGTGCTGCTCATCTGCACTTATTTTTAAGTATGCACGAACTCTCCAGATCTTGATCCTGTGTTCCTGTCCTGTTATTCCCGAGAGGATTTGGAATCAACAAGCACATCTTTAAACTTAGTATCTGTTGGGATTATTGACTGACTTTGGTCTACACTCCTCTCTTCTGTCTTCCATTCCATATATCTATTTCTTTCTCTCTCTCTATTATTCCCTCAACACATACTCCGACAACAGTTCCTTTCAACGATAAGATAAAAGATTTATTAATAAAAAACTATGTCTGGTGTATGTATGGATATTGTCTATGTTGTTGGTATGTTCTTCTAGTGTGGTTGCCCGATATGAACTCTGAATGTCTATCAGCTGTGTTGCTTCTCATCCTTTCATTCTTCAAGATCACAGGACAACACATCAAACAGGACAGAGCTCACCCGGGATGATCCGTATGCTTGAATCTGATGGTAAATCCGTTATTGAATGAAACAAAAACTGTTCACCACTGAGTCAAGGTACCGTAATAAAAGTCCCGTAAGTTTATGAATGTTCCTGAATCTGTTTCATGACGGTAAGTATCCAACATCGGAAAACCACCACATCGTCACAGTTCTTCTTATAGTCTTTCCTTACTAATACGGTTTTACTTGTCTAATCTTTCTTCCCTATGTCTACACGACGTTTGTAGTTGTAAGTATCCCTGCTTGCCACAGTTTAACCTCTTTTCCTTTTTAAGGGTTTTAGTGGTATGTTCGTTTGAGCATACAGTGTTCTGTATTTTATTTAACTTATTTCTTTCTTCATCGTAAATATGTTCATATTCTGTTTGGTTCCATGTAAGTATGTTATTTACTCAAGGGTATTCCTCTTCATCTCTTCTCTGCTTTCACTAGGAGAGTGGAACCTGGAAAAGTATAACAAATCCAGTGATAAGCAGCCGCCCCTTTCTACTACTTATGCAAGTGTCCTTCTCCAGCCATAATGACAAGGCTTCCGAAGTGAACACCCGCATAAGACATATGAATTCACCAAAGTCTAAACTATCTACTAATAGAAAGCAATGGTAAATGCTATTCCTTCACATCTATATTCCTATGCTAAACTATATCTAATATCTTTATACCTTATTTAGGCATCTATGTTCCTTGAATCGAAAAAACACTTAGCGAATACCACACTATTATCCCCTCTTTCCATCATTAGGGACGTGTATTTCTATTCCCACTCAAGAACATATCTCCCTCAGGTCAGTTTGGAACACACACTAAACTTACACAAAGAATTGACCCTCTTTATATCGGTCATTTTTGCCGCATAGTCCTTGACATTGCTGGACACCTCACATCCAGACTGCATTATCATTGTTAGTGGAAAATTACAGCTCGGGACCGTTTCACATCCATACTGCAATATGCTTGTCCAATAATACTGTCGGCCTTTGTCCCAAACCAATCTTTCCACTCGACCCTTTTACCTGCGCGGTTAGCCGGCCCCTTCTCCTGTCTTGACCTATAAACACATGCGCCTGGTCTCTCCTTTGTTAACCCTTCTTCTACCTGGTTAGTCGGTGTATGCAGTCGTCTATCTGGGAATCATTAACTCTTCAGTATTTCACGACAGTTCCATTGTCGGGAAGTCAAGGAGGTATCTCATTGCTACACAGCTGGTGTCTCTCGTGCAGCCCAAAATGATGCGCATGGCTTCGTTTTGTACCTTTTCAAGTCTTCCAATCTGTGTAGGGCTGACAGTGAGGATGGCCAGGGCATACTCGATGCGTGAAAGCACAAGTCCTTGGAACAGAAGTATTAGCAGTCTTTGCTCGATATTGGCAGTCGCATCCTAATGTTAATTAGGCTATGGTTTTTGCATCCTAATGTTAATTAGGCTATGATTTTTGCACTAAACTAGTAATTTATTTTCTAGGATAAATTATATTCTCTTTGCCATTGCTGGAACCTATAAAGAGCTTGCAATACCTGGGATGTCAAAAAAAAAAACAAAAAAAAACTATTACATATATATATACATAGAAGGCCGACCCACAATCCTGCCACTCCCCCCTCCCCCGCCACACTCAACTGTCCCTCTCAGGACATATATATATATATATATATATATATATATATATATATATATATATATATATATATGTAAATAGCCTACGATGGGTAGCGTTGTGATGTTCTGTTGTGATAATTTGGTGTGTCCAGTGTGTGCCGCGTGGTTACACACCCGCTTCACACGCGTGATCCGGGACTGTTTCCGGATCCGGTCAGGGATATGCACTACTGACGAGCTCAAATGAGGGCGAAACCTGAGTATAGTGCTTCCATATTGACGTGGATAGGCCTTAGGTTCATACCAGAATGCGATCGGCGTTGCCAGTAGTGGGTTGTGCTCAATATTTAAATTTCAAATCCCGAAATACCACATAATCAATTGATTATTGCTCACTGGATTTAGGAGGCCTGGTGTTCCTTGCCAGTGAGAAGTCCTGATCGTTCGGGTCCCATCGATTGACAGACGTCGGTCGCGGCGATTGGGCATTCTTGAGCATAGCCTACGATGGGTAGCGTTGTGATGTTCTGTTGTGATAATTTGGTGTGTCCAGTGTGTGCCGCGTGATTACACACCCGCTTCACATGCGTGATCCGGGACTGTTTCCAGATCCGGTCAGGGATATGCACTACTGACGAGCTCAAATGAGGGCGAAACTCGAGTATAGTGCTTCCATATTGACGTGGATAGGCCTTAGGTTCATACCAGAATGCGATCGGCGTTGACAGTAGTGGGTTGTGCTCAATATTTAAATTTTAAATCCCGAAACAACCACATAATCAACTGATTATTGCTCACTGGATTTAGGAGGCCTGGTGTTCCTTGCCAGTGAGAAGTCCTGATCGTTCGGGTCCCATCGATTGACGGACGTCGGTCGCGGCGATTGGGCAATCTTGAGCATAGCCTACGATGGGTAGCGTTGTGATGTTCTGTTGTGATAATTTGGTGTGTCCAGTGTGTGCGGCGTGGTTACACACCCGCTTCACATGCGTGATCCGGGACTGTTTCTGGATCCTGTCAGGGATATGCACTACTGACGAGCTCAAATGAGGGCGAAACCCGAGTATAGTGCTTCCATATTGACGTGGATAGGCCTTAGGTTCATACCAGAATGCGATCGGCGTTGCCAGTAATGGGCTGTGCTCAATATTTAAATTTCAAATCCCGAAATACCACATAATCAATTGATTATTGCTCACTGGATTTAGGAGGCCTGGTGTTCCTTGCCAGTGAGAAGTCCTGATAGTTCGGGTCCCATCGATTGACGGACGACGGTCGCGGCGATTGGGCAATCTTGAGCATAGCCTACGATGGGTAGCGTTGTGATGTTCTGTTGTGATAATTTGGTGTGTCCAGTGTGTGCTGCGTGATTACACACCCGCTTCACATGCGTGATCCGGGACTGTTTCCAGATCCGGTCAGGGATATGCACTACTGACGAGCTCAAATGAGGGCGAAACTCGAGTATAGTGCTTCTATATTGACGTGGATAGGCCTTAGGTTCATACCAGAATGCGATCGGCGTTGACAGTAGTGGGTTGTGCTCAATATTTAAATTTTAAATCCCGAAACAACCACATAATCAACTGATTATTGCTCACTGGATTTAGGAGGCCTGGTGTTCCTTGCCAGTGAGAAGTCCTGATCGTTCGGGTCCCATCGATTGACGGACGTCGGTCGCGGCGATTGGGCAATCTTGAGCATAGCCTACGATGGGTAGCGTTGTGATGTTCTGTTGTGATAATTTGGTGTGTCCAGTGTGTGCGGCGTGGTTACACACCCGCTTCACATGCGTGATCCGGGACTGTTTCTGGATCCTGTCAGGGATATGCACTACTGACGAGCTCAAATGAGGGCGAAACCCGAGTATAGTGCTTCCATATTGACGTGGATAGGCCTTAGGTTCATACCAGAATGCGATCGGCATTGCCAGTAATGGGCTGTGCTCAATATTTAAATTTCAAATCCCGAAATACCACATAATCAATTGATTATTGCTCACTGGATTTAGGAGGCCTGGTGTTCCTTGCCAGTGAGAAGTCCTGATAGTTCGGGTCCCATCGATTGACGGACGTCGGTCGCGGCGATTGGGCAATCTTGAGCATAGCCTACGATGGGTAGCGTTGTGATGTTCTGTTGTGATAATTTGGTGTGTCCAGTGTGTGCTGCGTGGTTACACACCCGCTTCACACGCGTGATCCGGGACTGTTTCTGGTTCCGGTCAGGGATATGCACTACTGACGAGCTCAAATGAGGGCGAAACCCGAGTATAGTGCTTCCATATTGACGTGGATAGGCCTTAGGTTCATACCAGAATGCGATCGGCGTTGACAGTAGTGGGTTGTGCTCAATATTTAAATTTTAAATCCCGAAACAACCACATAATCAACTGATTATTGCTCACTGGATTTAGGAGGCCTGGTGTTCCTTGCCAGTGAGAAGTCCTGATCGTTCGGGTCCCATCGATTGACGGACGTCGGTCGCGGCGATTGGGCAATCTTGAGCATAGCCTACGATGGGTAGCGTTGTGATGTTCTGTTGTGATAATTTGGTGTGTCCAGTGTGTGCGGCGTGGTTACACACCCGCTTCACATGCGTGATCCGGGACTGTTTCTGGATCCTGTCAGGGATATGCACTACTGACGAGCTCAAATGAGGGCGAAACCCGAGTATAGTGCTTCCATATTGACGTGGATAGGCCTTAGGTTCATACCAGAATGCGATCGGCATTGCCAGTAATGGGCTGTGCTCAATATTTAAATTTCAAATCCCGAAATACCACATAATCAATTGATTATTGCTCACTGGATTTAGGAGGCCTGGTGTTCCTTGCCAGTGAGAAGTCCTGATAGTTCGGGTCCCATCGATTGACGGACGACGGTCGCGGCAATTGGGCAATCTTGAGCATAGCCTACGATGGGTAGCGTTGTGATGTTCTGTTGTGATAATTTGGTGTGTCCAGTGTGTGCTGCGTGGTTACACACCCGCTTCACACGCGTGATCCGGGACTGTTTCTGGTTCCGGTCAGGGATATGCACTACTGACGAGCTCAAATGAGGGCGAAACCCGAGTATAGTGCTTCCATATTGACGTGGATAGGCCTTAGGTTCATACCAGAATGCGATCGGCGTTGCCAGTAGTGGGTTGTGCTCAATATTTAAATAAATAAATATATATATATATATATATATATATATATATATATATATATATATATATATATATATATATATATATATATATATATATACTAGCTGACCCGACCCGGCTTCGCCCAGTCCCTGGCGGGGATCTATCTGTCTGTCTGTCTGCCTGCCTATCTATCTATCTATCTGTCTGTCTGTCTGACGACCCGGCCTGGCTGTCTATCCATCCATCCATCCAGAGGACCCGGCCCAGCTTCGAACAGTCCCTGGTGGGGATCAATCTGTCTTTCTGTTTGTCTGTCTATCTGTCTGCCTGCCCGCCCGTCTGCCCATCTCTCCCTCCGTCTATCCCTCACTCCCTGTCTGTCTGTCTGCCTGCCTACCCGTCCGTCTGTCCGTCTCTCCATCCGTCTTGTCAGAAGTCGGGGTGCCCACCGCCTAGATGAAAGTATTATTCACTGGCGAGCAACCCCAAATAGTCAGAAACTGACTAGGGACAAAATCTATATGGCTGAACTATAGATTAAGCCCATGAATATCCAACGTACAGCTCCAAGTGGCTCGTAACAAAATGAAATGAATTGTGCTGAATATTCGCCAAGGAAGGGAAGGAGAAGGTTAGCTAAGATAGATTTTTAAGTCTAAATTTAAGAGGAATTGACAACTATCCCAGTACAGGTTATTCTCCCTGACTGCTCCCTTCCTTGGTGTCTAAGTGAACCCCCACCAATGTACACACACAACACGTATGCACAATTGGAATTAAAAAGTATAACGCTGACCTTATGAGTTAAAACAAACTACACTCACTTTAATTACTAATCATATTAGACATCTGATGTTTTTCAAGATGATGATGATGAATCATATAACATATTTATAGTGATGACGAACATTACATAACTTCAATGTTACTTGTCAACTATCTGGATCTGTGGTCCAGATCCCCACTCTCCAGTAGAAAAAAAACAGCTTTCTGGTATTCTGATGCATGTCAGTCCTGGCACTACCTAGTCGTCACTCGTTCATGAGATCTATACATAGGTGCTTTTTTGTGAGAGCTAGGAAGAAATCAAGAATGTGTTATATCTAGTTCTACATCAGTACAATCCTAAGTACTACATAAATCCTAGCACACCTATATACAATGACCAGTCTGGCCAAGTTTATCTTCCAGCTCTATTGCGTTCACCATCCTCCTTCTCCCTCTCTATCTCTGTCCTACGGTCTTAGTCTGGGACGGGCTTTTCAATTGTCTCACATGCCTGTAATTATTACATTTCTGCTGCCCCATGTCCATGTCGCTAATACCGACATTCTGGGTCGTACAGCCGCTTAGCTCAAAATACCTGAAAGGACTAAGCACCATATACCCTATACCAGTTGGGGATAATGTCTGTACCATTCCACCTCTGCTTCCAATGCAATCGGTAGGCAAGGTGCCAATGCGCACACAATAGCATAACACTTCATATTGGTAGGGTTGCATATGACAAATCAATATACCAAACATGAAATACCCATAAAATATATTGATTAAACTATACATATTATGATACTTTAACATAATAGCATTATGCAAAGTTAGTTTGTATGCATACAAAATGAGACATATACACATAAAAAGAATATTACCAAGCATAATCCTAGCATCGTAAATTCATATGAAGTTACAAATACATACATCCAACATATACTTAAACATTAGGCATATGAAAGTATTCCTACATACATAGTATGAAATGCAAACAAGTTGTAGTAACATGATTATCTACAACGACTGAGAAACTAATAGTGTCCATAGAGTAATAGACATCTAACATGATAAATGAAAGTCAAAAGTCTGCCTCCCCAAAAAGTATCTACTTCTACTTGTAAAGAATAACCCTTTTAGCAATATGATATTGTACAAAGAACTGAAGAATGAATAGTTCACCGATCAGCAAAAAGAGAAACTGATGGGCTCACTGAACTAGCCTACCACTTGCCGACAGAAAGTCAGTCCCCTAAAAGACTTAGATAGTTGCTTAGAAATAACTTTCCTAGTGAAGTCTAGCAACATCAGAATCATACATATGCCTACAAACACTGAGCTGGCTGCCTTACCTGTTCTGAAGTCAATCATTTTCTTACTTGAAACTTACAAGCCAGCCTATTTAACTCAGTATCCCAAATGCCGTTAACATTCCTCCAGTCCTGCTTTAATTGCCTTATCAGATCAGCTTCACACATTCCTACAGGACAGACACATTATCTCCCAGTCTGTCCGGTCATAAATTCTTTCTGAACCACTAACCATCACCATAGCGTCACACCTGGGCGATTTTGAGTTGCCAGCCCCAGATCAGTTTCACAGTCTGCCCTCCCGTGGGGTATAATTATCAGCTTGACATGTAACACCTTTTAGCTGGACTGGCTGGTTTACAACCCTAGTCCGACTGTCTGTGTGATTTCATTCTGGGTTTATTGCAGTTCCCACCGTCCTGTTTTAGTAGCCAGCAGCCATCTGTTCTGACACTTCACAGTTGAATGGGTTCCTTTTGCTACAACATTTTATGTCTCTATGTGTGCAGGCCTGATTGTTCTGTCTTCCATTTCTCCTTTATTGTTCTTTATTATAGAGAATTGCATTTGTTCTTCTGTAACTTTCTGTAATTCTACATGGCCCATCAAAAGTGAACCGAAAATTGTTCTGGGATGTAAAGGCTGCATTTCACAACATGTCTATCCCTCTGTCTTTCCCTCCCTCTCAACTGTCTGTCTGTCTGACGACCCGGCCCGGCTGTCTATCTATCCATCCATCTAGAGGACTCGGCCCAGCTTCGCCCAGCCCCTGGCGGGGATCAATCAATCAATCAATCTATCAATCAATCTATCTATCTATCTATCTCTGTGTGTCTGTCTGCTCGCCCGCCCGCCTGTCTCACCCTCCGTCTATCCCTCTCTATCTATCTATCTATCTATCTATCTATCTATCTATCTATCTATCTATCTATCTATCTATCTATCTATCTATCTATCTATCTATCTATCTAACTGCGTGCCCAATTCTTAACCCTTTCAAAATAAAGTTTTGTTGTTGTTGTTCTATCTATCTATCTATCTATCTATCTATCTATCTATCTATCTATCTATCTATCTATCTATCTATCTATCTATCTATCTATCTATCTATCTATCTATCTATCTAATCTATCTATCTATCTATCTAATCTATCTATCTATCTATCTATCTATCTATCTATCTATCTATCTATCTATCTATCTTTCTGTCTGTCTGTCTGTCTGTCTGTCTACTCATTTGTCTCTCCTGCCATCTATCCCTCCCTCTCTACCATCCATCCATCCGGAAACTGCAGAAGTTTGAATTCGAATGGCATATCTGTTGGAATCATTGGGATGCGAGGCAACAGTACATCTTCTTTAAATTTCACACTTAAAATTGTAGCTTTGATAATATTGTTCAGAGTTAGAAAATTTCCATTAATTTTACGAAAACTTAGATTTTTTAATGTTAGCCATTTAACGGCCTACAAATTATTTTTTTAAATTCCGAATTCTTGAGGTTCTAAGTTTTTATCACTTTGTTTTGATTCACAGAGAGTCCCGTTCCCGTTGCGGGGAAAATGGGTTCGTAATTTTAGTATTTTAACAGGTGTGTGTGTGTGTATGGTATTTGTGTAGGTTTGTATGACATATTTACATAGTATGCATAAAGTATGAACCAAAAAATAAAAAAAATAATAATTAAAAGCTAATTAAGAATGTCCTTCCACATCCACAACACTGAATGAAATGTTGGGAAAACCTGATGTTGACTGCACATGCGGCCAACTAAAAAATAAAGCATATACACATTTTATGCAAGTGTGAATTTTGTACTGACCTTCTACTGGCCAAGCAAACAGAAAAACAAATCCCTGCGGCGTAATTCAAAAGTTTCTCTCCCAAAAAAGTACAGAAATAAAATTCTAACGTATCTAAAATAAATCCATTATTTTTAATGAAAACTGTTTTTAAATCACCTACATGACTGTAGATAACTTCTTTAAACATAAAAAGATGAGTTATAAAATTTTCATGTATTTAAAATAGATGCATTATTTTTATGAAAACTTTGAAAATGCCTTAAAGATTTTATCATTATCTATTATAACGCATATGCCTGTAGATAACTGTAGATAAACATTTTATAAAACTTTAAGGAAAAAGCAACAATTATTTAAATTACATATATTGCAATGCTACTAAACGTTATGTCGCTTGGTAACACTTTTCTTAAGTTAAGTCCCCTTGCTATATATTTATTATAATGTAATTAAAAAATTAAATTTTATTACGTAAATAACTGTTTATAAACTAACAAACTTTGTCAGTTGGCTGGGCGGGAATGAGAAAATTTCATCTCAATCAAATGGACCGTTCGCGAATGCAGAAAGGACATATGTACATCCATACATACATACATTGTCTTTTTTATATATATACATATATGGAATGTAATATAGAATGTTAGACGGGCCTGTGTGCCCAATTCTTAACCCTTTGAAAATAAATTTTGTTCATTCGTCGTTCGTTCCAACCCATACACCGATCACGAAAACAAGAAAGCGAACCTAGAGGAATACGGGCAGCTGACTGGGGGGACAGCTTGAGACTGCACTTGAACTCTCTGCCTTTGCCTACATCAAGTCCTTATAAGGACTGAATATGACCGGGACCAGCCCTGACGAGGACACCACAAGAAACAACAAGCACATAGTAGTGCTAATAGAGAAAGAAACCAACAAACAAAGACTGCGGAACCTAGCAGGCCTGACCAAGGACTGGTCTTTATCAGGACCAGCATAAGACAGAAAGAAAATAACCAGACAGCACAAAATAACTTCATCCGACGAACAGAGCTGAAACAATAAAACCAGTATGAATTAGGACTAACAGTCCACACAACCATGGATCTCAACAATAACCACCGCTGAGGAAGCAGGTTAGACGATACCGAATTTAGAATTTTTTTTTTTGAAAATTGGAATTAGGATGTCAGTCTCTCTTATTCTTGTTAGCCTAGATTATCCTCTTGAACCCAGTTCCACCTTTTGCTTGACATTGAGTGTTCTGTGAAGTTCTGCAGTGCAAGGCACGTGTGAGAACCCTGTATATAGCAGATTACAGCTGTTTCCTATTTCACTGATGCTGCTCAAGAAAAAAGTAAAGCATTTAAGTTTGCCCATCAAGTAAGTTGTTTTTGGTGGACAACATATAACTGCACAAGGAAGGTAGCATTTAAAACATTAGGGATGTATTCTCAATCGTAAGATGAAAGTAAATGAAAACTTACAGACTCTCCTTTAGCTCCAGGATATCCATCAGGTCCATCACGTCCATCCAACCCAGGCTGACCCTAGAAAATAAAGATAATATGTAAAAGCATGGATGGATCAAAGTCTACTTTCTTTTAAAATCATCAGACATCAGAAGAATTTAATATTTTTGAATAAATTAAATACAATTACTCATAAAGTTGTTAATCTAAGTAAAATTATTAAGAATAATATCAAATAATCATTAGTGGCATACAGCTCAGTGTAGAAATGCTAATCTGCCCATGCTTTAAGATAAAACCTCAACAAAATTAATGAAACTGTCATGGTATTAAACATTGGAAGATGCGAAAATGACAGGTTCACCATGAATATCCTGGAACAGAACTATGCAGAATAATACAGAAAATATGAGTTGAGTGGAGGCAGTTTTATGCTGCCTTACAATGTTTGATTGTCACTGCTTGTTTGCCTTTCTGAGACCAGTAACATAAAAATATTTTGTATCTGTCATTGTTCATAAAGTGCTGAAGCAAGGAAATATATATACCTATCTCTTCACTCTACAATTTAAAAGCACAAATTAAGTTAATAAAATAAGAGAAATGCAAATTGCATTATAACAATTAGTTTAATGAGTCAAGACACCAAAATATTCCTTCGCATTATAATGGAAAGGATAGGATGGGAAAGCTGGAGATGTTGTTTTTGAGAATTAAGAATATTGTGGGCAGAAAAGACAACACACGCTATAGGACCAGCAGCTGCAGGTGTCACTACATCACTTATCAAAAACCACACGGGAAAGACAAATGGAATTTATTGGGCACATCTGCAGAAGAGATGGAATAGATAAATTGGCATTATGTACAAGCAAACTAGGAAAAAAAAGCAGAGGAAGATAAAACAATGTATGTTATATGTGGAAAGTTTAAACAGTTGGGTGACAAATAATAAGCAGCACCACTAATATAATCAACACTAACTTCATTAAAAAATCTAATCACAGACAGGACTGGAGAGTCGTGATTGTAAGGTCTTTTTCAGATCAGGCACCTCAAAAACTAGGGGAATAAGATATTAAGAGGAGGAACTGCAGAGATTTTTCAACACATTTGACAAAGATATCAAGTTTAGATTAGTCCATTTCCTTGTAAGTATATCCTGAATATAAATTTATAAATGTTAACTACAAATGTTTCTTGCAAAATGATGATTTTGAAAACAGATACAAAAGATAATTTATTGTTAAAATTTGATACTTAAAAATGCTATCTTAGGTAACTTTGTAAATTATGAAGCAATTCCTACAAAATTTGGTTATTATACTACTCATGAGCTTACTAAACCTTTGGTCAGATGATTTTTGTCATAATTTTCAAAATTTAAATGTAACATTTAAAATGGTGATAATTTTTATAAATGGGGATACCTTTTGAATTATCACATTTCAAATGTTTGTAATTTTTAATCAATAAAAGCTATCAAAGTAATACTGTGACAAAAGTGTAAAATTGAACTGAAATACTACTACTGGCACCTGGCCATCTTGACAGATGATAGTTTGTTACATTATGCTTCAAAAAATGCATAATAACTACAACCCATGGTGGTAACAGGCATGGAGTTATACCTCTCCATAGCACAAAGCCTGGGCTGAATTGTAGAGACCATGTGTTGCCCATGCAGCATGATCCCTCTCTTGACCTGCCTAGTTTCCTCCAGAGGAAAGGTAACATCAATACATCTGGAACAAAACAAGCAGCAGGTACTGCCAGATCAACAAAGCAATGCTCTAATTGTTCCCCTGTCAGAGCTTTGATCCTAGACCAACTACTTGACAAGACTATTATATTAAGTCTTGTTGATTACAAGATATGAAAGTGAACAAATGACTAGCAAAGCATCTAAATAAATAAAGGAAACTAGCAACAACAACAAAATAACATGTATGCTTCAAATATATACTGTAGTTATACAAATGAAGGGCCATTATTCTCATGCATGGCTGGTTAATGCAGTACCATCTCCACAATGAAGGTTTGCTGCAATGGATCTCCACCATTCTCTGTCTCCTGCTTTGGTACTACACAAGGACAATCTGTTGTCATCCATCTCTCTAGTACCATCTACCTCTTGTTTGCCGGCCTTCAACTCTTCCTTTCAGTATACTTGTTATGGGAATGGTATGTCTTTTCGTGTGATTAGACTTTGATTCCTTTTATTACCTTCATAAGCTCTCCCCCCCCCCCCCCCATTTTTTTCATGCATATCTAAGACTGCTATATTACTTTGCTTTTTGGTTTCCATGAAATTCAAAATATTCCTCAGTGTATGTAGTTTCCAGGGCCTCAGTATAGTTGTTTATGCCATTTTCAATATCTCTGGATGATTTACTTTTATGCGATTTGTAAATGCAAAAACTTAAGGCCTATTACACCTAGAAAATAACATATGCAGCTGTAACAGGAAATTAAATATGAGAAATAGGCAATCAAACAACTCCTATATATATAATATATATATATATAGATCCCCCACCCCTCCCCCTTTATATTAACTAATAACTAGCATTGTTTTGTTTTCAAACACAAATAGCAAATATCAGGTACAGAATGAGTGTAACCCCATTAAATATGTATTTTTCTTTTGTTAATGTGACCCACATAAAAAATGAAGGAGTTGAAGGCAAAAAAACAAACAAACAAGAAAACAGCTATTTACTTACAGAAAATGACCTTGTTAACATGTATACAATCACACAGACAAAAGTAAATCATACATGTAGATATGAGAACGTAGTTAAGCTTGTCCCATTAATATCTTGGCAGCCTTAAACAATAATTAACACCCAAGCTTAATACAAAATAAAACAAAATGTCACTGAGAAATCAATTACTCACTCATTTCCTGAAGCAAGATTTCAAAAAGATTTGTAAAATGAGCTCTTATCAGTTAGAAAAATTGCAATTACACGGGAAAATTAAACACACATTTTTAATTGTTAATTAAATATAAATATCATTACATTCTAGGTAACTCCAAAGATGCCATGTTTTCATCGTGGGAACAGTGAGTAGAGAGGTACTTTGAAATGGCTACTGTCTTACAACCAACTCCTCGTGGGAACAGTGAGTAGAGAGATACTTTGAAATGGTTACTGCATCAGAGGACTGAGCATGCATTGAAATACCCAATGTGCTGGAACCGTCAATCATGACAACATAACATATCAAGCTCTGTCTGCCTTAAAAAAATGTCTCAAGATGTAATTGCTGATTATTCCAGTAACAGTCTGATTGTCAACACTTCAGATTCATAAATCCAAACTCAATCTCTTCAAATAGTTATCTGGAGGTCAGCATGGCTGAATGGATAAGAACGTGTGTTCTTAAACATCCGGTGTGCTGATGCCGAGGTAAGGAATTCAATCCCAACACTAGCCAGTTTGACTAAGATAATGAATGTCGTCCTTGACTTGAGGGATGTAAATTACAAGTACCTCTGAAGTCTGAGTGGGTTCACCTAATGGAGAGGGACACTGGTAATAGGGAAAGCTAACCCACAAGCAAAAATCAGTCCAGTGCTACTAGAAGTAGTGTAGATGGAGTTCATAGAGTGAGCAAGTGCAAAAAACATTAGTTGTTTCATCTGTAATTTTGTTTTAAAATAGCAAATGTTCTCAGCCTTCAAAATACATTTTTTGTCCATCAGGAGTGTATCAGTTACTGACACTCTTGAAGGCAATAAATCAACTTCAGAAGAAGAAGAAGAAAAGGAAGAAAAAGGAGGAGGAAGCGAAGGAGACGGATAAAAGGAGGAGAAAGTGGAGGAAGAGGAGGAGGACAGAAGTAGCAGCAGCAGCAGCAAGCGGAAGAGATGACAATGATTACTGTAAGTTATTTCAAGTGGTATCTGTTTTCTTATAAACTCATAGATAAAGTCGTTCCCATTAATAGTAGTCAAAATAAAAGTCCCTTTTACACCTTTTTTGAGATGGTGGCATGGAGGAGTATCATCAGCAGAGTTGATCCAGAAAACCAAAGACCGAAATTTGTGGAGAATCATGAACACCTACGCTACAAGCATGACACTTGATGATATTTGTATAGAACAAACTGCACTCAGTGGATGATGTTTCACTATCAATAGGCTGCCTTGACTTCCCAAGACATTTTTTGGTACTTATTGTTGGGTGAGAGCCGAGGTCAATTAAAAAGTGTTCAAAACCACCCTGATGCAGCTAAATCCCAAGCTGATGTCAAATGAACAAATAGAAGCATTCAGTCATCACTAATGATAATTTCTTTCCTTTAATCTCACAGCAACATCTTTAGTTCACTGGGCCGCCATTAAGGTTATATACTTTGAGCATGTCATGAAAGAGGAAAGCTGGAGTACGTTGTTACAATGGGAAGGTTGGAGGGGAAGAAAGGCAGGGGTAGACCAGAAGAGAAGATGCTGGACAGTTTGACATCTTGCCTTGGGGGAATATTGGTATCAGAAATGATTAGCAGCACAAGAGACAGAAGGCTTTGGGCAAACATGATCACCAACACCACATGGCTTTGACTAGATTCATGCTGAATATAAAAACATTCAAGGTCAATAAAAGATTAAACTTAACTATACTGTTTGCAAAAAAAAAAAAATAAGTAGTAGCAGCAGCAAGCGGAAGAGATGACAATGATTACTGTAAATTACAGTATTTAAAATGGTATCTGTTTTCTTACAAACTCATAGATAAGGTCATTCCCATGAATATTAGTAAATATACTCTTATTAATTACCAGATTGCTTAAAAAATAAACTATAAGTTAAACTACTACATGCAATCCTGTACCAATTTGGTTTCTAATGTATACTGTGATTTTAGTTTTTAAAGTGTTTATGGGTGTCTTCCTGCCAAAGTTGTAAAGGTTAGAGTTTGATTCTGGAAAGTGTCATTCGTTTCACAAGTGCATATTTGTCGTATACTCCTGGGGTTCATTGCTGAAGCTATGAAGTTCACACTTTGTGCAACGGCCTTTGTCAGGCCACCCTGTGGAAAGTGATTTAGCTACATAGGATAAAACCCGGTGCATAGAAGTGAATCCTCTCACCTTTACATCATTGTCTAACATATATTGTGAGTGCAAGCACTCTGTATATAATAGCTGAACAACTTATCACAACTCACCATTAATCCTTGAATACCCTGCGGCCCAGGCTGTCCATCCTTACCAGGTGGTCCTCTTAGTGCTGCCAAACTCTCAGAATCCACTTCAAAACGCCCTGGGAGACCTTGGTTGCCTTTCGTGCCAGGTAAACCTGGCAACCCATTATTACCAGGGTTACCTTGAAGAATTTATTTTGTTAAAAAAAGAATTAATATAATTTAAATTATGAATACACCAAAAAATATATTGCACAAATTACTGCCTGTCATGTTTCATTGTACCCCACTAGGTGCATACAACAGAAAAAAGTTAAACATAATGAATCCTTTCAAATGAAAAAAAAACAATACACATTGTCATTTGTTTCAGTGCCACCATGCTAGATTTAAAGAGACTATCATCATTTTTCGAAAACAGTATGCAGAATTGTGAATGGCATTCATTACCCCTTTCCCCAGTGCCAGCATTTGTGATTTACTAGGCAATATTTTAATTTAGGAGTTTGCCATTGTTTTCTGAACAGCTGATGTCTTATACCATTGAAATTAATGCAAAGTGATCTGTTTCTAAATCCTCCACTGCTGGTTTCAAACCCTTCACTTGGTATATTGGGGAGTTGTGAAAAGCTGTTTCACGATCCCTTAAGCCACAGATGCATAATTATAGATACATCGTTCATATCAGACCAAGATGGAGGTCAGCATGGCTGAATGGATAGGAGTGCCCACATTTAAACTTCCTGTGTACTGATGCCGAAGTAGCAGCTCAACCTCTAGTCAGCTGGACTAAAATGTTGACTTCTCATCCTTGACTTGGGGACGTAAATAAGTACCTAAGAAGTCAGAGTGGGTTCACCTGATGGCGAAGGACACTGGTAATAGGGAAAGCTAATCCACATGCAAATAAAAACATGACTGAAGGTGTGTGCTTATTCCCCTGGAGCTGGTCAAAAATGCATGGATGACCGGTTAAAATACAGAAGTAACTAGGAGCGATTCAGTTAGGGAATGTCCATCACTAATATATGAAGACTGAGATAGTGAACAAGACAGAAGAATTATTAATGATAAATAGCTTGTGAAGCGGAAAAGAAAAGTGTCTCACACATAAGGTTGATTGATTGATTGATTTAGGAACGGACATCACAGAATTTGGGGCATTCCCATACGTGCTCCGTCCCCATCCTCAGCAGCCAGCGAAGAGTTCCAACACCAATAATTCCAGTAGCAATCTGATTATATGCCCGTCTCGCTTTCTTTTGAGCGTCGAGCGTCGGCCAGATCCCCTCGTCACTCCTCGATGTCTCATTCTTGCCAGACTATGGTGATCCATTTGCTCCTCCGAGGTGTACACGTAATCCCACAAGGCCGCAACCACGTCTGCCTTGTCATGCATCAATATTACACCAAGTTTTGCAGAGCCAGCCAATCTGTCCACCTGTTCATTCCCCAGCAACACACATGAGGTATGTTCAGAATATGAAAGGTAACACAGTTAACCTCCGCAAAAGAGATTGGTACTTCACCAAGTATCTCAAAGATAGCAAAAGAAGCAACAAAACATAAGAGAAATAGGAATACATATAATTTTCATAACCTAAGATAAAAGCCTGTTGTGCATAGAAAGAGGGAAGAGACAATGACTCTATTAAATGACTCAGAGAATACAAATAAGCATGCCAAATTCTTTTGAAATGGTGCATTATGACACTATGTAACTTAAAATAGATAGTATTGTTTAAAAATTGATATACATCGAATGTACGTACACTAAACCAAGCAACTATGATAGAAAGATAAACCAACAACATTTGAATAACAAAACATGCAGCCATATCTACATTTCATAGGGGGAGGGGAGACGGGAGAAATAAATTTACAAGTCCTAATGAGGTTAGAAATGAAAAGAGAAATGTTGGAAGAAATCAAAATGAGACAAATAAAGTATGTAAGCCACATTAGAAGACATGACATTCATACTAATCATCCTGTAGGGAAAGGTTCAAGGAGCTTGAGCAAGAAGGAAGACTTTATCAAGAATAGTCTGCCAAAATGTGCCATTATAGCAAGAAACAGAAAATGTTGCAGATCCATTGCAATCAACCAGCATTGTGCTGACGGCACTTAACTGAGTTCAGACACAATTATAGAACTACCCGTAAGACTTAGAAAAACAACTAAAATAAATAACCGACACAGTCTGAGTAATGCAAATCTCAGTGAGGTAATGTAACAATTAGCTGGGATGGGTGTCAACAGACATTAATCCTAGTTATTATTTAAGTGATTCATGTCGAAGGATAATATATGGCTAAATGTGACCTCCTATTTGAACAGAAAGAGGATATATATTGTCATACTAGTGTCATCATGTGATTTGTTTTGTTTTGTGGTATCTTCCGCAATTTCAATGCCCAATGTATGGAAATTTACATTACATTTACACATTGGCACCTTTCCGTCTTGACAGACGATAGTATGGTACATTGTGCTTCAAAAAGGCTTAATAACTACGACCCATGGCGGTGGTGAGTGAGGCTGATAAGGCTAATTCATGCTGCAAATGTTTGTCTACAGTGGATGCATGTGAAAACATGGTCATTTCCACCATCATGCACTAACTTATATCTCTCACGCTCTGTGTGTGCTTTATCTGCAATCATTTTCTCCTTTGTTTTTATTCCATTTCTGATAGTTGCCCTCCATGCAACACGTTCAGCGGTGACTTGCTCCCAATGTGCATTATCAATACCTGTATCAATCATGTCCCGCTTACACACATCTTTGTATTGTAATAGAGGCCGACTCTGAGATCTCCTACCCATCTGTAATTCACCAAAAAAGATGTCCTTTGGTATTCTACCATCAGCCATCCTCCCAACGTGTCCTATCCATTCTAAGTCTACCAAGACTGAGCATAGAACACACCGTCACACAACCTGATCTTTCCAATACTTCAGTATTTGTTATTTTGTCTTGCCACTTAATACCAAGTATTTTTCGCAGACACTGCTTATGAAAGCTGTTTAAACGTTTCTCTTGGTGTGAGTAAGTTGTCCAGGTTTCACTGCCATAAAGAAGAGTACTAAGGACACAGGCTTGGTAGACAAGGTCTTTTATTTTGGCAGTAAGCTTCCTGTTCTCCCAGACTCTTTTTGCTAACATGTTCATTGTTGTTGCCGCCTTACCAATCCTGATGTTGATTTCCTGATCTAGGGATAATTTGCTATTTACTTCTGTTCCTATATATGTAAAATGGTCTACTATCTCCAGTTCGGTGTTGTCAATAAAGATTGATGGTACCCCATGTGCACCTTGTGACATAATCTGTGTCTTCTTTTTGTTAATTGTTAAACCAAATTCAGAACAAGCATTGGAGAATGCAGATAGTAGATGTAATTCTTCCTCAGAGTGGGTCGTAATTGCAGCATCGTCCGCAAAAAAGCAACTCTCTGATTAGTACCCTCCTAAGTTTGGTCTTGGCCTTCAATCTCTGAGCATTATAGAGGCCGCCATCTGAGTGTGAGTGAATGTATATACCGGCATCCTGATCACGAAAGGCATATTTCAGTAGAAGTGAAAAGTATATCCCAAAGCTGGTGGGGGGCTAGTACACTATTGATTTCAAACTCTTCTGAAGTTGCATCATCATACTTGATTATACCCTTCATGCCTGTGTGGAACGATTCCACAATGGACAGAAGAGTTGGTGGGCAGCCAATCTTCTTTAGTGCTTTGAACAGACCCTCATGACTGACCAAATCAAATAATTTTGTGAGGTCAATGAAGGCAATAAACAGTGGTTGATTTTGTTCCCGGCATTTTTCTTGCATTTGTCGCAATGAGAATATCATATTAATGCTAGACCAGTTCTGTGAGAAGCCGCACTGTGATTCGGGGAAGACTTTATCTCCCAGGACTTGAAGTCTGCGCAGAACAATTCTAGCAAATACTTTCCCAACAATACACAGAAGTGAGATACCCCTATAGTTGTTACAGTTGCTCCGATCGCCCTTATTCTTGTACAGTGTTATGATGCTTGAATAGTTGAAATCCTGTGGGACTTGTCCTTCTCGCCAGCATAGCTCTATTAGCTAGTGGATCTGTAGAGTGAGTGGCACTGAATCAGTTAACTCTCTCTCCCCTACACTGTTGTTGCTGAACTCTTTCTGTCCCTGACAGATATTAATTTATCTTAAGACCAGTATTTACTACTTTAAAGTAACAACTTTTAACTCTTAACCAGTCTTCATTACTTTAAAGTAACACTCAAACCTGTGGACACGCTAGCAAAGTTGGTAGATTGAGAACATTGGACGCAAATTCAATTCCTGAGCTCATCGCCTGCTAAAGAGATTGGCCACCTATTTCTCCCGGCATTCAGGCCTACAAAATGTGATGCTGCTATCACATCACAGACCCATATCATTAAGCTGCTTCAGGACAAACTTTTATGTTTTTGTAAAAACAGATTCAGTGGCAAACAAAAAGTAGGTTTGAACCAAACGAAAATGGATGCCAGACAATGGGAAGTAGGGATGTGTCACAGTTATGAATTAAAAGCTCTTAATATGGTAGCAGATATGCCGTATTATATATCAAATTAAAGGGGGTTCTAATTGGAAAACTACTGTATTGATAATTAAACTATAGTTTGATTTATAACCCTATGGCAGTTATGGGAAGTTTGAATAAGACAATTTATCGTCCCTTGGCACTTAACCAGTTAACACAGAGTCCCCTGGGGTTCATGCTTTGTGCAATATTCTCTGCTGGTGGCTTGCAATTTTGTGGCAAGAAGCCGAGCCTAATGGGCTCTAACCTGGTGCAGTAAAAGTCGATTCTCTTACCTTGAACATTATTTTTTAAATTGTAACTTTAAAGTTACTACCACTTGGGACAGAAAGTGTTGAAAACTATGACATGTAAGATGAATATATAGCCCATAATTTTATGTAGAACGAGCTAAGATAACAATATGTTATCACCACAGCTTTGTATCACAGGATGCAGCTGTTAAATATAAAACTGACCTCTGTCTCCCTTAGGCCCAGGAGGTCCTTGAGGTCCTTCCTTGCCTTGACCAGCCCGCCAGGTACCTAATCCTGACGATTCAGTGTCAATTTCATCAGTGTTCCCAGGAGGACCTGGAGGGCCAGGGGGTCCCGGCAAGCCTGGAAGACCATGTTCACCATCTCTGCCATCTTGTCCAGGTATACCTGGGGGTCCAATTACTGTAATACCCTGAAACAGAAAAGAATCTGACTTAATGACTTAATGGTGAGTTGGTTGAGGGTCTTTGGTCAACTCAGTCACTCACTTGCTCGCTCACTCACTCACTCGCTCGCACACTCACTCACTCGCTCGCACACTCACTCATCAGTCTCCAACCATACACAATACATGTAGTCAACCTTCATTATGAAGAGGGCAAATGATCTGATCCAATGCATTAATAATTCTTATAGTATTCATTGTGAAAAGGACAACTGACTTTCCCAAAATTTATTCACAGTTTTTGAAACAAGAGGATCAGTCGTATATGCTAGGTCATGGTTTCTTTAGATAAGGTGACCAGTTCCATTCATTCCTGCCATTTTCAGCTCCAACTCAAAACAACATCGGGTACCTAGTTTACAACAAGGTGCAGCCTGCATCACTTGGTCACAAAAAGTTAAAAAATCACAGGAATACTCCAATAATCACAATAGGTTGGTCACAAAAAGTCACACGTCATAGAAATACTCCAATAATCACAATAGGTTGGTCACAAAAAGTCACACGTCATAGAAATACTCCAATAATCACAATAGGTTGGTCACAAAAAGTCACACGTCATAGGAATACTCCAATAATCACAATAGGTTTCTACCTCTATGTTGTGTTCATCCAGAAGAAGCAAAACAATTCAAGCAACATATTTTTATCAATGGTGGTCAGAAAGACAGTTCTTAACATGTAATTATGTAAAGTCAATCCCTACACCGCTCGGCTGGACTAAAATGTTCACCTATCGTCCTTGACTTGGTGATGTATATTACAAGTATCTCTGAAGCCGGAGTGGGTTCACCTGATGGCGAGAGACACTGGTAATAGGGAAAACTGCCCCAAACGTAAAAATCAGTTTAGTGCACTAGAAGTAGTAGCACGTCTATGGACTACCCTTGAGTTCAAAGCGAATGCAAAAACAAAAAAAAACATTAAACAACACTTATGAACACATCACGTGCAGCATAAAACATGAGATGTTTGATTACCTTAGGGCCTTGTTCGCCCTGTAACCCTGGAAGGCCTCTATCACCAGGAGGTCCGGGGATGCCAGGTAAGCCAGGTTCTCCTATGCCTGGTAAGCCAGGCTCACCTGGTTCACCCTTTTGACCAGCATCTGATTCAGGTATAACATCCAGTGTTCCGGGCAGTCCTGGGGCACCAGGAGGGCCTGGGGGACCTACAACTGTCAGCCCTGGAAGACCCTGATAAACAAATTGTCAGAATGTTAGAATGTTAATGATTCACTATGGAAACAAATGCTGCGTTTTCTTAACACGGTGGCAACACACACACACATGCACACACTGAGCACACACACAAGGTGGTTTTACATGAAAACCTTAAATGTGTATGTTTTTGTTGTTGTTGTTGCTTTTTTTTGGGGGGGGGGGGGGGTTGGGGGGGGGGTGAATATATTCTGAAAAAGTAAAGAACAAATATATCATTTTTCAGTTTCAGTGTAGTCACCACTGCATTTAATACAAGTCTTTCAGCCAATAAAGTGCTTGGATCCTTGAAGAACGAAATTATCTTGATCGCAAGTGTAACCACTCATGCATCACCTGCTGTACCTCTGCATCAGACAAAAAATGCTTTCCTCCCATTGACTCTTTGAGTTATCCAAACAGGTTGAAATCATTTGGGGCTAAGTCTGGCGAGTACGGGGGATGTGGTACACACTGAAAGTGGAGGTCTTCAATGGTTTCAACCACTGCAGGGACAATATGAGGTGGAGCATTGTCATGTTGCGAAAGGACACTTTTACTTGGAAGTCCACGTCATTTTGATTTAATTGTGGGTCGAAAATGATTCCTGAGAAGATCTGTATATGTATCACTGGGGACAGCATGTAGTGCTCTAAAACAATGTCTTGCTCATCCAAAAACAAAAAGACTCAGCATAACCTTCCCTGTAGATGGCTGTGTGTGAAACTTCTTTGGTTTAAATGAGGAGTGATGGCGCCATTCCTTGCTTGCCCTCTTCGCTTGCGGCTCATGGTAGTGAACCCAAGTTTCATCTCAAGTAACAATTCTTTATAGGAAACCATCACCTACTGCTTCAAAGCACTGCAAAAGTTCTTGACAAGCATTAATGCGTCATTGTTTCAATTCTAGAGTAAGCTGCCGTGGCTCCCACTTTGCAGACACTTTGCGGAACTGTTGCACGTCACAGATGATGTGGTGTGCTGAACCTTGACTGATGTCAAGATTTATGACTATGTCACTCACAGTCAATCAACAGTTTTCCTGTACAATGCCTTTGACAGCTGCGATCCACTCTGGGATCACTTCTCAGTGTGCCTGACCCGGTTGTGACCTGTCTGTTTACAGTTGTCATGCCGTTTTGAAACTTCCTACTCCACTCATACAGTTGCTGGACTGACAGGTGTGCATCACCATACTGGACCTTCATTCGTAGATGAATATATATATATATATATATATATATATATATATATATATATATATATATATATATATATATATATATATATATATATATATATTGCTGGTCTCCGTGGCCAAGGCTTGTAAACGCAGTTCATGAGCCACTTACCAGGCATTCGAAACTCAGCTCTCAACTGCAACTGATTTGTGCAGCAGACCGTGTCGCGTTGTGTTATAATGTGTTGATATGGGAGCCGGTCGTTCAGAAAGCAATGGCAAACTACTGAACGTAAACTTGCCAAGTACATCAACCATCCATCCATCATGTGCCATGCCGGTAAGCGTGGGCGGTCATGTTCTGCCATCTCACTCGATCAACAGAGTCGTGGATCAGTTCCGTGTTTCTGTCTCGACCATGCCACAAGGCCAAGCCATCCAGATACTTGTTTCTAGGTCTTCCCCTTGGTCTGTTCCCCTCGATCTTACCAGTTGTCACCAAGTTCTCCAAATCATTTCTTCTCATAACATGCCCAAAAAATTGTGACTGTCTACGTCTAATGTCTCTGATCAGTTTACGATCTTCATTTGTTTCTTGAAGGACTTGTTCATTGGTCTTTCTGGCTGTCCATGGTATTCTTTGCATTTTTCCTCAGAAACCACATTTCTACAGCCATCAGATGTTTTTCAGCCTGGCTGCTCATTGTCCAAGCTTCACATCCATATAAAAGTACAGGTTCTATGTAGCATCTCAACACTCTTTTTCTCATTTCAATTGACATCTTTTTATTGGTCAGTATGTTTTTCATCTTGCTAAAGGCTACTTTTGCCATGGCGATCCTTGTTCTAATCTCTTCAAGGCATCTCCCATCAGATGTTATTACTGTTCCGAGATAATTGTACCTATTCACTTGTTGAAGAATATTCCCATTTACTTGTATATTACACTGTGGTATTTCATTCTTCCTAGTGACGACCATAATCTGTGTCTTTTTACAATTTAATTCTAACCCTTGTTGTTCACTGTGTGTAACAACCGCATCTACTAAATTTTGCAGGTCCTGTTCATTGTCTGCAATCAAGACTGTATCATCTGCATATCTAATGTTATTGATGCATCGTCCCCCAATGTTGATTCCTTCCATATTTTCAATATTTCTGAAAATATTTTCACTGTACAGGGAAAACAGATCTGGAGACATTACACATCCCTGTCTCACACCTCTCTTAATAGGCTGATATTGGCTTACTTCATTATCAACTCTTATGGCAGCTTGTTGTTTCCAATATATGTTTTTTACAAGTCTAAGGTCTTTCCCATCAATTTGTAGATCTTCAAGCATCCTTATCATGTTGACATGTCTCACTTTATCAAAAGCCTTTGTGTAGTCAATAAAGCAAAGGTGTAGATCTTTGTTTACTTCTATAGAACGTTCGATTACGGTTCTCAGTATATACACAGCATTTACTGTACCCTTGCCTACTACAAACCCACATTGTTCTTCTCCTATTTCAGGTTGTATTTTCCTCCTAACTCTTTGCATGATAATTCTTAGCAAAATCTTCGTGATGTGACTCATTATACTAATTGTTCGATGTTGATCACATTCCAAGGCTCCTGATTTCTTTGGGATTGCAATAAATACAGAATTACATAACTCATGAGGTATATTTCCAGTATCATATATTGTATTAAGCTGAAAATTGCTGGTGTTGACTACTACAACGTCCTGTAAGGGATATGCAACATAATATATATATATATATATATATATATATATATATATATATATATATATATATATATATATATATATATATATATATATATATATATACAAGGAGCCGGTCTCTCTGGCTGTGGGGTTACAACACTTTCTCTCTGTAATCCTGTTTATCACGCAGAGTCTCGCAGCGGAGCGAGAACTGAGGTGGTTCGACCCCCGCTCGTGACTTGCGGATACTGAGCCGGCCGCTCAGAAAGCAATGGCAAACTACTGAGCGTAATCTTGCCAAGAGATCAACAGACAGCTGAAAGATGCTGCTGTTGACAGCTAAGTCCTGTAAAAGGATACGCAAAACAAAACAAAAAAACATATATACAAGGGACTTCTCATAAGTCTTTAGCCTAACCATGAAGATGAATTTCCCACCTCAACTGGTTTTCCCGATATGGCACAACACACCCTATTGACCAGATCTGCACATCCAGCGGTTTATCAGAACCGGTTTATCAGAACAATGCCATAAAGGCGGAGACGGATGAACAGCTATCTAACGTACAAGATGTGAAATGAAACACAGAAATCACTCTTGATAAGATACTTGAACTGCTCAACATCCAGACAGCCACACCGGAACCAGAGGATACAAGGGCACAAACAGAAGAAGAAGCAACAGAGGAAGAATGATAACCCTCACCACCAAGATCCGACTGGCGAACGCCAAGAAGATTCGAATGCAAGTCATGACGGGGAAATAGAAGGAACACCAGGAGAGAAGACAACTGGTAAAACTCCCTGAAGGAAACAGCACCATATGACGGGGTGGGTACCCAATTACTCCAGGCCTCAACAAGTGCGCGACTCTGTCCAGACATGAAATCCCTCATCAAGAAAGTAACGAACACAATCAACCCATCAGAAGCCGGGAAGCTGACAACAAGCAGCCCAAAGTACAAAAGAGAAACTTAAAGCTACACCATAGACACTCTACATAGCCATGTTGAAACCAGAAGGCTGAAGGGGGTACTCGTACCAAAATTTGGATTGGTTGGATATATATATATATATATATCATGTGCCATGCCGGAAAGCGTGCGCGGTCATGACTCGCCATTTCACTCGATCACCAGTGTCATGGATCAGCTCAGTGTTCCTGTCTCGTCCATGCCATGTGGCCAAGCCATCCAGGTATTTTCCTCTCGGTCTTCCTCTTGGTCTGTTCCCTTCGATCTTGCCAGTTGTCACTAAGTTTTCCAATCCATTTCTTCTCATAACATGTCCAAAAAATTTTGACTGTCTACGTCTAATTTCTCTAATCAGTTTATGATGTTCATTTGTCTCCTGTAGTACTTGGTCATTGGTTTTTCTGTCTGTCCATGGTATTCTTTGCATTTTCCTCAGAAACCACATTTCTGCAGCCATCAGATGCTTTTCAGCTTGACTGCTCATTGTCCAAGTTTCACATTCATACAAAAGAACAGGCTCTATGTAACACCTCAACACTCTTTTTCTCGTTTCAATTGACATCTTTTTATTGGTCAGAATGTTTTTCATCTTGCTAAAGGCTACTTTCGCCATGGCGATTCTTGTTCTAATCTCATCAGGGCATCTCCCATCAGATGTTATGACTGTTCCGAGATAATTGTACCGATTCACTTGTTGAAGAATATTTCCATTTACTTGTATATTACATTGTGGCACTTCTTCCTTCCTAGTGACGACCATAACCTGAGTCTTTTTACAATTTAATTCTAACCCCAGTTGCTCACTGTGTACAACAACCGCATCTACTAATTGTTGCAGGTCCTGCGCATTGTCTGCAATTAATACTGTATCATCTGCATATCTAATGTTATTGATGTTTCGTCCTCCAATGCTGATTCCATTTATATCCTCTACTTTTCTGAAAATATTTTCACTGTATAGGGAAAAAAGATCTGGAGACATCACACATCCCTGCCTAACACCTCTTTTAATTGGCTGATACTGTCCCACTTCATTATCAATCCTTATTGCAGCTTGTTGTTTCCAATATATGTTTTTTATAAGTCTAATGTCTTTCCCATCAATTTGTAGATCTGCAAGCGTATCTACCATGTTGACATGTCTAACTCTATCATAAGCCTTTGTATAGTCAATAAATCAAAGATGTATATCCTTCTGTACTTCTATAGCACGTTCAATAACTGTTCACAGCATATACACAGCATTTACTGTACCCTTTCCTTCTACAAACCCACATTGTTCTTCCCCTATTTCAGGTTGTATTTTCTTCCTCACTCTTTGCATGACAATTCTTAGCAAAATCTTTGTGATGTGACTCATTATACTAATTGTTCTATGTTGATCACATTCCAAGGTTCCTGATTTCTTTGGGATTGCAATAAATACAGAGTTACATAATTCAGGAGGTATATCTCCAGTATCATATAATGTGTTCATCAGTCTGGTGACTTGCTCTAGTCCAAATTCTTCTAAAGCTTTAACCATTTCTGTTGTGATGTTATCTGCACCGGGGGCCTTGCCAGCTTTCATATGCTTAAGAACATTTCGAACCTCCATCTCCAAAATTGGCGGTCCTTCATTATTAAATCTAATATCATACTGTTCGTTTCTGTTATCATCATAAAGGTGTTTCACATAATCTGTCCATACATGTAGAATCTGGTCGTTTTCTATTATGATTTTGCCATCATTAGTTTTTAGACACCCTGTTGATGTACTTGTTCTTTTATTAGTAAGTTCCTGAATTCTTTTGTGCACTAATTTGGTATTTTGACTGTTGTGTTGGTTTTCAATTTCTAAGCACTTTTCCTCAAGCCATGATTCTTTTGTCTCCTTACATAATATTCTGACTTGTCTGTGGATTTCTTCATATTTGACAGAATTATTTTTGTTGAGTCTTCTTGTTTCCATGAGGTGTAAAATTTCTTCAGTCATCCATTTCTTACGACCCACCTTCTTTAATTTTGGAATAGTTGTTTCTGCAGCCACATTGATTTAATTCTTCAACGTTTCCCATTGATCATCCACATCCTGGAATAATATCTCTAGATCAGACAATATTTCAAATCTGTTCTGTACTTCTATGTTGAATTTGTTTTGTATTTCCTTATCATTACTCAATGTACACAAATCATATTTAGTGTTTCCTGTTATATACTTGACTTTCTTAAACTCTATCCTCAATGTTCCTGTGAGTAATCTGTCGTCACTATAACAATCAGCACAGGGAACTGTTTTTGCTACTGTTAGCGCGTTTCTAAATCTTCTGCTAATGAGAATGTAGTCAATCTGGTTTCTAATCCTGCTATCAGGACTCCTCCATGTCCATAATCTTCTAGGGTGTTGCTTATACCAGGTGTTTCCTACAATCATTTCCTGTTCTTTTGCCCACTCCACGAGTCTGTATCCTCTTTTATTTCTCTCTCCAAAACCATACCTACAGTGTATCTATCCCCTTGATTTCCTACTTTTGCATTGAAGTCCCCTATTATGATGTTTATTTCTGAATTTTTACATTTCTTTAAGGCAGCCTCTATGTCATTATAAAATTCTTCTACACTATCTTCACTGGATTCTCCTGTTGGTACATATTTTTTTTTTCTCTCTCAGCATATCCTTTATAGGACTTAGCTGTCAACACCAGCATCTTTCAGCTGTATGTTGATCTCTTGGCAAGATTACGCTCAGTAGTTTGCCATTGCTTTCTGAGCGGCCGGCTCAGTATCCCGCAAGTCACGAGCGGGGGTCGAACCGCCTCAGCTCTCGCTCCGCTTCGAGACTCTGCGTGATAAACGGGATTACAGAGAGAAAGTGTTGTAACCCCACAGCCAGAGAGACCGGCTGTTGGTACATATACTTGAATAATATTTATGCTAAAAGGTCTGCCACTTAATTTAACTAGCAGAACTCTGTCGGATACGGCCCAATATCCTTGAACAGATGTTGATGTTTTCTGGTCCAAAATAATTGCCACTCCCCTATGACGATCTTCACCTCCAGGATAAATAATCTTGAAATCGTCATCTATCTTGATGCCTGATCCTGTCCATCTCGTTTCGCACATACCCAAAATATTAATTTTTTCCCTTTCAATTTCTTGTTCTATGTTCTCTAATTTTCCGTCGTTGTTTAACGTCCTAACATTCCATGTTGCTAATTTTAACGTCTCTGTCCTTGTCTTGCGATGATCAGTCTTTAAGCGAATCATTATATACTAGGCACTTTTAAAGAGGTAGTTTGCCGTTGCTTTCCTCTATGGCAGTGACCGTACTGGTCGGAGACCGCAGCCATTGACTCAAGAAGAGCTCTTCTGTCTGCCGTCGTGAATTCGAGACCATGACCAACGAATATCTGTCGGCTGCCCTCAAATTTCATCCACCACCTGCCTTCCGTGGCTTCTTTTGAAAACTTCCAATAAAAGAGCACAAAATAACATCACATAATCCACAGGAAAACACTATTCGCAGGAAATCCATAGGAAATCACACGAAATCCAAAGGAAACCACTAAATAGCGTCCCCCCGAAAAGTACGCGCCATCCTGTCGCCATTGTACCGGAGAGTTTGGTTTACATGGCCATAACATATATAGCAATGTAAACCAAACTCTCCGTCCAACTTTTTACAGAACCATACAATAAACATGTGAAAATAAAAATAAAAAAGAGGCCAGTATGGATGAATGGATAAGAGCACTCACTCTTAAACTTCCAGTGAGCTGATGCCAAGGTAGCGGGTACAACCCCTACACTAGTCAGTTGGACTATAACTGTTGGCTTCTCATCCTTAACTTCTTCTTCTTCTTCTTCTTCTTCTTCTTCTTCTTCTTCTTCTTCTTCTTCTTCTTCTTCTTCAGCGTTCCGAGCCATTGAGGTTATTTGCTGCAGATACAATCCGTCTCCATTCGTCTCTCTGGTTGACCTTCTCTTGCCAGTCATTGATTCCAAGTGCTTGTAGGTCTGTATATATATTATCTCTCCACTGTCTTCTTGGTCTACCTTGGAGTCTACAGTCATTTATTTCCTGAGTGTAAGTGAGTTTTGTTTCCCTATTATCTTCCATTCTTTCTATATGCCCCAGCCATTGGAGTCTATTAGCCTTCATGATACCAGTGATTAGTGGGGACTTAAACTTGACTTAACTCATCCTTAACTTGAGAACGTAAATTATCAGTACCTCTAAAGTCAGAATTGATTCGCCTGATAGCGAGGGACACTGATTCCACATGTAAACATCAATCCAGTGGCAACGACTAGAAGTGGTAGTATGTGTATGGGCTACGCTTGAGTCCAAAGCAAGCGAAAACAAACACACACACACACACACATACACACACACACACACACACACACACACACGCACGCACACATATATGACAAGAAACAAGTAACATGATAACACCTGATCTGGAAATATGATACTCACTGAGTCTCCTCGATCTCCTTTACGACCAGGTAGGCCTGTATTTCCAATCGTCCCATGGAACCCATTGTCACCCTTCTCACCTTTCTGTCCAGCAAATCCCTGGATACCTGTCTCGCCAGGAACACCTGGGTCACCTTTGTCTCCTATTACAGTAAATGACAAGGTGAATACATCACACTTAATAAATATTTAGAATGCCATTTTGTACATCAAAGCACCATATGTCAAGGGAATTTACTATATTCATTCAAAAGAGATCACGTTATCATTTGCTAGATTTATTCTCACAAATGCTATGAATTTGCAACCTAATTGTTGACCTCCAATCATGTGTGTTTCATTTGTTATGGCAACTGATTTTGTATGTGGAATAAGCAGGTAATATCATCAGTGAATCTCAGATCAGCAAGCTGTTGTGTCAGAGTCCATTCAACTCAATGTCTGGTGTTGGTTGTTGTTATCATAATCCAGACAATAATAAGTAATAATAATAAAGATAAATATGGTACCTCTGTTAAACTTCTGCTCTTATTTTAAAAATACCTGTTTATTTTCCCCCCTGATTATAACTGCAAAAAATAGTAGTGCTGTAACCTATTGAACACATTGTAAGAGGCAACCAAGCAAGGAGGGTTGGCGTGAGATTGACTACTTCGTACTGCGGAAAATATTAACTGCCAAATCCAACCAATGGTGAACAAGTTTACAAAGGTCTTGGAGTGAGTTGGTAGATGCCTCCATTGAGAGAAAAAAGACAGCAGAAGGAGAAGAAAAAGATTGAAGAGATGATGTAAATTTTTTTAAATACAGATATGATCAATTTTATTTTCTATACTATGATCTAATGATACCAAAGTGGCTGTATATTCTTTATTGTAGAAATATTATTATGGCATGCTGTTTCACTGCGTAATAAGTGGTGAATACTTCTGCATGTTCTTTAATTACAAGTCTGTATTTCTCCAGAACTCTTGTAAGATCCATGTTATCTGTTTCTATCTTGACATTCGGGTCAACCATCAAAGTGTGGTATTGCTATTTCTTTGATTACCTATAATACTGTGAAATTTCATGTAAGATTCCTTTTTAATGGATTCATACATGTAATTTTTGGTGCATAATACTGGATTACATGAATGTTTACAGTACTTGTATTTTTGTTGTACTAAATGTTGTGCTATAGTTCTGGAACTCTTAGTTTTCCGCACCATTATTGCATTCTCTGCCTCTTTAAGTAGGATTCAGACCACTTCTTCACTGTAAGGGACATTTTCCTCTGTAATGCTTGAAAACAACACTGTTTAATTAATTTAGAAGCGTTTGGTCTGCTCTATTCCACCTTGTTTTGAATAATCCCAAAATGCTAACCATTTAATATCTCATTTCCTATACCATTTCTGCTGTCCTTTTCCAATTCATACATAATTCTAGCATCCCAGGTGCCAATTCTGGACATTTTCCTGGTGAAAGTAAGTTGATAATCAAGACTCCTAAAGGCTATCTCAATATCATATTATACATCTTCTAGGAGCAGTGCTTCCTCCCACCTTCTTTGGCTGAGTTATTTGTATGCCCTTTACTTCTTCATGTTGTTCGTGGTTCTTTCAATTTTTCAGTCAAATATTTCCACAGTTTGGGGTAGCCGGTCTCACGCCAAGCCTCTTTAGTTGCCTCTTATGACATGTATGATAGGTTGCAATGTTACTATTCTCTGCATAGCTTATAGACCCCGGTAACACATGGATAGAAACTTTCATGGCACTAGTAAATTTATGGAACTTTGAAGTGAAATCAGTACAGCTTTATGTATCAGAAACATGAAAAACAACTAGATCAAATATTGATAAACTAGAAACAGTTATTAGCTGGTGCCTGCATAGAACAAAAGGACTAAAATAGTATGACAGAAACACCTATGTAGAACTGATGGAGAAAACCTCACAAATTTCAGTAAATCAAGAAGCAGTGAAAAGACTGGTCATGGATACAACACACATTGAGAACACCTGTTAATGGTGAAACTAGAAATATCTTCCTCTAGAACCCACTGAGATGAAAAAAGCGGCAGGCGACAGCAAACGAGAGAAGGGCCTGGCTAAGGGCCAAATGCTCCTTTGGGAGATAAAAGGCAGAAGAAGAAGAAGAAGAAGAAGAAGAAGAAGAAGAAGAAGAAGAAGAAGAAGAAGAAGAAGAAGAAGAAGAAGAACAACAACAACAACAACAACAACAACAACAACAACAACAGGAGAAGGTTAACTCTTCCAATCAAGGGAAATAACTTCCAAAACTATTTGTCACAAAATCACAAATACTACTTCCCCTGCGCGAACAGTGGAAGAAAAGAGCATACCATGAGTTTCACGTTAGAGCGTGTGCGTGCGTGCATTACCCATAGACACCAGTTTGCCTGGATGAACCTCTTAGTCCCACATGGAAGCAATTCAGCCCCATGTTTTCTAACAGAGCCCCTGTTTCTTGTGTTTAGTGCTCCGGTGTTCTGTTTCTGTTAGTATTCTTGGTTTAAATGGCCAGGTCTCCACACATTATTGCGCTTGCATCTTAGCTAAAATACCGAGAAGTAACATCTTCTTGTTCTCATATTTCAGTTCACTGGTGTTTGTTTAGGTTCGTGAGTCTTGAAGTACACCAGCCTAGCGCAGCCCTGGTCGTCATAATTTTGTAAAGACATATTAGATATTCTATAGAAACAACAAAACTTCCCCGAGGCACCTTCACCTTGAAAGATTGTTTCACCTGCACATCCCGCAATCTGATTTATGTTATCATCTGCAAACGATGTGACATGAAATACATTGGCCAAACGGGCAGACGTCTTGCGGATCGTTTTAGAGAACACCTCAGAGACATCAATCAGGGCGCTGACAAACCTGTCCCCAACCATTTCAATTCCTCCAACCACAATGGAGCCGACGATGCATGTGTCACCGCATTAAAACCCTGCTTCTCAAATAGCTGTGTCAGACTTAGAATTGAATGCCAGCTAATCAACAATCTGGGATGCATCCACCCGGCAGGAATGAATACTGTCGTGGACGCTACAGTATAACTGTGGCATCTTCCCCAATTGTTTACACTACCTATTACCGTGCTGTTCTTCCCCCCCCCCCCCCGCGATATCTAGACCTAATTGTCCCAACATTTATATGTTTTCATAGCAGACTGTTCACATATTTTTGGCTACTCAAATCCTTTTTGGCAACCCATTTTCAATTCTGCGCCACGCGTTTTCGCAGCTGGCCTAGTCAAATTTCCTGCCCCACATGTAAATATCAGGTTGTGCATCATAGTGATAGGTCGTGTGCTTGTGTTTCTGTCGTTGTTTATCTGTGTTGTCATTGACAAAGATTCTTAGAATCGAAACGTCTGTGTGTCTATTGTATGCGTTCGTGTGTTTTTTATCTTATTTTATTATTCATTTTTATTATATTTATTATATATTATATATATATATTATTTATTTTTTTTTATTTAAAATAAGCAGCAATAGCAATGCCTGGGAGCAGTTAAATTACCATGAGAAATACATTACGCTTATTAAGTGGCACTAACAGAAGAAATGGGGAAGAAGTAGAAATCAGTGCACGCATGAGACAGCAGGGGCACCTCAACATGGACCTGGCATTAGGGCACGTACCTGACCTGGCATCAGCTTTTCCTTGTTTCTTCAGCGAGGTGTAAATATTATTTGGAGATGTCAGGTTCGAATCTTGGTATGTCCTAACTGTCAATTAATCTGTTTTTAGTATGTCCTCTAATTTTTACTTCATTCTTCACGTCCTCTCTCCACCTCCCCCCTCCTTCTCCTCCTCCTCCTTCTTCTTCTTCTTCTTCTTCTTCTTCTTCTTCTTCTTCTTCTTCTTCTTCTTCTTCTTCTTCTTCTTCTTCTTCTTCTATCTCTCCTTTCTTAATGCACATAGTTTATAACATACTTATAATAACTATTTAGATGTGCAAAACAGCCCGATGTCACCGTCGATTATTCATTCAATTTATTTATTTATTTTTAAGGGAAACTTCATTTATCCTTATAACGTATCTATATATTTGATATTCATTTATATTTTAGTAACAGTAAAAGGCATACCTTTGGGCCCTCTAAGTCCTTCAAGATCTGGTGGTGGTGGAGTAATGAGTGGCGGATGTTCCAAACCAGGTAGTCCCCGTGGCCCTTGATCACCCCTGTCACCTTTGACACCTGGAATACCTTGGTCGCCTTTGTCTCCCTTAAGAGCGGTAAGATTTCCCTGTACCTGTAATTATTTACAAAGGTGATACAGTATTAACTTGTACAATTGTTTTCACTGTTTTAAACATTTTAAATATTTTTTTTAATTTTGCGTTCGTTGCCTAGAACTCAAGCGTAGTCCACACATATGCCACTAGTACAGTTGTTGTTTTGTTCTACAAGCGAATGCGATGGGCTGATGTTGTGTTTCCCCATTACCAGTGTCCCTCTCCATCAGGTGAATCCTCTCAGACTTCTGAGGTACTTAGATTACGTCCTCAAATCTAGGACGAGAAGTCAACATTAAGCCTAACTGAGGGGCATGTGTAATGAACCCACTACACCTGTATTACTACATCTTTAACGTGGGTAAGATATTTAAACACATAAGCCACAAACAATGTTGCACGATTTATTGCCTGGCATGTTTCGCTGCATCTCGTCTGGTGCATACTGCAGAGTTCTATATCATCTGAAGTGAATAAATGCACAACTAGGGTTAGAAGTGAATATTAAGAAGACCCAAATTATGGTCATCACTGGGAAGAAGGAAATACTACAATGTGATATACGAGTAAATTGGCATATTCATAAGCAAGTGAGTCGATACAATTATCGCTGCACAGTCATAACATCTGATGGGAGATGCCTTGAAGAGATTAGAACAAGAATTGCCATTGCGAAGGTAGCCTTTTGCAAGATGGAAAACGTACTGACCAATAAAAAGATATCAATTTAAACGAGAAAAAGAGTGGTACAGTGCTACATAGAACCTATACTTTTGTATGGATGTGAAGCGTGGACAATGAGCAGTCAAGCTGAAAAACAGCTGATGGCTGTGGAAATGTGGTTTCTGAGGAAAATGTAAAGAATACCATGGACAGACAGAAAAACAAATGAACAAGTCCTACAAGAAACAAATGAAGATCGTAAACTGATTAGAGACATTAGACGTAGACAGTCAAAATTTGTTGGGCATGTTATGAGAAGAAATGAATTGGAGAACTTGGTGACAACGAATGTGGCAAGATCGGAGGGGAGAGACCAAGGGGGAGACCGAGAAGTAAATACCTGGATGGCTTGGCCACGTGGCATGGTCGAGACAGGAATACGGAGCTGATCCACGACTCTGGTGATCGACTGAGATGGCAGAACATGACCGCGGACACTTATAGGCATGGCACATGATGAATGGATGGAATAAATGAAAAATACTTTGGCTGTAATACCTAAAACTTAAAACAAACATCACAGGTATTGTTCTGATGTGCAGCTTTTTGTTATCCCCTCGGTAATCTCAAATTTAAAACTAAATATATCTGTTTGCACAAAACTGACTGGAGTCGCCTAATTACTAAGTCCTCGGTATATCTGAGCAATTGTTTGTTGTTCGTCTAATAAAGTATATGAAACGCTTTTTCTTTGTTAACTTTATGATCGTAGTTTATGAGTGTTGAGAAATCGCTGTTTAGGGTTAGATAATATTCCCATGTCAGATACTGCCAATGAAGCGTATAAATTCTAGGTCATGACGAAATGAGCTATGAATGTCACTTCTGTTTCTCATTATTTTTCCTCTTCTTTTTGGTAAAAATTCCTAGAAATTTCTGAAAATTGTCCAAACGATGAACAAAAGGAATAGCAGAGTCCATGGGTATCTCGATTCATGAAGCTCTTAAACGGGTACTCCCCCTCTGTTTATGCTTCACTTCAACACCGCAAGGTACAAGAGGAACCAGATGAGATGAGACCCATGTTATGAGGCTCAGTCCACCCCAGAGACGCTCTGCGTGGAAAAACGAATTCTACTACTTGGGGATTGAACATGGACGATTGTCTTTGTCAGCAAATGCTGGGGCTTTATTGCAAAGGTTAATGGGCGAGTCTTGAAAAGGAGTGCCCGGCATATGAGACTACGACCTCCAGCATGAGAATGGAGGTGGAGGCAGTAACAGCGGCATTCCGGTGGCTAGAGGAGACTACTGCAACACACGTTGTATTCATTATGGATTCAAAGAATATGCTTAGCAAGGTGGAGAAAGGAATGTTTCGTGTGGAATGGCTCTCGTCGCTTCAGAGGTCACAGAGTGTGAGAATTGTATGGATATTTTGCCCTGGCCATGCGGGTGTACGGGGGAGTGAACAGGCTGATAGACTAGCAGGGAATGCACCTCTTGGTGGTATCTTGTCTATGGACAAGGGGGAGGTGGTCGTGCGCTTGTGGGACCAGGTGGAGAAGGCGAAGGAACAGATTGAGAACCCATATGTGGAAAGAATGAGATTGCGGGGGATCGGCAGGAGTTCTGGAAGAATCTCAAAACTGAGAGGGAAGACCAGGAGAACATTTAATCAGATAGCGGTGGGAACGATTAGTAGTATGACTCTTCGCTGGCTGTTGAACATGGGGACTGAGCACGTATGGGAATATCCTGAGTGCAGTGATTTCAGTTCTTGACTCAACTCAAGTCAACCATGTACTAAACATTATGCCGCCATGGCTCTCAACACGAATCAAGTAAGCAAACGTAAACTTGGGGACCCGTTTTCACGCCCCGACACATACTGGACATATGGTGCTTGTCCCATAGTATAGACCAATCCTATTTTAAAATATTGGCCGGTCTCCGTGGCCAAAGGCTTGCGAACGTGGTTCGTGATCCGCTTACCAGGCGTTGGAAACGCAGCCGCGACGGATTTGTGCAGTAGACAATGTCGTGTTGTGTTATAACGTGTTGGTATGGAAGCCGGTCATTCAGAAAGCAATGGCGAACAACTGAACGTAAAGACTTGCCTAGTACATCAACAGCAGCTGAAAACATGCTGGTGTTGACTGCAACGTTCTGTAAGGGATATGCAATATTTAAACCTTTTTAAAAATAATTTCCAATGTTATAAAATTTAACACATAAAGATGGTATGGCTAAATCAACAAACACACAAAAAGTTAGGACTAATTGGTCAATTTGACAAGAACACGATTATAAGTGACAGAATGGAAGCTAGGCTAGACAGCCGTGGTCTGCACATAGAGAACAGACATTGATACAACTACATACAAATATATAAATAGTTACATAGAGAACAGACATTGATACAACTACATACAAATATATAAATAGTTACATAGAGATCAGGCATTGATACAACTACATACAAATATATAAATAGTTACATAGAGATCAGGCATTGATACAACTACATACAAATATATAAATAGTTACATAGAGAACAGACATTGATACAACTACATACAAATATATAAATAGTTACATAGAGAACAGACATTGATACAGCTACATACAAATATATAAATAGTTACATAGAGAACAGACATTGATACAACTACATACAAATATATAAATAGTTACTGAGATGTGTTTACGTGAGTCATCTGAATAGGCACAGAAATGGCTACAATGGTACATGTTAGCAGGCTGGAGAGAGATAGAGAGAGAGAGAGAGAGAGAGAGAGAGAGAGAGAGAGAGAGAGAGAGAGAGAGAGAGAGAGAGAGAGAGAGACCGAGCAAATCGCAGGTGAAAGACCAGTAGGACGACCCTGCAGTTGGCAGAGAGATACTTCGGAGCGAATTCAAAAGAACTGAATGCCAAAAACTGGAGTGGCATTATCAAGGAAAGAGAAAATAGAACAACAATCTCATAAACAGAGGGACAAATAATTGTGTCTAGGCTTATAATAAAATAAACTTAGTTGCATATCTTTTACAGGACGTAGCAGTCAACCCCATCATTTTTTGGCTGTTCGCGATTCCTGGGCAAGTTACGTTCAGAAGTTTGCCAATGCTTTCTGAATGACCGACACCCATACCATTTCATTTTTTTTTTAAACACGTTAGGAGGTATATTTCCAAATTGCCTGTAACTGTGTTTTGAACGCGGCATGCAGGATTACAAATCGCATTCGTAACACCTTCACCATAGAGCCGGTTATTTCAGATAATGGATGTTTTATTCTTTATGTTTGTCTTTTGAGCAAGCACATAAATAATTATGTATTCAAGGAGCTAAATATGGTATCTTATGCTTAACCATGTTACTGGACATTGGGCATTCCCATGCGCGCTCATTCCCACGACGCAGTAGCCTCCCAAACTATGTATCTGCTGAATGTTCCCGTAAGGAGTTAGTTATCTCCAATCTTTCCCTCGAAGGCGGCATTCCCGTGCCTGACTAGGCTAGGCTTCACCCCCACTTCATGTAATCTGGCTAGCGTCTGACTTTCCTCAGTGTTCGCCAGCCGAGTCTGTACTGCATTCATTGCATCAGTCATGTCCACGCTTCTTCCCGTGTATACTGGTGCAGTATTGTCCAACTGGTTTGCTCGCATTACCTTTAGCTAAATATACAGGCTAATATGATTGTGTAGTTGTAACTGTTAATTATACTTACCGGTTTGGAGACCTCGGGCAGAGATGGCTCAATGATAATATCCCCGCCTCCTGATCCACTGGAACCCTGATATAAAAAACAACATATGAGATGTTTCTAAACTAAGGTCCATGCTGAGTATTACATTGTGTGACGCCATAAGGCTATCATCAAGTGAGATCCATTACACTGTTTCATCAAATGTGTGGGGCAGTAAACACGATTTCGACAGCTATTTATTTCTGATTTGCTTGTCCTAGCATTTGAATGTTCCCTGTCTACCTACAAGGCACCTAAATAAATATTCATCATCATTATCGTACGCCCTGCCAATTGGCTTGGACTTTCATGTATATCCACAGATCTTGTCTCTAGTTCTCCAGATCAACTTCGCTTATGATGTTCTTCCATGGCATTGTCTCAGTCTATCGAGCATTTTTCTCGGTCTGCCTCTTTTCTCACATATCTTTCCAGTCGTCACGGTGTTTTCCAATGCCACTCTTCTCATTACATGACAAAACAAGGTTGTTTGTCTCCTTATTATTGCATATAATCATATATTTTCATTAACCTTTTTCCAGACAATCGTAGTTAGATACTCTGGAAGTCCAATGAATTCGCAACATTCATCTCAGGAACCACATCGTCGTTGCTTCTAAGTTCTTCCTAATTTGATCATTCATATTCCATGATTCACTTCCATACATTCAAATTGCTTATTTATAACATTTCAGTACCTTTATTCATCTTTCTCACATTCAACGATGGCGACTTGTTGCATGAGATCTTTTCATTTTCTGAAATGCAGCTTTAGTTTGACCTATTCTGCTTGTAATATATGTCTTAAATATAATACTAAAATATAATGATACACAAAGAGAGATTATAAATAAATACAAAGAAATATAAAGATAGCAATACATAAAGTTTATATACGCAATAAAAGCCTCCATCTGCGATCCTTTTTATTCAGGTTAAGATCACGCTTTACCGTCAATCTTCCCATTGCATAGAGAGAAAATACAGCAATAATAACATAATATCAAATATGAAAAAAGTAATAGAAACAAGTTGGATTAAGAATCAAATCCAGGTTTAATTTTATGGATCTTTATAAGTCCCATGTGCGCCTTTTAGGCCCTGCTTGTGGTTCTATGGCAGTGGTTCTCAAACTTTTTTGCCCCATGCCCTCCTTTATTTTGTTATTTGGAAAATATAAGGTGATCTAAGAATGCCAGAAATGTTAACTTACAATTTCGCAGTCTGTGTCCTCGGCTTCTGCTGGATTTCCAAAAATCTTCAATTCTACAATAGCTCCCTGCAATGAAATAAAAAACATACAATTTACTATTTTATTCACCCAAAACATTAGAGCTGAGCATACGCTGATGATCACAAACAAAGTGACAAAAGACAGGTGAGGGAGCAAGGATGAGATAGGGAAGGAAGAGAAGGAGAAGAAAAAGAAGAGGTGGAGGAGTGGGAAGTGGAGGTAGAGGAGGAAGAAGAAGAAAAAGAGGAGAAGCAGCAGCAGCAGACGTCTTCACCACAACGGGCACACCAGCTCTATTCTCTCTAAGACTGGTGGGCTGTTGATTTGGCCAATCATCAATTTAGATCTGGTGAAGATAATTTTTATAAGAGTTTCACGATCTCTTAATCTACAGACGTCGCAGACAGGCGGTCACGCGGCCAGGAGGATGGACGGATAGACAGACAGACGGACGGACGGACGGGGAGACAGACGGACGGAAGGACGAACGGACGGACAGAGTGACAGACGGGTAGGCAAAATCAGAAATATATAACACGCGGAAATAAGAAACGCGAACTGAAGATCGTCTCTGCATTCTCAAAGGAAGGAACACAATTGGCACCTTGCCGTCTTGACAGACGATAGTTTGTGCTTTAAAAAGGCATAATAACTTTTAACTATGGCGGTAGCGAGTGTGACTGATAAGGCCAATTTGCGCTGTAAATGTCCGTTCACAGTGGGTGCATGTGAACACGTGGTCATTTCCACCATCATGCACCATCTTACGTCTCAAACGCTTGGTGTGTGTCTTTTCTGCAATAATTTTCTCCTTTGACTTTATTCCATTTCTGATATTTGCCCTCCATGCAACACGTTCAGCGGCGACTTGCTCCCAATGTGCATTATCAATGCCTGTATCAATCATGTCCCGCTTACACACATCTTTGTATCGTAGTAGAGGCCGACCCTGAGATCTCTTACCCATCTGTAATTCACCAAAAAAGATATCCTTTGGTATTCTACCATCATCCATCCTCCTAAGATGTCCTATCCATCTAAGTCTACGAAGACTGAGCATGGAATAAACTGTCACACAACCTGATCTTTCCAATACTTCAGTATTTGTGATTTTGTCTTGCCACTTAATACCAAGAATTCTTCGCAGACACCGCATATGAAAGCTGTTTAAATTGTTCTCTTGGTGTGAGTAAGTTGTCCAGGTTTCACTGCCATAGAGAAGAGTACTAAGGACACAGGCTTGATAGACAAGGACTTTTGTTTGGAAGGAAGGAACACACTACTGCAAGAAAGAGAATAAGAGTAAGACAACAGACAGACATTTCCCGTGCCACGTTCGCTAAGTGACTGACGGAGATAAATTGTGCACAATTATCATTACAACAATTATCATTCAGTAGACGACACAACCGCCCTTTAGAACAGACAGCTATGGAACATACATGTTATTGCTGAACGACACGTCGGGTGTTGGGGAAATATAGGCGTTCATGAAAGTAGCGAGAATCAAATTAATAGGTATTAAATTAATAGATACTTTGTGTGGTTTCTGGGGAATGCGCAAAGATTACCAACGACAGACAGAAAAAGGAATGAGACATTCTTTAAACAAGCAAACAAACAAACAAACATGAATATCGTAAAGTGAATATATAAATTAGACACAATCAGTCAAGATATTTTGGACACGTTCATCATCATCAAGTGCCATGCCATCTGGCGTAGGCGTTCATGTCTCTCCACAGATCTCGGTCTCTGGTGTTCTGGATCGACTCTGCTGCTGATATTCTTCTATGCCACCGTCTCAATCCATCCAGCATTATGTATCTTGGTCGCCCTCTGCCTCTCTTCCCTTCGATCTTTCCAGTCGTCACGATATTCTCCAATGCCTCTCTTCTCATCACATGACCAAAGAAAGCTGTTTGTCTCTTTCTTATTGTTGTATATAATGTTCTAGTCTCATTAGCCTCTTTCAGGCAATCGTCGTTAGTTATTTGGCAGTCTAAGGAGTTCGCAACAGTCATCTTAGGAACTACATCTCTGTTGCTTCAAGATCTTCCTAATTTGTTCATTTACATTCCATGATTCACTGCCATACAGCAAAACTGGTTCTATATAGCGCTTAAGCACTCTCTTTCTTACATTCAATGATAGAGACTTATTGCATAAAACAATCGTCATTGTCTGAAATGCCCCTTTTGCTTGCTCTATTCTGCTCTTAATCTCTGTTGTGCACCTCCCGTCCATGACAACACACGGGCTACTACTTCTAGTGCGCTGGACTGATTTTTGGGTGTGGGTTCATCATCATCATCATCATCATCATCAAGTGCCCTGCCAGCTGGCGTAGGCGTTCATGGCTCTCCACAGATCTCGGTCTTTGGTTTTCTGGACCAACTCTGCTGCTGATATTCCTCCTTGCCACGGTGTGGGTTAGCTTTCCTTATTAACAGTGTACCTTGCCATCAGGCGAATGTACTCCGACTTCTGAGGTACTTGTCATTTACGTCCCCAAGTCAAGGACGAGAAGTCAATATTTTAGTCTAACTGACCGGTGTAGGCGTTGAACCTACTACCTCAGCTTCAGCACACCGGAAATTTAAGAGCCAACGGTTTCATCCATTCGGCCATGCTGACACTCTGGCGATATAATTAAACAGCTTGATTTAACAGGGGCTTATTACTAACCAAACCTCGCAGGGGCCCCGAAAATATGACGTTTACATTATACCTCCAGTATACAAGAGTCGCCGCAACTCCCCGAAAATATGACGTGTATATTACACCTCCAATATACAAGAGTCGCCGCAACTCCACATCATGATGATAGAAAATAATCACTCAGATGTTAGTTAGTTAGTTAGTTAGTTAGTTAGTTGGTTGTTTGGTTAGTTGGTTGGTTAGTTAGTTAGTTAGTTAGTTGGTTAGTTGGTTAGTTGGTTAGTTAGTTAGTTCGTTAGTTCGTTATCTTTTGGGGTATCATCCTTGCTTTCCGGATAAGCCCGTAGGCGCTCAGATTCCCCCCACCCCCCCCCACCCAATATAATGACATCTTTGACACATTGAAATACGAGGGCAAGTTAATAAGTAAGTCACAATTGGCTGTAGAAAAATAACTAACTATGATAACAACTTGAAACCAGTTTATTTTTTATATATACATTGTCCCTTTATTTCTCAACATAATTTCCACCAACATTGATGCACTTATTCCATCAGTGCTCCCAAACCGGCTGCATAGAACTGCGTGCTTTGTTTTCATTTACCTGTCATCCCACAGAACTGTGTGACTTACTTATTGACTCACTCTCGTAACTTTTTCTACCCAGCTGTGCACCGCTTTACGGAAAATCGCTAGGGGCTTAGTCCACTGAAAACCAACCTTGGCGGGAGACATTTCGCGAGTGACGCCGGAGCTGAATGTGAAGTGAAGACGTGGTTTAGAAAATAGGGCACGCAGTTCTATGCGGCCGGTTTGGGAGGACTTATAAAACGATGGGATAAGTGCATCAATGTTGGTGGAAATTATGTTGAGAAATAAAGGGACAATGTAAGTATAAAAATAAACTGGTTTTAGGTTGTTGTCATATTTAGTTATTTTACTACCGCCATTTGTGACTTACTTATTAACTTACCCTCGTATGAGCGTCAGTTCCGTGAAAGTATAGCGACTGATAATTGGGTACGTCCGACAGCTTATTTTGGCGCCTATCCTCGCCGCTCGAGTGCCAGCCGAACAAGTCTCTCACTTGTAATTCCGAGGTGCCCACTTATAATTTCCTGGTGGAATATTGTTTGTGCAGCACGACTCTTCTAGAATGCTTCAGATTCGAAATGCGGTTCCGGAACCTGCCATTTTTCTGACAAGCTTTGGCAAGAGGTTGGTCAAGAGCCATGCTTCGTCGTGTTTCCCGCGTTCTCATTTATTAATTGCAAACGACCAAACGTAATACATTTGGTTGCCTTCCTGTACTCTCCTACTCAATTGTTGCTAGTGCTTCGACCTGATCCGAGAGCATTGGTCTGCTAGTTTGTGGAACTAAAGGGCATACTGACCTAGGAACGCCAATCCCTTGCACTCCATCCCCACTGTTACAACAGCAACCACCCTTCATTGTGGAGATGGCACTCTCACGAAAAGTGACATCCAGGTCTTAGTCAAATATGGCTGAGCTACCGTATGACAGTAAACCGTACAAGTAAGTCCTTGTCAACTCGCGTAGACATGGGAGATGGTTCTGACGGTGGGAGACACCTACATGTGTCACTGATCAGCTACCGCCCGCCTCAAGCTGGGCAGCCCCCGGCCAATTGGGTGCTGATCCGCCACAGCCTGCCTGCTTCAATGGGTGCTTGGGGGCTAGGACAAAATCTGAATCGCAGGCTGTAAAACCAGTGCACCAAGTACTAATACAAAGATAAATAGAAACCTCAAGCTACGGCTTGCAACCTGGAACGTAAGAACCATGAGTCCAGGATTTTCCACTGACTTGACAAATATTGACGATGTGAGAAAAACGGCTGTGATTGATGCCGAACTCAATCGTCTTAACGTTGATATTGCTGGCCTGCAGGAGCCTCGCCTAGCTGAGGAAGGGTCATTCAGGGAAAATAATTACGCCATTTTTTTTTTTGGGGGGGGGGGTAGAGGGCAGGCAGAAAAAGGCAACATGGTGTGGGCTTTGCAGTAAAGAATTCGCTACTGGGAATGATTGAAATTCCAACGGGAGGCAATAAAAGACTAATATCCCTGCGCTTGGCAACCTCTTGTGGGTTTGCCACTATTATTACTGCATATACACCAACACTCGCTTTCTCTGATGATGTGAAGGATTCGTTCTATGAGGTGTTAGACTATGTGATCAAGGCAGTTCCAAAAACCGATTACAGTTATATGCTCGGTGATTTCAATGCTCGTGGGCAAGGACTCGAGTTCATGGCCAGTGTGCCTTGGAAAATACAACATCGGTCGCATGAATGAAAATTGGCAAAGGCTGCTGGAGCATTGCACCAGACATGACCTATGTATTACAAACTTCTTTCTTAAACCGAAAGAGCTGCATAAGGTCACATGGCAACAGCCAAGATCCGGCCATTGGCATCAGCTGGACTTCATCATCACACGGAGACAACATCTGAACCATACATCATTAACTCGAAGTTACCACAGTGCTGACTGTGATTCAAATCATTCTTTGGTTGTTGCAAGAGTTAGACTGAGACCAAAGAGAATCTACACAGCTAATCATAAATCTAGCCCCAGGATTAATATTATTAATACTCAAGATCCTGAAAAGTGCTTTGAGTTTCAACCGCAACTTAAAGACGCTTTCACTGATACATCAGAACATTGTACAGTAAGTGAAAAGTGGGGTAAACTTAAGGAAATCCTTTATAAAACTGCGGTGGGGGTTTAAAGCACTGTGGATCATAAGAGACAGGACTGGTCTGCGGCAAACAGCCAGACACTGCAGCCCTTGATTGATAGAAAGAAAATAGCTCTCTTAAGAAACAAGGAAAGAACAACGCGGAACACTCTTAGTGAGCTGAAGCAAGCTAGGAAGTAAGTGCAAAAGGCTGCCGGGCAGTGTGCAAATGACTATTGGATCAAGTTATGTGAGTCCATTCAAAACGCGAGTGATATGGGAATCATCAGAAGCATGTATGAAGGGATAAAGAAAGCCTGTAGTCCAATGATCAAAAGAAGTGCACCACTGAAAACCATGACTGGAGAAATCATCGCTGATAAGAAACAGCAGATGGATAGATGGGTAGAGCCCTATTTAGAGCTTTAGTCAAGTGAGACAAAATTAGCGGATGATGCCCTCAACGCCACAGAGGCCCTGCCAACTCTTGACCCCCTAGACACACTCCCCACCATAACAGAAATTAAGTGTGCTATAAATGAACTTGCATCTGGCAAGGCTCCAGGTAAAGATGGAATTCCAATAGAGGTTATCAGGAGTGGGCAAGACACACTCACTCTACAGATCTACCAGCTAATAGAGCTATGCTGGCGAGAAGGACAAATCCCACAGGATTTCAAAGATGAAAGCATCATAACACTGTACAAGAAGAACAAGGGCGATGAAGCGACTGTAACAGAGATAGGGATATCTCACTTCTGTGTATTGTTGGGAAAGTATTTGCCAGAATAGTCATGCGCAGACTTCAAGTCCTGGGAGATTAAGTCTACCTCGAATCACAGAGCTACTTCCGACAGAACCGGTCAACGATTGATATGATATTCTCATTGCGACAAATGCAAGAAAAATGCCGGGAACAAAATCAACCACTGTTTACTGCCCTCATCGACCTCACAAAGGCATTTGATCTGGTCAGTCGTGAGGGTCTGTTCAAGGCAGTAAAGAAGATTGGCTGACCACCAACTCTTCTGTCCATTGCAGAATCGTTCCACACAGGCATGAAGGGTATAATCAAGTTGGATGGTGCAACTTCAGAAGAGTTTGAAGTCAAGAGTGGAGTTAAGCAAGGTTGTGTTCTATCCCCCACCCTCTTTGGAATATACTTTTCACTTCTATTGAAACATGCCTTTCGAGATCAGGATGCCGGTATATACATTCACTCATGCTCAGATGGCGACCTTTATAATGCTCAGAGATTGAAGGCCAAGACCAAAATTAGGCGGGTACTAATCAGAGAGTTGCTTTTTGCAGAAGATGCTGCAATTACGACCCACTCTGAACAAGAATTACAACATCTACTATCTGCATACTCCAATGCTTGTTCTGAATTTGGTTTAACAATTAGCAAAAAGAAGACACAGATTATGTCACATGGGGTACCATCAATCTTTATTCACGATGCCGAATTGGAGATAGCAGACCATTTTACATATCAAGGATCAGAGATAAATAGCAAATTATCCCTGGATCAGGAAATCAACATCAGGATTGGTAAGGCAGCAACAACAATGAACATGTTAGCAAAAAGAGTCTGGGAGAACAGGAAGCTTACTGCCAAAACAAAAGTCCTCGTCTACAAAGCCTGTGTCCTTAGTACTCTTCTTTATGGGAATGAAACCAGGTCATCTTACTCACACCAAGAGAAACGTTTAAACAGCTTTCATATGCCGTGTCTACGAAGAATACTTGGTATTAAGTGGCAAGACACAATCACAAATACTGAAGTATTGGAAAGATCAGGTTGTGTGACGGTTTGTTCTATACTCAGTCTTCGTAGACTTAGATGGATAGGACACGTTAGGAGGATGGATGATGGTAGAATACCAAAGGACATCTTGTTTGGTGAATTACAGATGGGTAGGAGCAGGGGCGTCACTAGGGGGGTGCGGGGGGTGCGGGCCGCACCGGGTGACACCATCAAGAGGTGACACCAAAATAAAAAAATTGCAAATTTGACAAAGCAGACATAGCTCTGTCTAGTCGGGTTTCATAACCGTTCATTGTTAAATACATGAGTAGGCACAGGGTGCCACCATGCAGAGCGTCTGGTGCTTAAATGAATAAGACTCAGAGCTAAGGAAAACATTACTATATGCGATTATATATGGTACAGGAACACTCGGAAGAAGATCATGGTGAAAGTCTGGAGGGGTGACACCAAGAGTTTACCGCACTGGGTGACACCAACCCCAGTGACGCCACTGGGTAGGAGATCTCAGTGTCGGCCTCTACTGCGACACAAAGATGTGTGTAAGCGGGACATGACTGATACATGTATTGATGATGCACATTGGGAGCAAGTCGCCGCTGAACGTGCTGCATGGAGGGCAACTATCAGAAATGGAATAAAGACAAAGGAGAAAATGACTGCAGACAAAGCGCACACAGAGCGTGAGAGACGTAAGATGGTGCATGATGGTGGAAATGACCATGTGTTCACATGCATCCACTGTGAACGAACATTTACAGCGCGAATTGGCCTTATCAGCCACATTCGCCACCGCCATGGATTGTAGTAGTTATTATGCCTTTTTGAAGCACAGTGTACCAAACTATCGTCTGTCAAGACGGATAGGTGCCAATGAAATGAATGGATTCCCAAGTCCAAGGTCCTCGGTAGTATGTACATAATATGCCTTCTGTACCATGCTTCTATCTTCAGAATGAGGCAACACAGCCTCGTAAATCTGCAATCTAAACCACATCAACCTCCAGCATGCTACCCTAGTGCAGACATTGTTCTCACTTCTATAGAACCATCAACCACTCTCTCTGTAAGTGCCCTGTACTTTCAAACTCCAGGAAAAGCTACTACAGCCGTTTTCAACTGTTATCTAATCTGTAGGGCAGTTATATCCCCTTTCAACTTAGAAGTCCTGGTCCGCATGGCCGAATGGATAAGAACGCGTGTTCTGAAACATCCGGTATGCTGATGCCGAGGTTGTGGGTTCTACCCCTACACCGGACAGCTGGACTAAAATATTGACCTGTCGCCCTTGACTTGGAGACATTAATTACAAGTACCTCTGAAGTCGGAGTGGATTCGCCTGATGGCGAGGGACACTTAATTGGGAAAGTTAACCCCCACGCAAAATTCAGTCCATCACTACTATAAATAGTGTGTATATGGACTATACTTCAATTCAAAGCGAGCGAGCAAAAAAAAAAAAAAAAAAGAGAGAGAGAGAGAAGTTAGGCACCTTCTTCCTTCTGCCACCAGTCACCGGGACACCCGTGAGTCTGGGTTGAGTCCCCCAACTAGGTGAACCGCAAATCACGATAGCTGCTGGTTTGAAGTTGGCAGCAGCCGACAGACAGTTGGATGTGGTCTCAAGTTCGTGACGGTATGAAGAGGATCTCTTTATAGAATCAATGTCTATTGTCGCCGACCAGAATGGTCACTGCCAAGAAGAAAAGCAATGGCAAACTACCCTCTTTACAGATACCTACATAAAATGATTCGACAGCATTTGCATATGGTTCCCTGAAACATCTGCACTTTCGCAGGAATAGTACTGGACTGTCCACAGTAGACAACTCCGCAGCTCTGGGATTAGTATCATCAAAAACAATCATTGTGAATAAAATATGATGCGGTGTTAACTATTTTTCTGTTGTCATGTTTGTAGTTTCATTTACACATTTGCTCCTCTGAAGAAATCCCGATTTAGAGGACATATAATAATATGCCTGTGCTTGTTCGTAGGAGGACGAAACACGTTGGTGTCACGGTTAGGCCATTACGTTGGCTATTGCAGGAGCGAGGTTGGACAAGGATACGGTGCCAGCTCTCATCATTCGCTATGTGGGAGGGGAGAGAGAGAGCGGAGAGAGAGAGAGAAGACTGGACGCTTATTCCTCCTTGCACTCAGCTTACAAAATGGTTATGGTGCAGATACGTCACATCTGAACATCACTGTACGAGAGCCAACCACAATGTAGACCCACGCCACGCCTACCTCTATGAATGGCCTCTGGTTGGCCACCGTTAATCAAAACGTTGACGTCACAAGTTCTGTTAGTTCAATCTATATTACCGCAATGATAAATACGGTAGTACTCGGTTGACCGAACACAACAATAACAGCCATCATGACAATTGTGACATTGAAATATGAGCGTCAGTTCCATGAAAGTATAGCGACTGATAATTAGGTACATCCGACAGCTGATTATGGCGCCTAGACTCGCCGCTCGAGTCCCAGCCAATCAAATCTATTCTTTGTAGTTCCAAGGGTCCACTTATACTTTCCGGGTAGAATGTTGTTTATGTAGCACGACTCTTCTAGAATGCTTCAGATTCGAAATGCGGTTCCGGAACCTGCCATTGTTCTGACAAAGTTTTGCCAAGAGGTTGGTCAAGAGCCATGCTTCGTCGTGTTTCCCGCGTTCTCATTTATTTATTGCAACCGACCATACGTAATACACTTGGTTGACTTCCTGTACTCTCGTACCCAAATGCACACTTATTACTAGTGCTCTGACCTGACCTGAGAGCAATGGCCTGCTGGTTTATGGAACTATGGGGCATACTGACCTAGGAACGCCAATCCCTTGCTGCACTTAGTGCTCACTGTTACAACAGAAACCATCCTTCATTGTGGGGATGGCACTTGCACGAATGGTTAATTCCCTAGTCCAAGGTCCTCGGTAGTATGTACATAGTACGCCTTCTGTACCATGCTTCTATCTTCAGAATCAGGCGATACAGACTCGCAAATCTGCAGTCTAAACCACATCAACCTCCAGCTTGCAACCCTAGTGCAGACATTGTTCTCACTTCTATAGAACCATCAACTTCTCTCTCTCTCTCTCTCTCTCTCTCTCTCTCTCTCTCTCTCTCTCTCTGTGTGTGTGTGTGTGTGTGTGTGTGTGTGTGTGTGACAGTGTCCTGTACTTTCAAACTCCAGGGAAAGCTACTACAGCCGTTTTCAACTGTTATCTAATTCGCTGGGCCCTCCATCAAAAGGGGGATAAAGGGAACCAAAAAAAAAGGGGGGGGGGGATTTCCAAGAGATTACTGAGAAACTATGTTCTGCTGGAGGATAGAAGCAGGTGAAGAAGAATGAAGAGGAGAAGGAGGAGGGGTGCAGCCATCGTAACCAAACCGCTGAAGCAAATAGCCATGGAACAAGGCGCCTAACTGATTCAGTGCCTAAAATGGTGCACAATCAAATAAACAATTATCAGAATGTAAATTTCCTTCCATTCACTGAGCATTGAAACTGCGGAAGATACCACGAAACGAAACAAATAACACCATGACCCTAGTACAGCGATATATCGTCCTTCTGTCCAAATGAGAGGTCACATTTGGCGATACATTGTCCTTTGGCATTGAGTCAGTTAATAGAGACCGCTTGATGGCGCGGGTAAAGGGGGAGGGGAGGGGTGGCAGTCCAGCATTACCACAAGCAAGGGATTATGGGATAGAATCAGTCACATTTCTAGACCTGGATACACGAGGATAGGAGATTGCCAGTCCAGCATTACCACAAGCAAGGGATTATGGGATAGAATCAGTCACGTTTTATAAGTATGGATACACGAGGATAGGAGATTGCCAGTCCAGCATTACCACAAGCAAGGGATTATGGGATAGAATCAGTCACGTTTTATAAGTATGGATACACGAGGATAGGAGATTGCCAGTCCAGCATTACCACAAGCAAGGGATTATGGGATAGAATCAGTCACATTTTCTAGGTCTGGATACACGAGGATAGGAGATTGCCAGTCCAGCATTACCACAAGCAAGGGATTATGGGATAGAGTCAGTCACATTTCCTAGGTCTGGATACACGAGGATAGGAGATTGTCAATCCAGCATTACCACAAGCAAGGGATTATGGGATAGAGTCAGTCACATTTCCTAGGTCTGGATAAACGAGGATAGGAGATTGTCAGTCCAGCATTACCACAAGCAAGGGATTATGGGATAGAGTCAGTCACATTATCTAGGCCTGGATGAGCGGAGGAATGGATGGCCAGTCTTTCTCTCACTTAGTGAGACAACGAACGCTGGCATTGACCTCTCGCCCGAGCGCACTCTTGATTTTATCAGCGTAACCACCTATCAACCACGCTAACGGGCCCGAATTTTAACTACTGACACTGATTTAATAAGGTTTGCAATTCTGTCATTCAATCAATCAATCAGGTGTCGAATCCACAATGAAGGTGGCTGCAGTGGATCTCCAACACTGTCTCTCTCCCGGACTGTACTTCTTCTTCTTCTTCTGTTCGTTCATCCGGAGTGTTTTTTCAGATGTGATTGCGGTATGTCTGTTATGCGTAGGCCAACACATCCGACAATAGAGGGCTTTTTTGACCAGGTAGCATTCCTGGGAGACTCTCACTTTTCTGGTGCCATCTACAGCCATGCTGGCCAAGTTGGAACGGTCGAAGACAACGGTCATCCCTCAAAGGAAGGCAGGGACAGTCCATAGCATTTTTTGCCATCCAAGGTTGCTTCCATAGTTGCAGGGCCGACACATAACGCCCTGGATCTGGGCTCACCGAGGGAAATCGTCACGTCCTGCTCATGGCTGCTTTAAACCCTCACTTCAATATATTGGTCATTTCGTTTACCCCGGGCCATTCCCGCACAAACCAGACAGGTTTGCAGACGGCATCCACTCAGCGAGTTTTCGGACATGTGCTTGTCGTTGCGCCCGTCAGAGCTGTTCCAGGCACGACAGACATTCGGAAAACTACCTAGTCAGAGCTGTTCCGAACAAGAGCGGCATTCGGAAACTAGGTAGTCAGAGCTGTTCCTAGCACGAGAGACATTCGGACGAGACATTTCACTCGGACGTAATTGCGTAGTGTCAATTTTTAGTTTGCCACCCGTAGGACGACACTTCCGGCTTCCGGCGGGCATTTTTTAATGAGGTTAGCCTTCCTCGGGTTTCGAGACTCTTGTTTCGGCCCCCACACAGCAAGCTTTCGCTTCGGGCTGCCACGTAATGGATTCGCAAGACATGCGTTCCATTTCGTGTCAACGAGACAATTTTCCACCTTTGACTACACTCACTCCATGAGTGTGGTTACAGATTATCGGACGTCTGCGAGACGTGCGACCGAGGTGTTTTTCCACCTTTTGTACTCGCTCACGAGGTAGGCTACATGTACTGCCGGCTCATCACCTTACCTCCGTGCGTCTGTGGGCGAATAACGGTCAGGCCCTTTCATCCGGGGATACCTCATATCCCCCAGCTAAGAGCCATCGAACGAATCTGCGCCGAGCATGTAGCGTTCTCAGCACATCATCACAATTTTGATGTAGGTTTGTGTCGGCCAGGCTCTCACTTCCGAGAGTTTATGGCTTAGAGACGTTCAGCCATACACCTCGGATGGGAGCCTTAGAGGTTATGTCCGGACTGAGATTTTAGGGATCGTTTGCCTGATTTTGACTGCTATCCTCAGTCTTACCTGCAGAGCAGCAGGTAGTGTCTCTCTTAGTCTGGTACCTATCCCACGAGCCGTCCGATATGTAGTTTTCATCCATCGGCAAGCACATGGGGTCGATGGGACACGCAAGCTCCCCCACCACGGCAAGGTGGAGACACATCGGGGGAGGACTGTACATTCTGTCAGGCTGGTGTTCGTCCTTCTCTTGATGTTATCTTCCCACCTGTATCGTTTTCAACCTCTTGCCTCCTACCTTGCCCTCCAGTATGGTTTTAATAAGAGTTTTATGTCTTTTAACGTGGCCGAAATATTTCACTTGCCTCTTTTTCTGTCATTAAATGCCTATCGTTCCCGTGTACTTGCAAACTGTTATAATTTACTTGCATTTCTCCGACGCAATAGTTTAAAGTGGGCACTACTATCAGGTCATGACCCTATACACCCCATCCTGAATGACAGTTAACAATTGTCGCTTTTTTCCGTTGGCTCACTTTCAACTCAAGTGTAGTCCGTACACAGGCTACTCCTCTAGTGCACTCGACTGCTTTGTGTGTGTGCATTAGCTGTACCTATAACCAGCGTCTCTTATCCATGCGGCCATGCTGACCTCCTGATGTGGAGATAAACTATGGAGTGTTTTGTGGACATTTAGATAACACAAGTGGTTGTGAAATGTTTGCTGTAATACACGTGACTAAAGACCAGTAACAGCTAAACATACTGTATATCAGCGTTTTCTAACGATTGTAAATAATTACAATAATACAAGGTGTATTTTTAATGACTGTGCAGTGTTTGAAAATATTGCCAGTCCAAGTTTTGTGTTTACCTATTATATTGCATGAACTTTACAGAGGCTGAATGCAAAACTTGGACCGTATGGAACTGTTGAACACGCTACTTCGACATCAGCACACCGGAAGTTTAAGAGCAAGGGCTCTTATCCATTCGGCCACGCTAACCTCACTTCATGATGATGTGGCTACTATGTGCCTATACTAAGCTTTACATATAGTTGTTGTCTACATGTCACTGTGGACTGTGAATGCGGGTCCATATCGTTTTAGCAAATACCCGTGTTGCAACCACTAGGTGAAATACTGCCATGTAGCTACACTAGAATGCAAGTTGAAGAGAAATAATGCCATGTAGCCACACTGGAATATAGGTTAAAGGGAAATACTGCCATGTAGCCACACTGGAATACAAGTTAAAGGGAAATACTGCATGTAGCCACACTGGAATACAAGTTAAAAGGAAATACTGCCATGTAGTCACACTGGAATACAGGTTAAAGGGAAATACTGCCACTTAGCTACACTGGAATACAAGTTAAAGGAAAATACTACCATGTAGCCACGCTGGAATACAAGTTAAAGGGATATACTGCCATGACACACTGGAATACAAGTTAAAGGGAAATACTGCCATGACACACTGGAATACAAGTTAAAGGGAAATACTGCCACGCCACACAGGAATAAAAGTTAAAGGGAAATACTGCCATGTCACATTGGAATACAGGTTAAAGGGAAATACTGCCACTTAGCTACACTGGAATACAAGTTAAAGGGAAATACTACCATGTAGCCACACTGGAATACAAGTTAAAGGGAAATACTGCCATGACACACTGGAATACAAGTCAAAGGGAAATACTACCATGACACACTGGAATACCATTTAAAGGTAAATACTACCATGTCACACTGGAATACAAGTTAAAGGGAAATACTGCCATGTAGCCACACCGGAATACAAGTTAAAGGGAAATACTGCCGTGTAGCCACACCGGAATACAAGTTAAAGGGAAATACTGCCATGACACACTGAAATACAATTTAAAGGGAAATACTACACATGACACACTGGAATACAAGTTAAAGGTAAATACTGCCACGTAGCCACACCGGAATACAAGTTAAAGGGATATACTGCCATGTAGCCACACCGGAATACAAGTTAAAGGGAAATACTGCAATATAGCCACACGTAGCCACACTGGAATACAAGTTAAAGGGAAATACTGCCATGTAGCCACACTGGAATACAAGTTAAAGGGAAATACTGCCATGTAGCCACACTGGAATACAAGTTAAAGGGAAATACTGCCATGTAGCCACACTGGAAGACAAGTTAAAGGGAAATACTGCCATGTAGCCACACTGGAATACAAGATAAAGGGAAATACTGCCATGTAGCCACACTGGAATACAAGTTAAAGGGAAATACTGCCATGTAGCCACACTGGAATACAAGCTAAAGGGAAATACTGCCATGTAGCCACACTGGAATACTAGTTAAACGGAAATACTGCCACTTAGCTACACTGAATACAAGTTAAAGGGAAATACTGCCATGTAGCCACACTGGAATACAAGTTAAAGGGAAATACTGCCATGTAGCCACACTGGAAGACAAGTTAAAGGGAAATACTGCCATGTAGCCACACTGGAATACAAGATAAAGGGAAATACTGCCATGTAGCCACACTGGAATACAAGTTAAAGGGAAATACTGCCATGTAGCCACACTGGAATACAAGCTAAAGGGAAATACTGCCATGTAGCCACACTGGAATACTAGTTAAACGGAAATACTGCCACTTAGCTACACTGAATACAAGTTAAAGGGAAATACTACCATGTAGCCACACTGGAATACAAGTTAAAGGGAAATACTGCCATGTAGCCACACCGGAATACAAGTTAAAGGGAAATACTGCCATATAGCCACACTGGAATACAAGTTAAAGGGAAATACTACAATATAACCACACGTAGCCACACTGGAATACAAGTTAGAGGGAAATACTGCCACTTAGCTACACTTGAATACAAGTTAAAGGGAAATGCTACAATATAGCCACAAGTAGCCACACTGGAATAAAGTTAGAGGGAAATACTGCCATGTAGCCACACCGGAATACAAGTTAAAGGGAAATACTGCCATGTAGCCACACTGGAATACAAGTTAAAGTGAAATACTGCCATGTAGCCACACTAGAACACAAGTTAAAAGGAAATACTGCCATGTAGCCAAATTGGAATACAAGTTAAAGTGAAATACTGCTATGTAGCCAGACTGGAATACAAGTTAAAGGGAAATGCTGCCATGTAGCCACACTGAAATACAAGTTAAAGGGAAATACTACCATGTAGCCACACTGAAATAAAAGTTAAAGAGAAATACTACCATGTAGCCACACTGAAATACAAGTTAAAGGGAAATACTACCATGTAGCCACACTGAAATACAAGTTAAAGGGAAATACTACCATGTAGCCACACTGAAATACAAGTTAAAGAGAAATACTGCCACTTAGCTACACTGGAATACAAGCTAAAGGGAAATACTACCATGTAGCCACACTGAAATACAAGCTAAAGGGAAATACTACCATGTAGCCACACTGAAATACAAGTTAAAGAGAAATACTGCCATGTAGCCACACCGGAATACAAGTTAAAGGGAAATACTGCCATGTAGCCACACTGGAATACAAGTTAAAGTGAAATACTGACATGTAGCCATACTGGGATACAAGTTACAGGGAAGTACTGCCATGCCACATTGGAATACAGGTTAAAGGGAAAAACTGCCATGTAGCTACACTGGAATACAAGTTAAAGTGAAATACTGCCATGTAGCCACACTAGAACACAAGTTAAAAGGAAATACTGCCATGTAGCCAAATTGGAATACAAGTTAAAGTGAAATACTGCTATGTAGCCAGACTGGAATACAAGTTAAAGGGAAATGCTGCCATGTAGCCACACTGAAATACAAGTTAAAGGGAAATGCTACCATGTAGCCACACTGAAATAAAAGTTAAAGAGAAATACTACCATGTAGCCACACTGAAATACAAGTTAAAGGGAAATACTACCATGTAGCCACACTGAAATACAAGTTAAATGGAAATACTACCATGTAGCGACACTGAAATACAAGTTAAAGAGAAATACTGCCACTTAGCTACACTGGAATACAAGCTAAAGGGAAATACTACCATGTAGCCACACTGAAATACAAGCTAAAGGGAAATACTACCATGTAGCCACACTGAAATACAAGTTAAAGAGAAATACTGCCACTTAGCTACACTGGAATACAAGCTAAAGGGAAATACTGTTATGTTGCCACACTGGAATACAAGTTAAAGAGAAATACTGCCACTTAGCTACACTGGAATACATGTTAAAGAGAAATACTGCCATGTAGCCACACTGAAATACAAGTTCAAGGGAAATACTGCCACTTAGCTACACTGGAATACAAGTTAAAGGGAAATACTTCCATGTAGCCACACTGAAATACAAATTTAAGGGAAATACTGCCACTTAGCTACACTGGAATATAAGTTAATGATAGTGGCATGTCAATAACAGGACGTCGCAATCAACCAAAGCTTTTTTGCGGTCATTCAAGAAGCAAATGAAAAAGTTATCCAGCATTTTCATTTCGTAAATATAGGGAGGCATTCTTATTTCATAAATATAAGGTGGTTTTCCAATTTCTTCAATACATGGCTGCTTTCCTATTATGTAAATATAGTGGGTTATCCAGCATTTTCATTTCGTAAATAAAGGGAGGCATTCCTATTTCTTAAATATAAGGTTACTTTCCTATTTCGTAAATATAAGGACTATTGTGCTTTCTATACACACAGGGCGTTGCAATCAACCCTAGGTTTATTTTCAAGTCAATTTATGTCCGGTAGTTTGCCATTGCTTTCTGGACGAGAAGTCGGCGTTTAAGCCCAGCTTAATGCCGGTGTATAATTTGAATCGTTTACCTCGCCATTAGCGCACCGGAAGTTTAAGAACGAGCACTCTTATCCTTTCTACCACGTCGACGACTCGTGGCAGCATAATTCTTCTCACATAATTCTATTCCATTTAGTTAATATACGGCAGCTTTCCCACTTCGTAAATATAAGGCTACTTTCCTATTTCGTTAAAAATAATGCAGCTTTCCCGTTCTACAAATATATGGGAGTTTTACTATTTTGTAATTCTATGTCGATTTTTCTATTTCGTAATTATGCATATCGTCCATCATATTCTGTGATTGAATATACTGACTGTCCTATTTTGTAATTATATATGTCGAATTTTCTATTCCATAATTATGCATATCGATTTTCCTATTTTTTAATTATCTATGACGACTTTCCTATTTCGGATCTAGGCATGGCGGCTTTCCCATTTCGCAATTGTATGTGAGGACATTTGTAGTTTACACATTTAACAACTTACCTCAAACCGCGGGACATCACGGAATGTGCGACCGGCTTGTCCAATGAAAAGACTTGAACCAGGCTCAACGGCCAGATTCCGCACCCTTCTTGACCACAAAACAGTATCAACAGACTGGCAGTTGACGTACAAGGTGATTTCTGAATCTTCTACTTTCAGGCCCAACTTTGTCCATCGGCCTACGATGGACGGGATCGTGAAGTTGGCTATAACTTCCGACTGAATCGCTAATCTAGAATTGGGTGTGTAGTACAACACAAACCTCTGATTGCCTTCATCTGCAGCTTCGATGAGAACACCCAGCTGAATTATCGTGGAAAAGGGATTGACCACAGCAAAAATATACCCTGGTGTCTTTTGGTAGGTTTTAATGCTCATAATCAATGCGAACTCTGAGTACAGCGGTTGGCGGAAGTAGATGCCTGCGTCATCTCGTATTTCTGCTTCTTTGCTGAGTTGAAATGCCGGGTATCCGCTGACATCTGTGACGTAGGAGACTCCCTTGGGGTGTTTTGTATTGGGGACACCAACTGCTGCAAGGATGTCTATCTCTTGCGTGGATACGGCATCTGCAAATAGATAACAAAGGAAAGATATTGACTTGGCCTCTACTGTCAGACGTGTACTCGAGTCTTTGAATAAACCATATGTAACCTTAGCATGAAAATAACAACAAACATAACCAGTAGTAGGAACATCCTATGGTTGCGTGAATTTCCAAGGCTGCCATATTTATTAGGCCTGAGTGCACGGGGGATAGGTGTTTCGCGGGTGGAAAGGCCAGTCTTTCGCTCGCGTAGCGAACAGCGAGTGCAGGCACCGAAACCTCGTTCGACCGCGTTCATACCTTTGTCAGGGTAGCGTCATAGACTTTACACAAACACGTACACTTTGTCAGGGTTCAGAGTGTCTTCTTCCCCTTCGTCGTTCGTTCGATTTTTTTTAAATTTTGATTTTGATTTTGGACGTAATTTCGCTATGTCAGTTTACAGCTGAGCTGCGATATTTGCGCCTTTCGTGTTAAGGTAATCTCTATCCCCTAGCTACTGTTACTGTCCACTATGAATCTCTTGATGTCTGTTCTGTTTTTTTTTCCCCATAGGTTTTACTTCCAAAGTTTGTGGTCATTAATTTTGACTGACACCTGTCTGTCTTGATATACGATAGTTTCTTACATTGTGCTTCAGGAAAGGCACAAAATTACAACCCTTGGCAGTAGCGAATGTAACTGAACAGACCAATCCTCTGTAAATGTTTGTCCACAATGGATGCATGTGAACATATTATGGTCATTACCATCACTCACCATCTGACGTCTCACGCGCTCGGTGTGTGCCACAACTGCAATAATTTTCTCATTTGCTTTTATTATTCCATTCCTTTTCCCCCCATGCAAAGCGACCAATGGCGACTTGGTACCTATTTTAGCGACTAGGTCAATGGGCAAAAACTATCTCCGCCTCAAAGGGAATTAGAGTATGACTCCCGGGCCGACAGGAAAGTCGCTTTTAAAAAAGTCGCTTAAAAGTCGACAGGGTCGACTTCATTGCACCGGGTTTTCTCCCATATGGCTCAGTCTCTTTCCGCAGCGCGGAAAGCGTCACACAAAGCACGAACTCCGTAGCTCTGGTGACGACCCACAGGAGTCTCCGAAAAATTTAACTCGTGAGCCGAAGGACGCGGCCCGGAATCGAACCCACAACATTCGGAGCCCGAGTCAAACGGCTTGACCACTTCGCCACGAAGACTCCGAAAGGAAAGTAAGCTAACCAATATGTTAGCGCTGATACTGGCTTCCTAATTAGACAACCATTAGCAAACTATTATCAAACTTAGAGACTGAAATCAATACTATGGGCAGGGAATACATGGAGCTGCTGGGGAGAGCTAAGGCTTGGAGTGAGTTGGTCGAGATCCTATCCTAATGGGTGATAAAGAGCCTAAGAAGAAAAGGAAGCTAAATTAAATGCGAGCTTTCACGATGTTCATGCTGGCATTAGGGCAATTTAACTTTCCGTAGGTGAGAGAACACTGAGCTGGCAAGCTGGTGTCTCCCTTTTAAAAAAATGGGGGTGGGGAGGAAGCGGGAATATTTGTTTCGCTACATGTGCTACTTCCTGTATTTGTAAATCGACATCAAAGAAGGCGAAAAGAAATCTTAACGTTTCCGCGCCTTGTTGCCATTAGTTTCCGGTACACGTGGTCTGCGATGTATTCCTGTCGAAATCTCAGTTTAGTCAGCTGTCCCCGCCCCTTTTTGTATTCAATTCGCTGTTGATTAAAAATCCCTCACAAGACTGTACTCATTTAGCTGACGTCATCGCCGTATTTAATTCAATTTGAATAACGAAGACACAAACAATAGACTGCACGATTTATTGCCTGGCATATTTCGCTGCATCTCGTCAGGTACATACTGCAGAAATCACACAACTTACGTGAATTAATTAGATAAATCCTTCAAACTGAAATATACACATGTTCGCACAGTAATGTCGATTGTCTACCACGGTAATTTTAAACTGACTAACATGTCTTTCTGCTTGCACAAGGACGGCTTACGAAAGTTGATTAGTATAGCTTCAGCAAACTTTAACAATCGACTACTTTGTGTGTTGAACATCGTAAGCCGTCCTTGTGCAAGCAGAAAGACATGTTAGTCAGTTTAAAATTACCGTGGTAGACAATCGACATTACTGTGCGAACATGTGTATATTTCAGTTTGAAGGATGTATCTAGTTAATTCACGTAAGTTGTGTGATTTCTGCAGTATGTACCTGACGAGATGCAGCGAAATATGCCAGGCAATAAATCGTGCAATCTATTGTTTGTGTCTTCGTTATTCAAATTCATCACGGGAAAACATTGTTTTAATTCAATTTCGCAGTTTCGTGCCATTTCGCTTGCCATAAGAGAACGGTATTTCACAGGCCGATCTCCCTGGCGAACGCGTTAAGGACGCTGTTCGTAATCCCGTATATCCGCTTACAAAATACAGCTGAGCGAGATTCGGCAGCGGATCGCGTCATGTTGGTTTCTTACGGGAAGGTATGTGAGCCGGTCGTTCAGAAAGCAATGGCAAACTACTGAAAATTTGCCAAGACATAAATAGCAGCTGAAAAATGCTGGGGTTTGCCTGCAATGTCCTGTAATTTCGGACATGAAAAATAAAATAAAAATTCACAGAGCTATTATTACAGCACTTCATCTGTGAATAGTAATTGTTTCGCATATACTAGGTGTTGTCTTTATATGGTAGGATGCCGGGCGTAGTTGTAAAATAAATAACATCAAGGCGCTTTACAAAATACATCATAATGACGTAATATACTAGTAGTATAGGCCAGTATACCCGTAGGCGTGGCTGAGAGGTCTAACACCTTTAAACTTTTCCTTTAGAAGATGGCATAGTGGGTTAGTTCCAAACGCCAGTCAATTGGGTTTAAATGCTGACTTCCCGTTCAGAAAACAGTGGCAAACTAGGGACTGTAAAATTGTCTGGTAATGTTCATCATCATCATAACATAACTTGTTACATGGTGTAGTACCATTGGTGTGGTTTTTTCCTGATCTGTTGTGCTCTTTTGATAAGGGGGCTGCGTGGTCTCCAGGTATGGTGTCCGCCTCGAGTGCTGGAGGTCCCGGGTTCAAGCCCCGGTGAGGACCGGGATTTTTTTACGTGGACTTCTAGTAATAACATTTCCCCTGATCTCTAGTGAGATCGGACGCCCGTGTGTATTGTTGCGCACGTAAAAAATCCCTTGGCAGTTGGAAATCGAAAAAGAGTAGCCTAACGGCGGTGCCCGGGCAAAATTTCGAGTTAAAAATCTGCCCAAAGTATTTAAGGATCATCGCTGATGCTACGGAGTACGTGCATTGAACTGAGTTTCTCCAGACTCAGGTTTGAGTTAGGAGGAAAACGGAGCACTTATGAGTTAAACCCGTGTGTCGTGATGTTGATCCAACGACTAAACTAAACTAAACTAAGCTCTTTTGATAAAGAAACAGAAGACAGAGTGGTAGCACAGTTGCATCTCAAGTGTCTCCCAAGAAAACAATTACTATCTTGTTGTTAACAAACAAGGGAGTCAGTCTGCTATGTAAAGTTCTGTTTAGATAGACACATTATGAGAGCACAGTGGGCGGATAGAAAGAGCAATAAAGATTTCTTCAAAGAAGTTAACTCACACAGAGAACTGATTACTTGCAAGCATCAAAAGCGGACAGTCCACATTTTTGGCATGTTATAAGACGAGAAAAGTTAGAATATGTAGTCACAACTGGAAAATTGGAGGAGAAGAAAGTTAGGGGTAGACTAAGAGAGCAAACGCAATGAGCAAACAAGCTGAAAAACATCTGATGGCTGTGGAAATGTGGTTTCTGAAGAAAATGCAAAGAATGCCATGGACAGACAGAAACACCAATGAACAAGTCCTTCATTAAACACATGAAGATTGTAAACTTATCAGAGTCATTAGACGTAGACAGTCAAAATGTTTTGGGCATGTTATGAGAAGAAATGAATTGGGGAACTTGGTGACAACTGGCGAGATCGAAGGGAAGAGACCAAAGGGAAGACCGAGAAGTAAATACCTGGATGGCTTGGCTATGTGGCATGGTCGAGACAGAAATACGGAGCTGATCCATGACTCTGGTGATCGAGTGAGATGGCGAAACATGCCCGCCCACGCTTATCGGCATGGCACATGATGGATGGATGGATGGGTGGATTCTTGGGAAATTCCCCAATCCTATTTTGAGATCCAACCCGGTACCTTCAGAGCCGGCGACGGACACTGTAACAACTCTGCCATGTCTCCCATAAAACGAAGAAGAAATCTGAGATTGAGGATTGCCATGATCGCAACATGACGCTAATTGAATATGCTACCTGCACATGGAATGGGAGAGGAGGTGTGTGTAAATACAGACTTAACTTTCCTGAGCACATATTTGCCCATGAAGAGGTCAGGGCAAAGGTATCGCCGAGAACCGTAACAAGCAATAACTGTAGAACAAGCAACGGAACTCATTGTGTGCATAGGGTTGGTTTACAGCCAGGGTCGTTGTGGTCTAACCTGAACGCACTGAAACATGGGCGGTGTCGTATTAGTGCTGAGTTTTGGTGCGCAAAGACATTAGGATCTTAAGTAGGCAAGTTTTATAAACTATAGTTAATAAACAAATAGACAATATATATCCACAAATATATTGTTTGGCGCCCATAGAAGTAGGGGAAAGAATTATAGACAAGAGGATGCACTTTTGTTCGCATATCCTTTACAGGACATTGAAGTCAACACCAGCATTTTTTAGCTGCTGTTAATGTCTTGGCAAGTTTTACGTTCAGGAGTTTGCCATTGCTTTCTGAACGACCGGCTCACATACCTCCGTAAGTAACTAGCGCGACGCGATCCGCTGCCGAAACTCGCGCAGCTGTGTTTCGCACGTGGATATACGGGATTACGAACAACTTCCTTAACACCTTCGCCAGGGAGACCGGCAGAGGATGCACTAGACAACATAAAAATTGAAAGCTTTAGTTACTAACCAGGATTCGACCTGCCACTTCCAAATGACGACAGCGCCTTTTTTAAAGTATATGCGTAGAATAGGCGGGATTGTGTTAAAGGAGATGGAAGGGTAGAGGATGATATGAGAATATGCAGAACCAAAGGTAAAAAAAAAACTAGGAGAATAGGCACAATTTATAGAAGAATGCTGAGCATTCATTGGACAATCAAACTGAGCTTTAAAATAATGTAAAACAATAAGTATATGGCCAGTTGAAGTAACACAGCCGACGCCTGTTGCGAAGGGGTAACGAACGCGGTTAGAAGTCTCGCAAACCGGGTTCGAGATCAGCTGCAGGAGATTTGGAATCACACCACATTGTGTTGATTTTTAACAATGATATGAGCACCGGTCGTTCAGACTGCAATGGTAAACTATTGAATGTAAACTTGCCTAACTTCTTCTTCTTCTTCTTTCGTTCGCTTGAAATATGTCTATAACTGCAATGTTGTCTCTTGTATGAATCTAACAGTCTTTTTTAGTTTACTCAGCGGTCCATAGAGTTTATCTTCCACTGTTGTCTCTCTAGGCCAGAAGGTTCGCCTGTATATGTTGTAGTTTGGCAGTCCTGGAGTATGTACTCTGCTGTCTGCGACGCCAAACCACATGTGCACATGGCTGAGTCACCAATCTTGAATTTTGTATACATGTGGTAGTCGTCTTGAGTAGGGTTTGGTGGCCTTCTGACTGATTTGATCATTCTTTTCTTTTGGTGGAATGTAATGGGCACATCAGGCTGTTCTTCTTTTGCTCCTCCCTTAGTCAATCGATCAGCTCTGTCGTTTCCGGGGACTCCACAGTGGGATGGTATCCACTGTATGGATACTGACTGTTAGCCGACTGCTAAGTTCAGAAATTAGTGTCCTTAGAACTGGTAATTTCCCAGACAGGAGTGCCTCTATTACTGATTTTGCATCTGTCAATATCACCACATGTTGTCTACCATGGCTGGTATTTTGTAATTTCTCTATTGTCATCTTGATTGCCTCTATTTCAGCATCATAGTTATGGCAGTCTTTTCCTATTGGTACTCTGGCCGTGTCCCTAGTATTATTTGGGTATTCTATGTACACTCCCGCTCCTCCATTTCGAACAGCATTTTGCGCTGACCCGTCTGTGTGGACTCGGATCCAGAGATCCTGTGGGTATTCGTCATCAAGGAAGTTGAGAGTGGCTGTTCTGCGCTGTACACTGTTCTGTTCTTCCTTGTCAAATATTCCTCTCACTTTTGTCTGGATTTGTAGCAATAGTCTATGTTCATCTTTCCATGGAGTTCGCTCTGGAATAGTTGTCAGTGGGATACCAACTGTGGGAAGATCGGTGGTTTCTCTGCAGATTCGTTTGGCCTGGTGGATAAAACTACGTCTTTTCAACCGCCCCATAGCTATGTTTTCAAATCGGTTCTTCATAGGGTGGCCTGGCAATCTGAGGAACTTTTCTGCTTGTATTAGTGTTTTTGTATCTCTGCGTTCTCTCAGTGCTTATGTCCTCCCCATTTTCTCCATTGCTACTATAGGGGTTGATCTCATCCCTCCTGTGATGACCCTTAGATCATGATTTTGCACATTGTCCAGCTCTTGTAGTGTGGTTCTTGATGCGGAACACCACGCAGTTGACCCGTATTCCAGGTGTGGTCGTATGCTCTGTTGATAAACTTTGCTAAGTATTTTCCGACTGGCTCCACATGTGGTTCCACTTAGCTTTCTCAGGATGGCTATTTTCCTTCTGGCTTTTGCTACAGCTTTATGATGTGTTTTCTCCATGCCAGCCTGTCATCAAATGTTACTCCAAGGTATGTTGGTTCTTTACCTTCTCTTAGGGGCGTTCCAGATATCTGGATGATCCTTGCTTTTTGTTTCGGAGAGAGGGTAAATGGAGTGGTGCTGCACTTGTCAGTGTTTATGCTGACACACCATCAATCGCCCATACAACAAATGTATCTACAGCTCTCTGTAGCAATATGGTGGCCACTGTTGCATGTTCATTTGTACTCCACAAAACCAGGTCATCCGCGTACATTGCCGCTTTAATTCCATCGGGTAGATTAACAACAAGATCATTGATTATGATTAGAAAAAGTGGTGGGGACAAGACTCCACCATGCGGAACACCATGACGCAATAGTACTTTCTTGCTCTTTAGACCGTTTATCTGTACTTGGGCTCTTCTGTTGTGCAAGTATGCTTTCACCCATTTGTACATTCTTCCATTGACTTTACAGTTTCTCAGTTTCTTCATAAAACCTTCTTTCAAGACTTTGTCAAAGGCTTTCTTCAGATCTATCCATGCCGCAAGTACCAGCTTCTTCTCTTGGAATGCATCCTCAACTTCTTGAGAGAGGTAGGTTGTCTGATCTTCCGTAGAGTAGCACTGCCTAAAGTCAGCATGCTGTGGCACAAGGGTGTTTTCACTTTCAATGTACCACTGCAGTCTGTGATTGATGATGCGCTTCAGTGTTTTGCAGAGACAGCTGGTGAGGCTAATTGGTCTGTAGCTGGAGGCAATGGAACTATCTTTCCCAGATTTTAGGAGAGGTATCATGGCTGCTTCTCTCCAGGCGTGTGGAATACTGCCTAAGTTCCAGGTGTTATTGAAGATCTGTAACAGCTTTGCTTTGGCCTCTGTTCCTAGGTTTCTGATCATTTCATTAGAGATACCATCAGCTCCTGGTGACTTTCTCATTTTCAATTTTGATATTGCTAGCTTCAGTTCATTGATTGCGATAGGTGCCTCCATAACCTCATGTACTATTTCCTTCTGTCCTGTATGTTGCAATTTCTCTCGAATCTCTTGTTGTTTCTCTGGACTAATTTCGATATTGTTATCTTGTGCGAATGAGTCCGCAAAACTTGCCTAACAAATCACAAACAGCCTGGGGTTGATTCCGACGTCCTGTAAACCACATGCAACTAACTTTTTATGTGTGTGTTTTTTTTAAAAACACTTTATGGATACATCTATGTTTATCTCAATGGTTTCCCGATGTTCGCCATAATAAACTATCACTGCAACAGTTGATACCATTGCTCAAGCAACAACCAATTAGAAGGTCGAATAGAGCCCCTGGAGATGTGGATATACAGAAAAATATGTGGTATTTCATGGAAACAAAAACAGTCAAATACAGAGGTTCTAGAACAACTGGGAATGGAAAGGGAGTTGATGAAAGAAATAAAAAAGAGGCAAGTGAAATATTTCGAAACGTTAAAGTACACGACACTCTTATAACAACGATACTGGGGGTAAGGTTGAAGGCATGCGAGCAAGAGGTAGACAATGATACAAGTGGGAAGATAACATCACGATATGGACGAACAGCAGTCGGACCGAATCTACAATCAAGGCGAGAGACGGTCAGTGTTGGAGATCCATTGCAGCCTACCTTTATTGTGGATACGGCATTTGATTAAATTGAATTGTACTTTTGCTATGGTCGGCACGGACCGCTGAGGTGTAATTCCTGCTTTCCCAGATAGTCGTCATACACTCCACATGCCAAGTTTTCATTTCCCATCCGCCAGAATAAAAACCTTCCCTTCCTCACAAGTAAACCGCGTTTTGTTATATGAGAGGCCGGCGTGCTACGCACTCGGTGATTAGCTTCACTTCACAAACCAACTGTTTATAAATAATGGAAACAGGTGGTTGCAATGAGCTCTTTGACATGAGGGTGTCTGTAGCAAACAATCCAATGTCTCCATAAGCTTGATGTCCTGTCAGTTTTCTTAAGTAAGGAGCAGAAAGGTTAAACAGAATCCCCTGCGTGCAAGCTGCTCACGGTAAAAATAGCAGAATGTAGGCCATAATACTGACACCTGGCAAAAGTGTTAGAATAAATCTAACCACGGATAGACAGCATCAGCTGCATTGTGTTGAATCTGTTTTAGGGCTGAACTTTACGCAAATGCGTGCCAGAGTCGAACACACTGACCCCTGAGTAGAGAGAAACACTACTAAACGCAATGCACTTGCTTCGAAAGTGCCCGACGAAGAAGACATTTCCCGCTGAAGGTGTCAAAAGCGATAAACATTGAAACCAAAAGAAATGAAGAAAACACTTCTGTATGCTCACTTCAAACTGAAAATAACAAACAGCCAAGCCCAAAAGATTATTGAAACTGCGTGCGTGTATCGTATACACACATGAGGACCCTCGGTGGTGGTACGGCGTTCGTGCACTGAACTTAGAAGCTGAATATAGATTTACGCAAGGAATTTGGGACACTGATGCAGGTCTACGTGTGTTTAGTGAAGGTTTACAACTGTAACCATTAATTTAGTGTGTCAAAGATGGAGAGATAGTAGGGAAATATATCGGAGGATTTGCCTGCCACATGTAATGTGGCACCTTACCGTCTTGACAGACCAAAGTATGTGAGTTGGAATGTGGCCAACATTCCATCACAATGCCTGGGCAGAGCTTCGGAGAAACATGTGGTGCCCAAACGACATGTTCCCTCTCTCGGTCTTGCCTTGTGTTTTCCAGAGGAATGGGTAACCAATACGTCTGGCACAAGGAAGGCTACAGACGCTGGCGACTCAGCGTCAAACCTCCGAGATCTCGCCTCCACGAGCAGGTGGCGAGTGGTGGCCAGACCCTGGAACCCAAGGGACCCGACTTAGAGGCGTTCAGCCAAGTCCCACAGGTGAGGGCCTCGTACGCGTCTGAACTGTAGGGCGCGTACATCTGTCATCACAAGTGTCCAGACCTTGTAAAGCGTGCACTATCGTCAGATTCCCCGCCTGACTTTCACATGTAATGTATACACAGCTTATTCATTCATCCTGTACCGTGGCGATAAGCGTGGGAGGTCATGGATCGCCATCTCACACAATCACCAGAATGGATCAAGTTTGCGTTCTTGTCTTGATTATGCCATGTGCCAAACATTCCAGATATTTATCTCTCTACTTGTCCTTTCTCTTTCCCCATCATTTTTACCTGTTGTCACTATGTTTTATATTCTATATCTCCACATAACGAGCCCAAAAAGTCTTGACAGCCTGCATCTAATTTCTCGGATCAATAAACGGTTTTTATTTCTTTATTGTAGAGCTGTCTTATTGGGTTTTCTGTCTATCCACAGTATTTTATGCATTATCTCCAGAAACAAAATGTCCACTTCCATTAGATGTTTTGCATCTTGTCTGCTAATTGTCCATTTTGCGCATACACATGACAATATTAGTTCCATATAGAACTTCAACACTCATTTCCTTACTGCAACTGACAGCTGTTTTAAAAATTAATCATTAAGCTTTCCATCTTGCAAAAGGCTACTTTTGCCATAGCGATTTTTGTTCGAATCTCTACGAGGCATCTTTCATCATTTGTTATTACTGGTCCAAAATAGTTGCACGCATTCAATTACTCATTTTCCAATTTACTGAGATGTAAACACAGACATAACTCATCCAGAGGCTGTTTGCTGAAACGAGTCCACACAATAAGCCATGGCCAAAGCCAGAAAATACTTTCACATGTCCCAGGCTGGTAAACAGAATATGTATTCATATACCCTGCTCTGGCAAACAGAATCTACGTTTTCAAAAGAGATACCAGGGTAGACAAAACATGCTCGTAATGATATGTATAACACGTTTCTGAGGATTCAGATTTGTGAAATGTGACACGTGGCAGCAGGGCTCAAGATTCACAGCACCTTAAATTTTAATGTATGTGTGTGTGAGTTATGTCTAATAATCGTTTCTGTATGGCTGATACGGTCATCCACCTCGGTATCTTTGCCACACGATGATACCGGCAGCCGAGGTTAGATATTCTATATCCTCCACATTCTTGGCCTCGCCCTGAAACTCTCCCTGCTGTCTTTCCTAGTTTGAGCTGCCCCATTTCAAGGTGTTCAGCGTGTGTTTCAGTTGCTGTGTGCATCCTTAATAATATCCCAGGTGCTGTGATATCAGGTGGCTCTAGTAAGGTGGCTGTACACTAGTGGAAACTTGGGGTTCCGATTCTTGTGAGATATCTTACTCGTACAGAAGTAAATAAACACATTCCTGTCATTCAAGAGACCTGGTTAAAAACGCCGGTACTGGATAAGGCAAACATTGAGACAACCCGAGGATAGTATAACTAGACACTCTCTTGTCTGGAACCCACAGGAGAAATAGTGGGAAATTTAAAACCACACGGAGAAGAGAATTAAATACAGAGATGAACAGTCTTGTGTGTCCATGAAGAATGCTGATGACCATTCAGTTCATCCAGTAGGGTTGAAAGTATAGAGCCATGAGTTCTAAGATGGCTGAGAAGGCCTATTTTGGCTCGAAATGTTCTTTGACAATGTTGGCAAAGAATGCTTGACGTTCCAGGAGCAGGATCTCCTGCTGTGGTTTTTCTTTCCAGCCCTTTCTTCACAGCTAGTGCAGTCATGTTTGCTTCACAAGTGGCTGCACCCTTGCATAATGATGTACGCCACGAATTTCGGTCTTTGGCAGCAGTCTCTCAAGAGTCATGATGAATTCCAAAATCTTTCAATGAGATCTTCAGGGTGTCTTTAAAGCGTTTCCTTTGGCCGCCTTCGGAGCGTTTATCACAACGCAGCTCGCCGTAAAAATTGTGTTTATGGAGCCTGATATCTGGCATGAACAGTACGGGGAGAACATGGACGGAGCTGCAGGAGATAGCAACAGATAGGAAGCTTGGCGTAAGTTGGTTGGGGTTCTATGGTCCACTAATGGGGAATAAAGGGCGAAAGAAGTAGAAAAACCTACACACACAAGGATGTTTACGTCAAGTGTGATTCTTGTATATTCAACTTCTTAATCTCATCTTGTTCCTCTTGTACCTTGCGGTGTCGAGGTGAAGTATCAACAGCGGGAGAGTGCTCGTTTATGGAGTTATTCTATTTTACACACATGCGAATTGACAGCGGCGGTGCTAGAGAGTTTGTTCACTGTGTTGAGATTTCTCATTGTGAGATCTCTGGCAGAAGAACGGAGCACTTATGAAGATATCCACGTGCAACGAAAGTCATCCTCTAGTAAAACCAAACGACACCAAATAAATGTATAATTATATTCTCATCATCAACATGTACCATGCCGATAAGTATCACGCATGTTTCTTGTCCTGACTAAGCCATGTGATCGATATATGTATCTCTCTGCCTTCACCGTTCTCTTCCCAATGTCATCATCATAATCATCTTCCACTTTTGCCATCAAGCGCGATGGGGAGGTGCCATGTAGCGTCGGAGGCAAGAGACGATAATGTAGAATAAGATAAGGAAAGTGTGGCACAGAGTACTAACAGAATTAATGAAATAGCGACATAATACGCAAGTTGTTATATGACGTCACGGCGTACTACGTCATCAAAGCCAGTTAGGTTTGCGGCTGACAACAAGAAGGCGGCATGAAATGATCAGAGGAGAAATATTATCATAAATCCTCCAGAAGATGGAAATGGTAGAAGAGAACCACTAGATAGGAAAGATATATGATAAAGGCATACTCCAAAGTCAGGACTGACGATTGGCCATGAATATTTAAACCAGAATTCGAAGAAATGGCTCAAGGTTAGCAAACGGTCACCAAACATGAGTTATTGTAAGTAGTCGCTGTTATGATAAGTGGCAAGGATGCAATACAAGCAAAGATAAGCGGCTAAGCATTATCTTGGCATTAGAGTAATTAAATCTATATATGATCAGCATTGTGCGTATATTTATTCACATAGTACCGGCCCTCCCGTCAACACGGGAACGGTGACTTGTATTGTTTAATGACCTCACAAGCTATTCTACGGAAATAAATATTGCATTACAAGAAATGTCAGCCTGCTTCTAGCCGTTTGATATTTATTAACGTTGCTCCTGTTATTCTGCTGGATTGGTTTGTTGGACGGCGAGCAGAAGAGAATAATCTAAAACCACCTTCTGGCAGGAGGAAATAATTGATGTTTCAGTGTCCGATGGGTGGTACAGGATAGTGTCATTCCGTGTGACTGTACAATGTCTTTGATTTTCATGGTCAGCTCACATAATACACGTCTAGACATTGTGACTATTGTCATCGTCTGTTATTATATGTCCAAGACCGGAGAAACTTGTTACCTGTTCCAGCAGTTCACCATTTACTACAAGACGACACATGACTTAGCGATAACGTGACCTCTGCTCATCTGCCCGAAGTTCACGGTCTCCGCTGTAATAAAGCCTGCCAAGTTCTAAACGTGGTGTACGCTTCAAGACTGACAGAGAATCATAGTAAATCCATGGTTTTCTGGAACATTCAGCGTCCGAGCCTTGCACTCAAGAATGGTGTCCGCACGCGAATGATCGAAATGAATACGTCTACCGCGATGGAAACAAAGTTATCATCATTCCCACAATTCTTCACGTCTTCTTAGAGTCAACAACACAAACTTCCGGGTTTGATACAACAACAACAACAAAAACAGCAGCAGCAGCAGCAGCAGCAGCAGCAGCAGAAGCAGCAGCAGCAGCAGCAGCAACAACAACTATAACTGAAATAAAAGCACCTTAGCTTAAAACAATATTGCGTAACCTTTGTAAAACGTTGCGATCAACCCCAAGTGGACCTTCTAGACAATGTTACGTTCAGTAGCTTGCCATTGCTTACTGAGCAAGAAGTCTACGATTAAGTCCAATACAGACACGCAAAAGCACCCTCAAATAAGGTTTCTGAGAAAACATAGCTGGTTTGGTGTTCACATCATTATCATGCCGGCCGCCTTTACTCCCCAAAACATTTCCTTGACTCATTGTAGGCTGCGGAGCCGCCACAGAGTGTGGCTAAACGGATGCGATGTTGATCAATAACACCTGGAGTGTCGGTCGGTCTATGAAAATATGTCTAGCACCATATGCCTAGAAATTTAAGGCGTGTGAAATAGTTCTTTACCTTTACATTAGAGGATAGGTCGACATGTTATAAGGAGAAATGCATGTGAAAACTCAATGACAACTGGCTGGTTTGATGGGAAAATACATGTGAAAACTAGCTGATTTGGTGAAAATACACGTGACAACTGGCTGGTTTGACGGGAAAAGAGCAAGGGAGGACAGAGAGATAAATACTTGGCCACATGATATAACCGCATTAAGAACACAAACTTGATCCTTAGAAACTAATAATCGTGTGCGAGGGCGATCTATGACCGCTCATATGTATCCACATGACACATGGTGGCGATAAAAATTAAAAAAAAAATTAAAAACTAAACTAGTGGAATTCCTCTTAAAGGGTCGCTTCTAGCATGTCTTTCCCACTCCATCTGAATTTATTCATGTTTTGAGTTCAACAATTGACGCCTAGGCATGTAAAACCCCACTCCTTGCTTGCACTCCGGGGATATCCGGCATTTTGCGTATACTTTCTATGTTTATTTGTAAACGAAGTTCACCAGCTAAGATTAAGCTGATATAGCCAAACGATGAATGTGCCCTCACAATCGCAGGTTTGGCAGTTTGCACACGATTGCTTTCATTAGGTTCTGCGCAATGTCGTGCCATCAGGTGGAAGTGCAGGTGCACAGCTATGATTTTTGGAAGCGAGACTGAAGTAGCTGATAGACTGCTAGGGTAAATGGTTAAGTGTAGTGGTAATTTCGTGATTTCGTTCAGGTGCCACAGATAAAACATCTCTCTCTCTCTCTCTCTCTCTCTCTCTCTCTCTCTCTCTCTCTCTCTCTCTCCCTCTCTCTCTCTCTCTCTCTCTCCATAATTTGTCTCTCCCCCCCCCCTTCCTCTGCATAGTTACGTTGTCGAACCATTTCTGTTTTCTAATGAAATCTAGCACTGATATTACCCTCACTTTAGTCTTGATTTAATCATTTCTCTCTTCTTGATACATTGAAGAGGTTAGAACAAGAACTGCCATTGCGAAGGTAACCTTTCGCAAGATGAAAAACATACTGACCAATAAAAAAGATATCGTTTAAAACAAGAAAAAGAGTGTTGAAGTGCTACATAGAACCTGTACTTTGTGTGGATGTGAAGCGTGGACAATGAGCAGACAAGCTGAAAAACATCTGAAGGATGTGGAAATGTGGTTTATGAGGAAAATGCAAAGAATACCATGGACAGACAGAAAAATCAATGAACAAGTCCTTCAAGAAACAAATGAAGATCGTAAACTGATTAGAGACATTAGACGTAGACAGTCACAATTGTTTGGGCATGTTATGAGAAGAAATTAATTGGAGAACTTGATGACAACTGGCAAGATCGAAGGGAAAAGACCAAGGGGAAGACCGAGAAGTAAATACCTGGATGGCTTGGTCACGTGGCATGGTAGAGACAGGAACACGGAGCTGATCCACGACTCTGGTGATCGAGTGAGATGGTACAACATGACCGCCCACGCTAATCGGCATGGCACATGATGGATGGATGGATACATTGAGTATTCTTCTCAGGAATCTCATTCTTTTGTAATGTTTCTTTTCTCTTGTTATTTTTTTTTATTTCTGTCATCGTCCAAGTTTTGGCATTGATAGCATAGAGTTAGTAGAAAGATTTTATCATAGGCTATTTTTTTTTAGTATTTACTGATGCGTGTGTGTTTTTTAGTATTGGTGCCAATTGCCAAATGAGTTTGTTTGTCTTATTGCATCCATTCTCGATTTCGTCTTCATATTTGCCATTTGATGATGTTATGCTTCCTAAGTACTTGCAGCTCTTTCCTTGTTTCAAAGGGCATTGTCTCAGATGAATCTTTGTTGGTTTTTCTTCTTTGGTTATAGTCATTACCTCTGTTTTACAGGTACTAATTTTCATGCTATGTTACTTACATACTTAGTTTAGACTATCTATGTAGACTTGTAGTTCTGTTTCCGATTTTGCAATTAGTGCTTGATCGTCCCAAAATACAAGTTCTGTAACTGTGTAATTTGTCTTAGGTTCTTCTTCTGTTCTCTTCATGAGGTGTTGCTGTTTAGCTGGCTTCTTGACATATGCTGTCTATATAAGTTATGAACAGGACGCCTGGTCGTAGTCCGGATCTTATGGTGAAGGGTTCTGGGTGTCCTCCATTTTAGCTCACCGTGCATTCTCTGTTGTTGTATAAGCTTCTACATAAGTTCGTTAGGTGTGTGCTTACTGCTTTTCTTTTAGGGATTTTCCACAGCTTGTTTCTATCTGCTCTATCAAATACCTTTTCTTGGTCGACAAAGACTAAGTAGAGTGTGTCATTAAATTCGATTGCTTTTACTATAAGTTTTATAAGAGCAAAGATGGCGTGTGTGCATCCTTGGTTTTTCCCTAAATCCAAATTGTGCTTCGGTTAGCTGGGGTTCTATTGTAGAGCGTAGTCTTTTCTAGAGAATTTAGCAAATTATTTTTTTTCCAATATGACTCAAAAGTAAATGCATCTGTATTTTGTGAAATCTCTTTTACTGCCTTTTTTTTCAAATTGGAATTATGGCGCTACCCCAGTTCCAATTTTCCTCTTTTCCACTTTTTCAGTGAGTTCTCCTTCTCCAGTGTTTAAACCGCAGGTATTCAGTGTGTGTCCCCCCCCCCCCTTTCCCCCCACTTTAAAAAAATCGCTTATCTGTCTCGTGGCCTTTTAACATGCCGGATCCGTTACCACGTGGGTCAGTCCTATTAATTATGCTTCATTATTTTTCTTCGAGCAAGTAGGACAAATCCTCTGTCGGCTTGCTAGTCCAGTCGTGGGTTGACGACGGTGTGTATGCGTGCTTTATAAATATACACCATTAGTTCTCCACCACTGTCTCTTGCCTTGATTGTACATTCTGTTTCGTCCATCTATTGATGTTATCTTCCCACGTGTATCGTTGTCTGCTGCTTGGTCGACTGCTGTCAACCGTGCCTTCAAGTTAAACACTCCTATGCACACACAAATACACACACATATGCGCATGTACGCATAGTCACATGTGTGTGTCATTGCGTGTTTATATTATTGCGCGTGCAAACGAGTGTAGTACGCTCCTTATCAGCTTCATTGTCTTCACAACTGCTCCAAGCGCTTCAGCTAAAAGAACATGTCAGGAAATGCCCCAGACGCTGGAGTGAGGCGAGGGGGGAGGGAGGGGGATCTGAGACATGTCTCAGGCGGTGATTTCTGTTGAGTCTCCGGCAAAAAGCAACAGTGCAGAGAGGAAGCACAACCATAACAGTAGCTGGAGGGCAACACGGGAATGTCATTCTGTCTGCCATTGCTAAACACAGACGTTCGTCTGAGGAGTCGGGTGAGGCGTGAGTAGGTGGGTGGGTGGCACAGGAGAAATAGAAATGAAGCGGGTAGATGGTGGTAGAGGTAGTTGTTGAAGAAAGAGCGAATAGTGTTACAGAAAATATAGTACCGACTCACAGACGCATTCTTTATTTAAGACATAAACATGCACACTCACACTAACACACACACACACACAGACACACAAACACACACACACACAGACACACAAACACACACACACACACATTACAAAATATCTCAGGGATGGTTTGGGATGGTATTGTTTTTTTTTTTTTTTTTTTTTGGTTCGTTCTTCTTCTTCTCCGTTCACCCTCAGACGTCAGCATGATTAAATGCAAAGAAAGAAGCAGTTAACTCAAGCTTGCTGATACCCCAATTGAGTTTTCCCTCAAATGGAATGGGTGTAGACCAAAATACTTTTCTCTGTTCTGCATATGTTGAACACGCTTGCAATAACTGTTTAGCTGTCATTTTACTAGATCCACAGTTTCCATGCATCAGTGTCTCCTATACTTAGTTTATTAAACACGTAGTATTTCAGCCTGTACAGCCTGTTGTTGCCTGTCCGCAGTTTGAAGATAGTAACTTGTTCTTTTAGGTTGAGTTGTGAATGTGCATCATTTTTCTGGTGACCTAGAGGCTCTGATTTCCACTTGCTTGTAAAACTTTTTCTTTTTTCTTTTAAATAAATCCCTTAGCCTCATCATGGGTTATGGCTGAAGCAGTCTTACGCCTTCCTTTCCTTCTTGGTCGGCCTCTTTATTTCCAGTATTTTGCAAAGAGAAGGAATCCATTGTATTACAACCCTTTTGGATGTCTGGCATAGTTCGTGTATTGCTACCCTTAGGTTTGCTTATTCTGTACTGTTTCAGCTCTTCAATGTGTGAGACTTGAATCTTCGTTCTACTGGAATTTCAGACTCGAATATGCCTATTGCTTAGACTGAAATCAATGTGTTCAAGAGTGTCAGAATCAATTTTCCGTTTTGCCATAATTTCAGGCTCAAATCGTGGTGCCAGATTCGAATCTCCAGTGTACCGTTATGTCAGACTAGAATTTCTGATGTGCCGTGATGTTAAACTCGATTATCCAGTGCGTCGTTATGTCAGACTCAAATGTCCAATGTGCTGTGGTGTTAGACCCGAATCTCCGATGTGAAATGGTGTCAGACTCGAATCTACAATATGCCATGGTGTCAGACTCGAATCTACAATATGCCATGGTGTCAGACTCGTATTTCTGATGTGCATCGTGACAGACTCAAATCTTCGAGGTGTTCTGATGACAGACTTGAATCTCAGATGTGCCGCGGTGTTTGCCTGGAACCTAATGTGACCAAAGTGTCAAACTCGAAACATTGCCACTTCGAAGTGTCAGCTCCAGTACAATGGTGTAACAGAAAATCAGACTCGGTGACACCCTTGGTGTGCTGAAATGCCAGGCTCGAATCCTTGGTGGACGGCAGCTGCCGGTGTGCCAAAGTGTAAGACACGTGTTGTCGATGTACTGAGGGTTAGATACGTGTTATCAGTGTACCACAGTGTCAGACTCGAATCCTTGGTGTACGGCAGGTGACGGTGGACCGGAGTGTCAGACTCGAATCCTTGGTGGATGGCAGCTGCCGGTGTGCCAAAGTGTAAGACACGTGTTGTCGATGTACTGAGGGTCAGATACGTGTTATCAGTGTACCGCAGTGTCAGACTCGAATCCTTGGGTACGGTATGATAAGTGTACCGGAGTGTCAGACTCGAATCCTTGGGTACGGTATGATAAGTGTACCGGAGTGTCAGACTCGAATCCTTGGTGTGCGGCATGTGACGGTGGACCGGACGCGTCAGACTAGTGTTGTCAGTGTACAGGAGTGTCAGACTCGAATCTTAGGGATTACCAGAGTGCTAGCCTCGCGAAGCCGGTATGCCGAATTATCATCCTCCATTACTCGCTGTGTCAATGTGCTTCACCCGAACTATGAGTGTTTCAGATATTTAGACTTTTAAAAAAAAAAATTGTCACAGGGCGCACAGAAAAACTGTAATATTATATCTAAAATGCTGGATGTCCTCGGCAGGACGTGGCCATCCACCCCAGGTTGATTTTCTAGACAATTTTTACATGCAGTAGTTTGCCATTGCTTTCTGAACAAGAATTCAACGTTTAAGCCCAGCCGACCAGTGGAGAGAATGAACTCACTAATCCATCATCAGCGCACAAGATGTTTAAAAGCCAGTGCCTTTAACCTTTCGGCCACGCCGACCTCTTAATATTATATTATGTTCGCCAAATACTAAAATGGATATAGCAGAGAGGATAGGGGGGGGGGGGGAGAAGATGAAGACGGGGGTCAAATGTCAAAAGCCAACGTGAAAGTGGGTTGGTTGAGTGTCCTCCTAACGAGTACCAGCTGCTGAATGGGATCTACGGGAGGTAAGTCAAAGCATCGCTTCACAAGAGCAGGTAATTATGATCTAATTTTAAGAAAGTTTTTTTTTTTGTGCACCAGGTGAATGCAGTGTACAAGACATTAGTTAGTTAGTTAGTTAGTTAGTTAGTTAGTTAGTTAGTTAGTTGCATATCCTTTACAGGACGTCGCATTCAACACCAGCATTATTTGCTGTTGTGATCTCTTGGTATGTTTACGTTCAGTGGTTTGCCTTTCTGAACGACCGGCACCCATATCATTTCGTAAAAAACCAACGCAAGGCGGTCTGTTGCCAAATCGCCCGCAGCTGTGTTTCGAACGTGGGTATGCGGGATTACGAACTTCGCCTGTAAACTTTTCTCCACGGAGCCAGCCCACAAGACATTGCAAATGGTATATGGTACCTGACAGCGACAAACTTTGATAGCATAACATCGGCGTGGAATTAACGATCTTCACAACTTTGAAGTCAACGCTTAAATGTGCACACGGCTAATGGGGAGATATTATAAACATGGTTAGCGAGGAGGGATGATAATTACGGTTAATTGGTATTGTAAGTTTGGTTATGAGGAGATGTAAGTACGATTTATGAGTTTTAAAAAATTGTAATTATGGTTAATTAGTTCTTGAAAGTTTGGCTAATGAGTAGTCATAACAATTATTGTTCATGATAATACATAGTGATGAGATTATACGTTTCTCTATGAGATATATGGTAAGATGTTGTAAGTATGGTTTCTGAGAAGTTATTAAAATAAGTATGGTTAATGATGAGTTATTGTGAAATATTATACATATCGTTAATGGGGAACTACAATTGTGGTAAAAGGTTTTTTTCCGCATATCCTATTACAGGACATCGCTGCCAACACCAGCATTTTACCGCTGTTGTTGATTTCTTGGCAAGATTACGCTCAGTAGTTTGCCATTGACTTCTGAGCAACCGGTTCACATATCCCGTAAGTAACAGTTGGTAAACGTATAGTTATTACAGTTACAGTTACTGGTGAATTATTGCGACTGGAGTAAATGACGAGTGATTATAAATATTAGTAACGGCGAGTTTTTACAATTATAATTGAGGGTCGGCGTGGAAGCGAGGTCTAACGCGCTTAAATGTTATCCGCTAACCGCGACATAAAAAGTTTATTTCACACACCGGCCAGTTGTACTTAAATGTCTACTTCTCGTCCTTGACTAGGAGATGGCAATTAAAAGTACCTCAGGAGTCGGAGTGGGTTTGCCTGATGACGCCGGGTGCTGGTAATAGAGAAAGTTAATCCTGATACAAAAGCAGCCCAGTGCACTCACTGCTGGTAGTGCGTGTGGGGAGTCTGGGGTTTGTCGGTAGTGCGTGTGGGGAGTCTGGGGTTTGTCGGTAGTGTGTGTGGGGAGTCTGGGGTTTGTCCCCAAGAAATTTCCTGCTACAGGTCTGTGATATGAGAGGACCATCACATTTTGTTGTCCTGAATGCAAGTGGGAATAATTTTCCAGTCTTTCCCTCGCTTAGCAGGCGGCGAACTCTCGTCCGACGATGCTCATGATATTATCAGCGCAGCTCCCTATCAACTTTGCTAACGCGCCCGCTATGTGGGGGACTATGCTTGAGCTCAAAGCGAGCGAGCGAATAAAAATGATCACAGTTAATGATGTGCTATTATAGGTCATTACGGCTACCACTTTTGAGTTGGTACATGCCAGTTTACGGCAATCATCCAAGAGAATGGACCCAGCAGCAGAAAAGCCTTGTAAGAAAATGTGTGTGAATGGGAAAAGATAACCGAGGAGAGACACAGCAGAAAACTATGGCATTCAGCACTGAAAGGTTGGTTAGTCTGAAACGAGGCGAGAAGGCGTACAATGGTGCTGTCATCTTGGCTATAACTGACAACATCAATACATGATGCAAGAGAAGAATGGGATGGCACAGCATTTTCTGCTGAGACAGCAGGAGAGTAGGAATGCGGGGAATACACGACAGCGGGATATCTTTTTCTTTGGAACCATTTCTTTTCTTATCATCCATCTCTCTGTCTTCAATTCGTCCATCTATTTTTATATCTGCCTGTCCGCCATTCTGTTTGCAGTGGATAGGCGGTGAAACGGTTAAAGCCTCTGGGTGTTTGTGCTCGTGGCTACCGTTGCATTCGCATTTTCCTCATATTGGACTGGTAGATTGTGGTTCCGTCGCCCTGCTACTGAGTTGAGTGCGTGGCGCAATGCTGTGAGCTGTGAATTTCGTGTGAAATGCTTTTACATCTGCCCGAGTTTGTGGAGCGTGAACTGCATGTTCAGAGCAATGGCGGCTGGCTGTGTCCCAGAACTGACCGGTTTTTGTGCCTTATAAATGTGTGGCTACTGGTTTTCTGGTTGACTGCCGCTTCCTTTGACGATGAACTGTGCTTTCGTGGAGGACTTGTTTTGGCATTCTGGAGACGGCATTATGTACAGTGAAATTTTTCTTTACATCTGTTCGATGTTGTTTTATTGTGTGAACTACATTTCAGAGACAAAATGGCGTGGCTGGCTATAAAACATCTAGAAACGGAACAACAACATCCAGAAATATCGAGACTTTGTAGGCGTACATCTGGTTGGGAAAGTGACTGCAGCTTCCATCAAGGATGAACTGTATGTTTCGTAGAGGACTTTTGTGTGGCATTCTGGCGGCGGAATCATGTACAGTGAATTGTTTTTACATCTGCCCGAGGTTGTTTTGTTGCGTGAACTGCATTTCGGAGGGAAAATGGCGTAGCTGGCAAGATAACATCTAGAAACGGAACAACGACATCTAGAAATATCGAGACTTTGGAGGTGAACTTCTGGTTGGGAAAGTGACTGCCAATTCCATCAAGGATGAACTGTATCTTTTGTAGAGGACTTTTGTGGTGTCATTCTGGCGGCGGCATTATGCACAGTGTGCTTGAGCGGGCCGTTGTTTGTCGAGACTCCTGTCTTTTCCACTTTTCACATGCGGCAGTTGGGAACATTTTATGTGATATTCACTGGCACGGGAACGGAGCACAGTGGGGACGATCCTTTGCTGTGATGCAGGAACCGCAACTAATGACTAATATATATATATATATATATATATATATATATATATATATATCTTCTTCTTCCTCTTCAGCGTTCCGAGCCATTGAGGTTCTTTGCTGTATATGCAATCCGTCTCCATTCGTTTCTCCACACACACACACACACACACACACACACACACACACACACACACACATATATATATATATATATATATATATATATATATATATATATATATATATATATATATATATTATCTCTCCACCGCCTTCTTGGTTTACCTCGGGGTCTACGGTCATTTATTTCCTGAGTGTAAGCGAGTTTTGTTTCCCTATTATCTTCCATTCTTTCTATATGCCCCAGCCATTGTAGTCTATTAGCCTTCATGATACCAGTGATTAGCGGGGACTTAAACAGATCATAAATGTCTTTGTTACTTCTTCTTTTCCACTCTCCACTTTGTGTATCCCTAATGGGTCCAAAGATGCGTCTTAAAATTTTGTTCTCAAAGGTTTGTAACAAGGCTTCGTCTCCTTTCGTTGTACTCCAGGTTTCAGAGCCATACAGCACAACTGGTCTGATCAGTGTTTTGTATATTGTGATTTTGGTGTTACGAGATAGCGCCTTTGATTTTAGTAGATGTTGTAGTGCATAGTATATCTTATTTCCATAGTTGATTCTAGTTTGTATTTCTTCCCTTATGATGTTCCCTTATGATATATATATATCGATCTTTCTGTCTGTCTGTCTGTCTAAATTATCAGTACCAGGTTTGTCAGTTGAAGGCTGGTGTTCAAATTGTCTCAACATATCATGCACTGTCCCATGTTCTCCGAAATTCCTTCAGCTGTGTGTAAATGAGTCACATATTCTTGCATGTTGTCGTTTCTTAGATGGGCGGACATAACCACATATGAACTATCGCCCCCCCCCCTCTCTCTCTCTCTCTCTCTCTCTCTCTCGCTCCCTTCCTCCTCTCTCTCTCTCTCTCTCTCTCTCTCTCTCTCTCTCATTCACACCCATACACAAACACACAGTCGGACATATAAAAGAAGACAAAAGTAATAGTGATATAAGAGAAGCAAATCGTACCTAAATGTACAGTTAAAGTAAATGGATCTGCTTTGGGGCAAGTGCAGAAATCAAAATATCTAGACGCATGAATAGCATCAGGTGGAAGATGCAACACGGTAAAAACTGCATTTTACAAAATGTATAACATTATTATGCAATAAATCCTTGTCATTATAAGTTAGAAAAACATCATTCTTGCATATTACTTAGAATCATTTCCAGCGTATGGCTATTAACAATTGACACATGGCTTTACAATTAGTAAACAAGGAACAGAAATCCCTAGAAACCTTAGAGAAGTCATTGTATAGAAGAAGGCTGAATAATCCTTGGTCAGCCAAAATTAGTATTATAACCGATTTGAAAGAGGCTATGATACAAAGACAACTTATCACAAAAAGTAAGTGGCAGTCATAATATTCTGGCCTCATTATGAGAAGATAAAAACTAAAACACACTGTGACAACTGGAAAGATTTGCGAAAAGAGAGACAGGGGAAGGCAACGAGATACAAGTTTCACGGCACTGAAGGGTGCCAGCACACGCAGTGATCCGTGGAGTTGTAGATCGCAACATGAGGAGAAGCATGATAGTCCACACACTCGGGTAGGCACTTAATGATATGTGTGGATGCGTGCGTGCGTGTGGATGCGTGCGTGCGTGTGGATGCGTCAGTGTGCGCGTGTGGATGCGTCAGTGTGCATGCGTGTGTATGTAACTTATAATATTAGACAAGAGATGCCTTTTTAACAGTTTCAGAGCCAAACAAAAAGTGGGTTTGGACCAAAGAAAACTGGAAAGCGGGAAATGGGAAGTAAGGATGTGTCACAGTGATGACTTAAAAGTTGTTAATAAGGTAGTATACACGTTGTATTATATATCACATTAAAGGGGGTTGCATTAGAGAAAACTACTGTATATAATTCCATGGCAGATTAGAAAAGTCGATACAGACGATTAATCATCCCAAGGCATTTAATCAATTAAGAACTCTACCGCTCTCTCATTAGACACACCCCCCCCCCTGCCCCCTCCACGTTGCTGTATAAAAAAGGCCTAATCGACAACTACAGCAGAAATACAATAGAGTTTACATTGTACCAGTGCATTTTGCGCTTTCGGTACACCTATGGTCTCAAGATCCGTCCCTGGCAATCAACTGCAGTCAACTTTATAGACAGGCATTGGCAGCAAAAATGAGCACCAACTTTAGACGGACGCGACAGAAGCATTATGGTGAAAATAGGCTGGCTGAAATGTTTGTTCTATGACGGTTGTTTAATTTTGAATTAACACGAGGAATTCCCACAGGTAGGAATTATTAAAGACCTTTGAAAATACTATCAATTAGAAGACACAATGGGCCATACAGATTTTTAAAAAAAGGTTGGTTGCACATCCTTTACAGGACGTCGCAATCAACCTCGGCATTCTTTGGTGATTTCTTGGCAAGTTTACGTTCAGCAGTTTGCTATTACTTTCTGAACGAATGGGACTCATATCATTGCATTAAAACCAACGCAATGCGGTCTACTGCCAAATCATCTGCATCTGTGTTTCGAACGCGGTATGCGGGGTAAAGAATTGCGCCCTTAACCTCTTCGACACTGTGCCGGTTAAGAAAAGAGAAAAAAAAATGAAAACTACTGGCACGCCAAGATTGGGTTGTGTCCGAAGTCTAGCCCTGGTTTCTCTCCCATGAAAACTACTGGCACACCAAATTTGGGTTGTGTCCGAGATCTAGCCCTAGTTTCTGTCCCATGAAAACTACTGGCACGCCCAGATTGGATTGTGTCCGAAGTCTAGCCCTGGTTTCTCTCCCATGAAAACTACTGGCATGCCAAAATTGGGTTGTGTCCGAAGTCTAGCCCTGGTTTCTGTCCCATGAAAACTACTGGCACACCAAGATTGGATTGTGTCTGAAGTCTAGCCCTAGTTTCTGCCCCATGAAAACTACCGGCACACCAAGATTGGGTTGTGTCCGAAGTCTAGCCCTGGTTTCTGTCCCATTAAAACTACTGGCACACCAAGATTGGGTTGTGTCCGAAGTCTAGCCCTGGTTTCTATCCTATGACGTCATGGACGAAACGTCCGTTACGGAATTAGACAATGTAAAACGACATTACACTTGCCGACAGACATGTAACATCTTGGACAGGAACATGGCATCTCTCAGCGAGAAATGGGATCAATCATTAAAACATGGTATCCACTACAGACACGAGACATCTCATTAAAAACGCATGGCATCTATGACACAAACATGACATATCCCAGCGAGACATGTCGGTCTACCACAGACACATGTCATCTTCCACAGACATATTAGATCTCCTACAGACACATCACATCTCCCACAGAATATTTCATCTCCCTCAAACACACTGCATCTGAAAAGAAACACTTGACAAGCGGCTGTCAGCTGCATTTTTTATGCCTGTGCAGTGTTTGAAAATATGCCGGTCCAACTTTTGTATTCACCCTCTGTAAAGTTCATGCAACATAATAGGTAAATACAAAACTTGGACCGGCAATATTTTCAAACACAGCACAATCAGTAAAAATACACCCTATATCAAGTGTGTGTGTGTGTGGAGGGGTGGGGGTAGGTATACATTTTACAGAACGTTGCAGTCAACTCTAGCATGCATTGACTGTTTATGATTCACTATGTACTTTATTTCAGTAATTTGCCATTGGTTTCTGAACAGCCGACGCCTCATACCATCGAAAATAACGCAAAGCGGTCTGCTGACAAATCGGCCGCGTGATTTGGAACCCTCGACTCGGTGTGTCGGAGAATTGCGAAACTGTCTCACTATCCACTAAGCCACAGCGCCAGGTTATACACGGTATAACACAAACTTAAAGCAGATCAGGCCAACATTTAGCTTGAGGTGAATCACTTCGGCTATACTTGATCTCTCTCACCAGGTAGCAAAGATGGATCTCCCACAGAAAAATGTCGTCTCCAACAGACTCATGACCATAGACTGGCCTGCGGATAAAGAGACAGACAGACAGACAGACAGACGGATAGATAGATGGATAGACAGACAGACAGACAGACAGACAGATAGATAGATAGATAGATAAATAGATAGATAGATAGATAGATAGATAGATAGATAGATAGATAGATAGATAGATAGATAGATAGATAGATAGATAGATAGATTAGATTAGATAGATAGATAGATAGATAGATAGATAGATAGATAGATAGATAGATAGATAGATAGATAGATAGATAGATAGATAGAGGAATAAACCCCTCACCCCTGCATCTCCTAAATACAGAAAGTACATGCTGATAATTACAACCCCCCCCCCCCCCCCACCCTCCCCCTCCCCCACCCCAGAGGACAGAAAAAAAAGCAGGAAGCATGGCGTCACCGTTCAGTCCCAGCATGCAGCTGCAAAAACCAAAAATAAAAGCCGAAGACCTGACCTTCTGACATATTGGCCAGCTTTGATCACACAGCTCCAAGGGAAGACGATTGGAAACAGACATTCCAAGACGTCTCGCCAGCTAAGAACTTATGTAGCGGCAGACATTTTAGATGTTTCTCGAAACCCTTCCTGCACAGCTAAAAATATACCAGCAAGGTCAGACACGGGGTCGGGTACGGCGTAACGGCGCGCATACTTTTACTGTTGGTGCAGACGCGAGTCAAACACGGGCAATTAGAATATGCATGAGAATTTCTTCCAGGGGAAATTTGTCCTCTTATAGCAGTGGTTCTCAACCTTTTTTGGCCCGTGCCCCCCTCACCAAATTTTCAGAACGTTATTCCCCCCTTTCGTACTTCCTCCCTAAACCACCCCCCCCCCACCCATTTTTTTTAAAAATACAGTATACGCAACAATGGAAGCTAAATTTAATAGCACATACTAAAACAAGTCTAGACGTCTACATAAAACGTGATTTGCGGGTCTACTTACGTTATAAATTGAATTTCAGAAGGGTGAGACGTACAAAGCCGTAGTGTATGAAGGGAAAAACAATATCAAGTAATCGGTTCTTGTATTAACGCGATCTTGAAATAATCTTAATTCCTCCCCCCACCCCATGGAAACCCTAAAATTCCCCACTGGGGGGGGGGGGGGTAATTCCCCACCGGTTGAGAACCACTGGCTTATAGACAAACATTTCCATGAGAATATCTCCAGATCAGTAGTTCCCAAGCTTTTCAAGCAGAGGGCCATATCTACTATTTTCGGCAGATAAGTGGGCCACAACGTTATAAAATTATAAAAGTCGTGCAATATCATTCTTACCTTTCTTAACTTTCGTCAACAAAATTCTAAAACTTTAAAGGCAGTCAGTGTCAGTACTATACTGCGGGCATTTTTTTGGTTTAAAATCAAAAGTTCATTTAACAATAAATTTTTAATCAGTTTCGAAAATCGTTATTATAGTAATTAATTTACAATTGTAACTGTTCTTCATAACCAGTTACTTAAGTTCAGATGCCAGTTTATAAATGTCTGGGCACAAATCTGTTGTGCCCAAAGTCATAAGCGCAGCTAGTTACTGTCGGTGAGTCTGGAACGTTGCGTGCTTTTTTTTTTTTTTTTTTAAATAACGTTCATTGCGGAAATAACTGCTCGCGTCTGTAAGTCGAACCAAAACGACAAATATATCACTGGGGGAATGAACGCAAGTGTTCAAATTGTTCTACAGGCAATAGTGAAATGAAATCAGAATGAAATCATATGATCAGCTGAAGGTGAAGCAGGCAGCTCCATAAATGTATATCTCAGTGCAGAATAGCATTTCAAATCAATTACTTCGTGCTGAAGGTTTTGCTGTAATTGGCAGAGCTTGGCATCAGGAACGAGGCCTCGCGTGCCACTTTCTAACAACTGGCAGGCCACAAGTGGCCCGCGGGCCGTGGTTTGGGAATCTCTGCTCTAAATGGTAAAGCAAGAACCATGGCAGGTGCTGTTGTTTGGGACTGGGATGTTACGTCTGGTCATCTTTTAGATCATTGCATGATGCGGTTGGATGACAGGTTTCTTTCTTTCCTCGTGGCCTTCCTTCGCAATCCTCTCTACCTCTTCACGGTGGAGACAAATCAGAGGGGTGTACATGAAATGATACATCGTAAGGGAGAGGCAAGATCGCCCACGTCAGACAGCATCAAGTTAAGCAAGGAACCTTTTCCCACGCTTTGATGCGTACTGGGTTTATATTTTTTTTTTTTTCGCATATAATTTTACAGGACATTGCAGTAAACACCAGCATTTTAAGCTGCTGTTAATGTCTTGGCAAGTGTTACATTCAGTAGTTTGCCATTGCTTTCTGAACGACCGGCTCACAAACCCCCCGTAAGTAACCAGGGCGACGCGATCTGTTGCCAAATCTCGTGCAGCTGTGTTTCGTACGTGGGTATACGGAATTACGACCAACGTCCTTAACCCCTTC
>OY992892.1:61420579-61424848 GCA_963921405.1 Cepaea hortensis | reverse complement strand
GATATAATATAAACAATATATGCTATGCAGATGACACAATATTGGTGGCGGATAGTGCAACAGACCTACAACAATTGTTGGACATTGTAGTATCAGAGAGTGCACAGAAAGGACACTCCTTGAATATCAAGAAAACAGTAACGATGGTGATATCAAAGAAAATGGGGACACCAAAATGTGACATAGAAATAGAAGGGGAAATTCTCAACCAAGTGGATAATTTTAAATACCTAGGGGCACTTATAACATTGGATGGAAGATGTACAACAGAGATTAAGAGCAGAATAGGGCAGGCAAATGTCGCATTTCATAAAATTAAGAGTATCTTATGCAATAAGTCGCTATCAATGAATGTAAGAAAGAGAGTGCTAAAATGCTATATAGAACCAGTTTTGCTGTATGGCAGCGAATCTTGGAATGTAAATGAACAAATTAGGATGAACTTAGAAGCAACAGAGATGTGGTTTTTAAGACGAATGTTGCGAATTCCTTGGACTGCCAGAGTAACTAACAGCGATTGCCTGAAAGAGGCTAATGAAACTAGAACACTATATGCAACAATAAGTAAGAGACAAAAAGCTTTCTTTGGTCATGTGATGAGAAGAGAGGCATTGGAGAACATCGTGACAACTGGAAAGATCGAGGGGAAGAGAGGCAGAGGCAGACCAAGAGAAATGATGCTGGACGGATTGAGACGGTGGCATGGAGGAATATCATCAGCAGAGTTGATCCAGAACACCAAAGGCCGAGATCTGTGGAGAGCCATGAACGCCTACGCCAGCCGGCACGGCACTTGATGATGATGAAGAAAAATTGGAGGTCGCGGAAAATTTCAAACATCTTGGGTCTTTGATTACCAACAATGGTGACACAATGAAATAAATTAAAAGACGAATATCTATTTCTCTTCAAAAACTAAAACAACTGAATAAATTATGGAGTGGGACAGATAGAACTACAAAAGAAATTAGATTTTTAAGAGCGTGCATTTCCCCATTGCAACATACGCCTGTGAGACCCGGACACTTACAGAACAAGCTGAACAGCGCATAAATGCCTTTGAATATAAATGTTATAGATGGGTTCTAAAAATATCTTGGATTTAAAAAAGAACAAATGCATCCCTACTTCAAGAGCTGAATATTGAAAATGGTTGGCTATTAAAGACGATAAAACAAAGAAAATTTAAATATTTTGATCACTTGAAACGTCACAAAAGTTTGGAGAGAACAATAATGGAGGGGTATGTGCCTAGGAAGAGAGGAAGAGGAAGGCCAAAGAGAAGATGGGTGCAGGATGTGGCGGATAATCTCCAGATGCGTGTATCGGACTCGGGACATCTTGTTTGTGATCGAGAGGTTTTCCGGAATGTTGTTATGGGAAGCGAGGTTCTGCAAAGGACATGCTACTGAATGAATTACCAATGTAGGGTTGAACCCGCTATCTCGGCATCAACACACCGGATGTTTAAGAACGATCGCTCTTATTCATTCGGCCATGCTTTCCTCCAGGGTGGAAGATGATGCTCGTTTATTCTCCCGCTGAACAAAAAAAAAAAAAACTAAAACAAGAAACAAGAGCAGCAGGATTGTGAGAAGGAAGAATGGAAACTGGTGATAAGGAAGACATTCTTGAAACACCAGGCACAAATGTACGTTAAGGCACAATGCGTATCCCAATGCAAATACCCGCGCAAATACTTGTACATGCGCGCTTGTTCCAACCTGCAGAGATAAGTGACTCCCAGACAAGAGAGGGCGCAGTAACCTTTGTTAACCTAGCCAGGTAACCTTGAGATCTCTTGCTTGATATCTGTGAACCCAATTTATATAACCGCGGAGAATAAATCAAGAAAGCAGCAGACCCGTGCAGGTAAGCGATTATCGCCTGGCAGGTGGTTGCCTCACGGAATCTACCTCTTCGTTAAATTCCTACTTCCTTCGATAACCATCCCACACGTAAATTAATACCATGGGATTGGCGTACAGGGTAAAGAGCTCGGGTACAATATAATGTACTACTTCATTCCCCTCTGGTGTGTATCCATCTTGGCATGGTAGAGGGGTTTGCGTGCCCCAATGACTCCAAGAGCTATGCCGGCAGTATCGCCGCTACTGGTAGGGTATCCCGTGATGGACAGGTCAAGGGAAAGGAGGCAGGCGAAGAGAGACACAAACCTGCTGCCTTGTAGATAGACGGGGAATGTGAAAGGCTACGGGAGTTTTAAAAGTCGAGATGATCAACTTCACTGCACCGGTTTTATCCCAAATGGCTCTGTCTCTTTCAGCCGAAAGCGTCGCACAAAGCAAGAACTCCGTAGCGCCAGCGACGACCCCCATGAGTCTCCGAGGAACATGCACTCGTGAACCGAAGGATGTAGCCCGGAATCGAACCCACAACCTTCGGAGCGCAAGGCAGACGGGTTGACCACGTAAGCCGACCTGGAACAAATGCTTGCTGAAGTCGGATGTTCTGAGCCATAGGCTTTTAGAAACACTGCAACGCAACTCATACAGATAACGTGCCATAGGCCGATTAATCGTCTTTATAGACTTCCTGTATCTGCCATGGGCTTATAAATCACCGAAATGTTGCTACTGCGAAATGTTGTCTCAATTAAAATAATAAATTGCCTTATTCGAACTTTTCGTAACTGACACGGCTTATAAACATTATAAATCATACGTAGCTACAATATTAATACAGTAGTTTTTTTTCCTAAGCCGCCTGCTTTAATTTGATATATAAATCAACATGTCTGCTACCATAGTAACAGCTATTAAGGTCATAACTGTGACACATTCATGCTTCCTATTTTCCGCTATCCATTTTTGTTTGGTCCTAGCCTACATTTTGTTTGGCACTGAATCTGTTAATGATATACTATCTCATTCATGCATACTGATTCCTCTTCTGACATAAAGGGTAAAGATTTCCTTGCGCATTGGATGGGAGACTGTTGACAATTAAATACATACAATCCGAGGAAGAAACGTTACAACCTAGGTCTAATTCCAGCCAGTCAGTGTTCGCAAACTAGGTCTGATTCCAGTCAGTCCGTGCCTGCTGTGCTGAATGATGATCTGGTTATACTCTAAATGCCTTTCCTCAGATGTGAAGCTCCGGTACTGGTCTTACACACCCCGCTGATATCTGGGTTAGGAGAAGGGAAGAAGAGCTCTTCAATAATCCCCATGAAGGTGGCACTTTGGTACCAGTGTGGGGGGAACAGTCTCTACACCAACCTCACTCCAACAGTCTTCTTCTTCTTCTTCTTCTTCTTCTTCTTCTTCTTCTTCTTCTTCTTCTTCTTCTTCTTCTTCTTCTTCTTCTTCTTCTTCTTCTTCTTCTTCCTCTTCTTCTTCCTCCTCCTCCTCCTATTCCTCCTCCTCCACCTCCTCCTCATGTGCCTGGTCTGGAACAAGTATTATAATGTTTTTTTCCCCCATTCACAGAGCTTTGAAATTGCAGAAGCAAAAAAAAAAAAAAACACGACGATCTTAGTATGGCGATATATTGTCCTTCTTCTTTCTCATCCTCCTCCTTCTCGTGTGCCTGGTCTGGAAGGGACATGAGCGATCATGACTCTCCAATCTCTATGACATCTGATATTTTGATGAAGTTGGTGATGCTTATATCTTTTTTTTTTTTTTAAATTGCCCAGCTATTTAACTGATTCAGTGCCAGAAGAGTAGGTTTTGGGCAAACATTGGTACACAATGATATGAACAAGTATTATAATTTAAAGTTCCCCTCACAGAGCATTGAAATTGCGGAAGATACACAAAACCAAATACATAACACGATTATCCTAGTATGGCGATATATCGTCCTTCTGTTCAAATGGCACATCAGCGATATACTATCCTTTGGCACTAAATCAGTTAAGTTTCTCACACACATCGTTCGCTGTCTTCCCTGGCCTCTCTTGTCTAGCATGTTTGTTTAATATACCTCTTCTGTTAATATTCTCCTTACATTTCATTTGTTTTTGTTTTTCCTCTATGGTTTGGATGAGCAATGTTGTAGCACATGCACCTCTCAGTGACTCAGCGCTTGTTTTCTTTTTTGCTCACGTTATTCTCAACATTCTTCTGCATGAAAAAAAGGAAAAAGAAAACCATCTCCGTTGCCTTAAGATTTTTCAACAATATATTACTGATTGTCCATTATTCGCATCCATACACGAAGAGCAGGCCACACATAACCTTTCAGCATGCGGGCTTTTGCACTGGCCGTACTCAAGAAATGTTTTAGACACCGCAGATG